>CM053586.1:230443385-230467059 GCA_028646515.1 Pseudochirops corinnae
TTTTATAATGCATCCATATAATATTCAATATACATGTACATATATATATATGTATATACATACCCAATACACAAATGTACATTGTGTATATAGTATAGGTATGTGTAGATTTTGGAAGTAGCTAGGTTGTGCAGTGGATAGAATAGCATACCTGGAGTCAAGAAGATTCATCTTCCCAAGTTAAAATCTGACCTTAGACATTTATTAGCTGTGTGACCCTAGAAGTCACTTAATCCTATTTGCCTCAGTTTCCCCATCTATAAAATGTGCTGGAGAAGGAAATGGAAAACCATTATAGTATCTTTGCCAGGAAAATTCCAAGTGGGGTCACAAAGAGTCTGACATGACAGAAAAGTGACTGAATTAGAGCAAAATTGTGTGTGTTTTATATGTACACAAGCATATTATACATATATACATTATATATCTATATACATGCATACATATATGTTCATTTATATATATTTATGAGTGCATATATAAAATATACATGTATCTATACAATATACATTTATGTATATAGTATATATATTTGTATGTCTGTACATATATGTATATTTATAATATAAACTTGTAAGTGTCTATATAGCCCTTTCCTATCTGTAAAGCCTTTACAATATACAAAAGGACTTTTCACACATTATCTTATTGGAGACATGCTCACAGTAACCTTGTGAAGAGCTAAAAGCAAGTTTTGTTACTCATATTTTACAGAGAAGGGAAAAAGGCTCAAGAAGGCTAAGAGTGATTTTCCAAAGGTCACCCAGCTAATAAGTGCCAGAGCTGGGACACAAACTTAGGTCTCCTAATTCCCAGTGCAGTGATCTTTCCAATTAATAACCATCTGCTCCCTCTCTATGCCCTAAGGGGAAACTGAAATATCATTAGGCACAAGGTGGCATTCCACTAATGCACCTGACAGTCTCTGAAGAATCATTTGACAAAAAGGAGAGCAATTTAAAGAATTTCTCCAAGGAGGAGAGTTCTTTCCTTTGAGCTCCCAGATCAATCACATCAGGTGTAATTGATGAATTATGATGAATCCAGAAGCAACCAAAGAATACAAATGAGACTTTCATCCCTGGTACAGACCTACAGGCTAATCTAACTCCAAAACCAGCAGCTTAGGCTTTGGAGAACATAAACAACAATACTTTCTCATCATCCATAAGCCAATCCACCAGTCTGAGGCAGCCAAAAAATGTTTTGCAGTGACAGGATGCTCAGATAAGCCTTGCTAATTTGACAAGAGCATTTATAAGCCATATGGCTTAATTATTGCAACATCAATTAGTGGGATCGCATGCCAGGCACCAAGGGAGTATAAATGATCTCAAGCAATAGCAGCATTTTCTAACTAAAATGAATTTAGAGGGAGAACGCAGACATCGTGATGGAAATGTTGCCTTTGGGAAACCAATGGACAACCTAGATAAAGGCAATGCAGACATGAATGTGGAGGAATAGAATTTAATAAAGGCTGGAAGTGAAAGAAGTGAAGCAAAAAAGGAATTAGAGACGTGGGCCCTGGCTGAATAGTAATCATGAGATTTATGCTCCTTCCTGATCACTTCACGCTTTCTAAATAATAGAAACAATCTACATGGAACATTTCAAAGGAAAGACAAGCCCGGGTGACAAAAAACAGGATGGGTTCACATTGGTTGAGTGACTTCTTGCCAATAAATGGGACTTGCCCAAGAGTATTAATAAATGCTTGCTGAATCTAATTAAATTGCATTATGTAGGCTTCTCCTCTGGGGAAACATGAGGCCTGCCCTGAACTGGCTGGCCAGAGTATTAATTGTTTATTTCCCTGCTGCTTTCCTCTCTCTTTTACTACAGAAGAAGTCCATCAAAAGAGAAAAATCATAAGGTGTATCTTTCATTCCTCTACTTTTGTGAGTAGTCCATTCTTCTCTCCTGGTACCTAACAGTGACAAGAAAAAAAACATTCCTTAGAAATCAACTAATCCAATTTTGTTTTTCTTCAGAGGAAGAAACTGAGACAAGAAGAGGTAAAGTGCCTAACATAATACAGCCAGTAGAAAACAAAGTCAAGATTTGAACCCAGGTTCTCCAACTCCAAAGTGTTGTGGTCTCTCCTTTTATTACCCATTATGAGTTGGACTGAAAAGATGTTCTTCATTCCAGCTTCTCATTCTTACTTGACAGCAGGGATTCTTAACCTTTTCTCATGCCATTTTGGAAGTCGGGTGAAGCCTATGAACCCCTTCTTAGAGTGATGTTTTTAAATGCATCTCACAGAATGTAAAGGATTACAAAGGAAACTAACTGTGCTGAAATACAGTTATCAAAACATTGAAGAAAAAAAAAAAGTTCACATACTTGACAGTAGACCCTTGCCCTAAGGCACCAAGACTTGAACTGACTACTAGTTAGGGGTTTGTGACTTCAAAAATCTTATGGAGGAGAGAAACAAACAAACATTGATATAGTGATTACTATGTGCCAGGCATTGTGCTAAGCACCTTACAAAATATCTAATTTAGGGGGCAGCTAGGTAGTGCAGTGAATAGACCACCAGCCCTGGAGTCAGGAGCACCTGAGTTCAAATGTGACCTCAGACACTTAACACTTACTATCTGTGTGACCTTGGGCAAGTCACTTATCCCCAATTGCCCTGCCTTCTTCCCTTCAAAAAGACAAAGACAAAACCAAAATATCTAATTTGAACCTCACAACAACCCTGTAAGGTAGGTGGTATTACTATCCCTGCTTTACAGTTGAAAAAACTAAGGCACATTGATATTAAGGGATTTGCCCAAGATCACACAACTAGTAAGTATCTGAATTCACATTTGAACTCAGGTCTTCCTTGCTCTGGACCCAGCATTCTTTTAGGTGGCAGAAAGCCCCTTGAGGGCAAAGACAGTGTCCTATTTATCTTTGCAACTCTTTCTATACCTACCAGAGTGCAGCTGTGTGTTGAGAGAATGAATTGGACAGTACGTTTTCCCAGGCTGCAGGAACTGTTCCCCAAGGTCACTCTTTGCAGTTGTTTTAAGCAGTCTGTTTGAATTTACCAGCCAGAAACAATGACAAAATGGTCATTAGTGGACGAGAAGCAAAGAACTAAGGCATTTAAGAAAGTGAGTGCTCAGCTCCTGAATTATGCAACAAAAGAGAACTGGCTAATAAGTTATCCTGAACCTCCTCCAATTAAGTACATGGGTAATTATATCCTGGAGTTAGGAAAGCAGCTGAGGCAAGGAGCATTACAGTAGCTGTCAATAACCTAGTTTCTTTGAAAGTCTGTCATCTCATCCTCCATTCTTCAGGAGGGGAGGGGAGGAAAGAAGGAACTTGGTCTCACAGCTGTATTTTGACAACCTTTAATTGATTCAATCAATTGCTTTCTCTGTTTTGACTGAGTGGAAAAAGCCTGCTGGCCCTGCTTTTGACCATTGAACTGAAAGAATATCACACTCATGCAAAGGATTTCTATAAGAAACAACATCTAGTCTTTATAACATCAGTTTTAACTTCAAGCTTTCAGTCCCTCCTTTCTAAGGCTTGACCTCCTAGAAGACTGTTCATTTCCAAGGCTTGACCTTCTCCCAAAGGACTATGCCTTTGCAGCTGAGAAAAAGCAATTCTCAACATTAATGAAGTACCTAATGTATGCAAAAAATGGTGCTAAGTGATAAGGGAAGTACAAAATTTAGATTAGATAGGTCCTTGCCCTCATGAAGTTAACAGCCTAACAGCAAATACTGAGCTACTTAGTTTTTTTTCCAAGCCATATCCTTTTAAAATTAAAACTTGCTTCCTTCATACAAGTGTCCCATCCACACTTGGAACTTAATGGTTGCAGCAACAATGGCCACCAAAAAGGACCTGGCTGACAGTAATGAAAGTGGCTGCAGACAGATATGGAAAGACAGCCACCATGGACGATGATAGGCTCAAAGAGTGTGACCCCTTGTGGTGAAGAGAAGTGCTAACAATGAAAAGGCATGCATCCTCAGAGCCCAACAAAGACCTACACCTATGGGAAACTGAAGAAGGTCTCTGCAAAGAGAGAAAAGAATTTCCAAGTCCAGGAATGGACTTCACATGTGTTTTCTGCTCGTGGGCTTGTGACTTCAAAGATCTTATGGAGGAGAGAAAGAAACAAATATTGATATAGTGATTACTGTGTGCCAGGAACTGTGCTAAGCACCTTACAAAAAATCTAATTTAGGGGGCAGCAAGGTAGTGCAGTGAATAGAGCACTAGCCCTGGAGTCAGGAAGACCTGAGTTCAAATCTGACCTCAGACATTTAACACTTACTAGCTGTGGGATCTTGCGCTGCCTTCTCCCCTCCAAAAAGACAAAGACAAAACCAAACTATTTCATTTGAACCTCACAACAACCCTGTAAGGTAGGTGGTATTACTATCCCTACTTTACAGTTGAAAAAACTAAGGCACAGGTTTGAGGAGGAATCTTCGTACCAACTGTTCTTGATATACTAGATTATTTAATACAGTTTATGAAAGCTAAAAGCAAAGAAACAAACACCCAAAAAAGAATCTCACCTCCACCATTTCAAGTTGAAAGAACTACAGAATCATAGAATTTCAGGGTTAGAGAGCCCATCAGAGCTCATCTATTCCAAGGGTTCTCTATTTGGGGCCCATGAACCTTTTTAAAAATTTGATAACTCTATTTCAATATAATTGTTTTCCTTTGAAATCTTATATAATAGTTTATTTTATGTATTTTTAAAAAGTATTCTGAGAAGGGATCAATAGGTTTCATCCAACTGCCAAAGGAGTCCATGACACAAAAGAAGTTAAGAACTCCTGATCTATTTCAACTTACACATCAAAAAGAATTCCCACTTAACGAACAAGTGGTTATTCAGTCTTGTTTGCAGACCTATGATGAGGAGAAATCCACTGGCTCCCAAGACATCCTATTCCATGTTTAGACAGCTGGGATTATTAAAAATGATTTCCTGACATCAAGCAGAAATTTATTTGTTTGCCACTACTCTCACCCATTCCCTACTCCTAGTGCTTTCCTCTATACCCAGCTTCCACATGACAATCCTCACACTACTTGTAGGTAACTAGCATGTCTTTCCTATATCTTTTCTCCTTGAGAATAAATATTCCCAGGGTCCTTCAACCTATCTTCCAGTGGCATGGACTTGAGGCCCTTCACCATCCTGTTTGACCTTCTGTAGACAATCTCCAACTTACCAATGTTTTTTTTCAACTTTGGGACCCAGAACTTTGATCACCCCATCCTTGTTCCATTGAGTTCTTACTCTATAATCAATCAGCATTCAGATATGCAGTCTGAACTCTATTAATTATTTTCCTTTCAAGATTTTTCTATGTTCTTAAATGATTTTATTGTGTGTACTTTTTATCTCCTCAATTAGATGGTAAACTTCTCTAGGACAGGCATGGGACCATGCCCTGTCCCTAGCACCCTTCTGCTTACAATGAAGGATAATATATGGTGATTACTTCTAAATCCAGCTAATGAATGTTAATGATATTTGAATTAGCTGGCATTGATTAGGGACCTTGAAAACAAATACAAAATTCACTAGACTATTCTAGGTTTTCTTCTCCTTATTAAAAAAAAAAAAAATGTTTCCCTATCCTCCCAGAAAGGACAGGGATAAGAGGATCATAGAGGATTTTGGAGAATGAAGGGACCTTAAAGATCTTCTTGTCCAGAGAATTGTGGCCTTTTTTTGTGCCACCATCCCCTTTGGCATAAACTAGTGAAGTCTATGTGGTACTTCTCAGAATGATTCTTTTAAATAATTGAAGGAAATGCTAAATTTGAGTGAAATGTTATTGAAAGTAAAGATGGGATTTTTTTCCCATCCTAGTTCACAGACCTCCTGAATTTAATCCATGGACCTCTTGTGTATCAGTAGACCCCAGGTTAAGCACCCCTGATCTAGTCCAATCATTACATGAACGTTAGATTGAAAAGAAACAAACTACCTTCCCAAAGCATGGTTCTTAGTCAAAGTCTAGATACTGCTAAACTCTAGGGAAGCAGTGTGGTGACAGTGGAATGCACTCAATTTGGAGTCAGAGGATTTGGATTCGAATGCTATGTGTGCTATTTTCTGGGCTTCACTTTTTGCATCTCTTAAGAAAATAACTATGATTGGATTAGATGATTTCTTAGGCCAACTACAACTTGTTTTTTTCTACTCTCACGATCGTAGAGGTGAAGCTAGAAGGGATCTCAAATGAATCAAGTTCAACCCTCTCATTTTATGTATGAGAAAAATCAGTCCAAGCCATGTTAAGTAACTTTCTCTATAATCTATGCTTCTATAGTCTCTCTCTCTCTCTCTCTCAATACACACACACACACACACACACACCCACACACACACACACACACTCATACATATATACATATACATGAATATATAATATGTTATATATATTATATATATGTAAATATATATAATACATAGTCTATAATCTATGTGTCAAGGGCCACCTTGATGTGAGTAGGAAAGCAGTGGTTGTGTGCTTGTTCATTCCATTTCCTAACTCCATGCAGGATCTGAAGCTAGATTTATATCTATCTTCTCTCCCTGCAACATCTCTTACCTACAGGTATGATTTTTAAGGAATTCAGAACAAAAGCTCCTTTCCATTACTTACTTTCAAGTAGTATAGTAGCTGTCATCTTACACTAGACAAAGTAGCTACTCCCTTACACAAAAGACCATTACAGATAGTAAATGTCAAGTAAATTCATTTATCCAGGCAAAATAGCAAGCAATAATTAGAAAAGTTGTACAAATTATAACTTATGGGAGAATACTCAAAGGAATAAAATTTGTACAGAGTTGCTCTCCTCACATTATATAGTTGCACTTGGAAAGTAATATATCAGAGCCTGGCTGTTGTGAAGCTCAGATGAGATAATAGTTGCAAAGAGTTTTGAAAATCTTAAATTGCTATATAAATTACAATTAATATTATTATTATTATTATTAGCCTCCAGTTACCAGGTTTCCAGTCTGTTAATGACCTATTTCCTAAAGCCTTCTACTTTACTCCAGTTGAACTCAAGCAATATTTATAGAATAATAGAGAAGTGTGCTGATAAATATTTAACAACCAGATTCTTTTTTTAAAATTTTATTTATTTATTTTTAGTTTTCAACATTCTTTTTCACAAGATTTTGAGTTACAATTTTTCTCCCCATCTTTTCCCTACTCCCACCCCAAAAAAGCAAGTCTACGGAATACCCCTTCCCCTAATCTGTACTCTCTTATATCCTCCCCCATCACCCTCCCCTAACTTTCTAGTAGGGCAAGATGGATTTCTATACCCCAGTGCATGTATATCTTATTTCCCAGTTGCATGTAAAAAAAATTTTTTTTTAACATTTGTTTTTAAAACTTTGAGTTACAGATTTTTTTTTACCTTCTTCCCTCCTCACCTGCCCACATTGGGAAGATAAGCAATTCAACATAGGTGTACATGTGTAGTTACCCAAATCATTTCCATAGTAGTTATACTGTGAAAGATTAACTATATTTCCCTCCAACTTATCCCACCCCCACTAATTTTATTTTCTCCTCTGACCCTATCCCTTTTCATAAGTGTTTGCTTCTAACTATGATCTCCCCCAATCTGCTCTCCCTTCTATCATCTTATATCCTTCTCCCATACTTTCCTGTAGGATAAGATACCCATTTGAGTGCATATGTTATTCTCTTCTTAAGCCAAATTCAATGAGAATAAGGTTGTTCCATTCCTTTTCACCTTCCTGCTCTTCCCCTCCATTGTAACAGTTTTCTCTTGCCTCTTTTATATGAGATAATTTACCCTAATCTCTCTCTCCCTTTCTCCTTTTCCCAATAAATTCCTCTCTCATCTCTCAATTTTACTTTTTAGATATCATCCCATCATATTCAACTCATCTTGTGCCCCCCTGTCAATGTATATATAAAGAGACATATGCCCACACTCACATATATAACTTCCTAAACATACATATATATGTATGTATGTGTATATATATATATATATATACATATATATGTATATATATATATACACACACACATACACACACACATATATTCCCTTCAACTATCCTCATACTGAGAAGTCTTATGAGTTACAATTATCATTTTCCATGTGTGAATATAAATAGTACAATTTTAATAAGTTCCTTATGATTTCTTTTTCCTGTTTACCTTCTCATATTTCTGTTGCTTCTTGTATTTGAAATTCAAATTTTCTGTCCAGCTCTAGTTTTTTCATCAAGAATGCTTGAAAATCCTCCTTTTCATTGAATGACCATATTCCCCCCTGAAGCATTATACTCAGTTTTGCTGGGTAGGTGATTCTTGGTTTTAGTCCTAGCTCCTTTGACCTCCAGAATATCATATTCCAAGCCCTTTGATTCTTAATGTAGAAGCTGCTAGGTCTTGTGTTATCCTGATTATGTTTCCACAATACTCAAATTGTTTCTTCCTGACTGCTTGCAGTATTTTCTCCTTGAACTGGGAACTTTGGAATTTGGCTATAATGTTCCTAGGAATTTTCTTTTGGGGATCTTTTTCAAGAGGTGATCAGTGGATTCTTTCCATTTCTATTTTGCCCTCTGGTTCTAGAATATCAGGGCAATTTTCCTTGGGAATTTCTTGAAGGATTATTTCTAGGCTCTTTTTTTGATCATGGCTTTCAGGTAGTCCAATAATTTTTTAAATTATCTCTTCTGGATCTATTTTCCAGATCAGTGGTTTTTCCAATGAAATATTTCATATTGCCTTCAATTTTTTCATTTGTTTGGATCTGTTTTATAGTGTCTTGATTTCTCATAAAATCATTAACTTCCAATTTCTCCAATCTAATTTTGAAGGAGTTAGTCTCTTCAGTGAGTTTTTGAAATTCCTTTTCCATCTGGCAAATTCAGCTTTTTAAAGCATTCTTCTCCTCATTGGCTTTTTGGGCCTCTTTTGCTATTTGAGTTAGTCTGTTTTTTAAGGTGTTATTTTCTTCAGTGTATTTTTGAGTCTCCTTTAGCAGGCTGTTGACTCTCTTTTCATGATTTTCTTTCATCATTCTCATTTCTCTTTCCAATTTTTCCTCCACTGCTCTTACTTAATTTTCAAAAACCTTCTTGAGCTCCTCAATGGCCTGTAATCAGTTCATATTTTTCTTGGAAGCTTTTGATGCAGGAATTCTGACTTTGTCATCATCCTCTAGTTCCATGCTTTAATCTTTTTTGTCCCCAAAAAAGGATTCTATCGTTTGATAGCGTTTCCTCTGCTTGCTCATGCTGCCAGTCAATTACTTTACTTTTGAGCTCTTTGCCATGGTAGAACTCTGCTTCCAGAATGGAGAGAACTTTGTCCCAAATCTCAGAGGTTTTCATAGCTGCCAGAGCTATTTGGAGGGTGCCCTCTCTACAATCCCCACAAGCTCTGGCTCACTGGTCCCATGCCCATCCCCAGGAGCACCACCCAAGACATTGATCCAGATCCAAGCAGATTAAAGCAAGAGCAGTTATCCTCTGAATGCTCTGCAGGCCTAGGATCTGCAGGCCAGGAGCTCTGGAAGGAGGCAGCAGCAGCTGCAGCTGCCATGCTGCTGCCACTTCTTGCCCCGGGGGCAGGGGCAAGATCATGCTCTTCTGTCCACTCCTGTTTCAACAGAGTTCCACACTGACCTTTTACTTTGTCTTTGGTGTTTATGGGTTGAGAAGTCTGGAAACCACCACACCTGCCAGTGATTTACTCTCCTGAAGCCTGCTCTGGCTGCTGCTGGTCAGGACCACTCTGGGGCCAGAACCATGGCTCAAAGGAGACTGCGCTCAGCTCCTAGCCTGCTGTGATAGACGTTTCCTGTTGGCCTGCTGGGTTGCCTTCAGCAGGAGATTTGTTTCTCTCTGTCACTTTGTGCGTTTTGTAGCTCTAAAGTTTGTTTAGAGTCATTTTTTTTACATGTATTGGAAGTGATTGGAGCAGGAGCTCATGCCAAATTTGTGCTTCTACTCTGCTATCTTGGCTCCTCTAAGAAATAGATTCTTAAAAAAATAGTATTCACAAACTTCTGATCTACATTATTAACACTTTCTTAAGTCTCTAGACAATAAGCAAAACAACAAATCAAGCCCTGATTTGTAGCATTTTTCAATTTCTGAGATAAAAGTCCTCATACTAAATACTTAATAATTGGTTCTCATAAGTTGATTAGAACTGGCTCCAACACACCCTTGAATCAGAGAAACATGGCTCTAAAGTAGGAAGAAATCTCAGGGGTCATCTTATTCAAATTTTACATTATCCAAACTCATACAAACTTTACAGATGAAGAAACTGAAACCCAAGGAGATTAAATTATTTATCTAAGGTCATACAAGTAGTCTTAATGGAGGAATTTGAATTTAGGTCCTCAAATTCCAGAATAAGTGTTTTTTTCCCCCCAATGTACCTTGATGTTCTTGTCCAAGTAAACTTAATACACACTGACTTCCTGACTACCTTAGAGATACGAACAAATATTAAGTTTATGTAAGGTACAGAATGAAAGGTTTCCTAGAGAGTTTTGTAAAGAATTTCAGTGAAGAAGGATGTAAAATAACGTATTTGTGAGAGATTGTGCAACAGAGAGACAGAGACAGTAAAGAGAAGAAGGAAAAAGAGGAGGAGGAGGAGGAAGAAGAAGAAAAAGAAAGAAAGAGAGAAAGAAAGGAAGGAAGAAAGGAAAGAAGGAAAGATAAAAGAAGGAAGGAAGGAACAAAGGTAGGAAGGAAGGAACAAAGGTAGGAAGGAAGAAAGGAAAGAAGGAAGGAAGGGAGAAAGAAAGAAAGAAACTAAGAAGAGAAGAGAAAGGAGAAAAGATACATGTGTATAGGAGTATCATTTTATGAAAAGAGAAGAAATGTAATTTAATGGTCAGAGTGATACCTCTGTAACATAAAGAGCATAGATTTAGAGCTAGAAGATACTTAAAGACCATCTGATAGTCCATCATTTTATAGATGAGAAACTGAGGCCTGGAGAAGTTAAGTGATGTGCCCTAGATCATACAGCTAGGAAGTAACAGGAAAATTTTTAACCCAATCTTCTTGATTTGAATTCAGTCTACCATTCTATGTGTGTCAAGAAGACCTAGGTTCTACTCCCATTTCTGCCACTAGTTATGTGATCCAGGGGAAGCTACTTAACCTTTTTAAGCCTCAGTTTCCTCAGCTGTATGAAGAATGAGGATAATTACATCTGAATGCCTTACCTAACTCATCGGATTATTGTGGGACTCAAATGAGATCAAAGTAAAGTGCTTTGTAAGCCTGAATGCTATTGATTAATGACAATTTTAGTTATGATGAAGTATATTTTCATTCCCACAATGAATTCTGAGATTCAGAAAACTTACAGGGAAATTAATCATAGAACTTAGAATTAATTATGTGTCCCTGAAATCGAACTTTCTTCACTGTCATAGAGGAAGGGTCTTTTCGGTTGACCCTTGGAAATACTCCAGTCACTGCTCCCCTTCAATCACCTCCAAATATATACACACACAAAGCTGCCCATGACATCAACCAACCACATAGCTTTCACTGAACAACACAGGATGCCAAGTCACTGAAGGGAAAGAAGTAAAAAGCTTCTAAGTACTTCACAAAGAAACATGGCCTCCATTGTAGAGATCAGGGTATGCTATGATGCAACACCATTACCCTACCAGTGATCTAAGGTCACCTCTTAGCCGTAAACCCTCGCTGGTATTAGATGATGGACAGAGAAGAGACCAGTTGCTGAATTATCACTAGATGGCAGTAACATCTTACATTTATTTCCTTGTATGTAAACCAAGCCATGGAGTTTGGACTTGGGGTCCAACTATTTTAAGCAAGTGTTTTTTCAACATGAACTTGAAGTTGTCCCAAGATTGTCTCTGATTAGGAATAGCTGCTCATTCTCAAACTATGTTGACTGTATATACCAAGATGATAAAGTATACTTTTCCAATCAGATAACAAATATCTATTGTGTGTGAAATATGGATCAAGATCCATGTAATAGCATTATTTTGGATAATAACAAAACTCATCTTTGAAAAATGGAGTGGATTTGGGGCAACAACGGCAATGGGAAGCAGCATGGGACTTGTAATTGGAGGACCTGGGTTCCAATCATAGCTCTGCCATTTACTTACCTATGTAATGTTGGACAAGGCATTTTGCTTCTTGGGGTCTCATTTCCTCATCTGTTAAAGTGAGGGGTTGGACTCGATTACTTCTTAGATGCTTCCCAATGTGAATAAATCTGCAGTCCTAGGTTTCTATTTCTGAGAATATAAGCAATTGATTTTTTATCAGTGTCACCATGCTCATGCCAAGAAACTTTATTGATACTTTTGGTACTGATGAAGAGAGCAAAGATTTGGTCATTTATCCTTGCCATAGTATAAGTTTACTCTTCCAGAAAGGTATGGTTTGGGGAAAAAAGTGCAAAGCTTGATTTGGGCCCCCCTTCGGTAATTTTATATTGCCCCTCTATCTACCAGAATGTTCAGCTACAAACACTTGATAACCAAGAAGAAAAATCTCATTGCCTTGTATATCCATGGCAACAGAATTTCCACAGCTTTTCTCCACTCTCCTAATATCTCTCATATCTGCTGATTTTATGAAATCCCTTTGAGGCAGAGAAGGTAAGGTACTATTCTCCCCTTCTGTGGATGGAGAAACCTAAACACAGAGAGATTGAGTTGTTTTCCTTTTGCCAAACAGGACTACAACTTGAGTCTCCTCTCTCCTGGCATTATATTAGAATGCTGCTTTCCATGGCTACCACCAGAGGTCTGTTGTGCAGGTAAAATTAATACCTGTCTGAAAAGTGTCAAGGATAAAAGAGTAGAAATGGTATCCTCAGGGACATTAAGGAAAGGCATTAATTCTCTCTTCTGTATCTGCGGTGTCAAGGGTTGGGGACTGCAGAGAGGAGAAGGGTAGCTCAGCTATGGCACAGCAGAGAGGACACCATTCTCAAGGTAAGAGTTGCCACCACTTTAATTAAATACTACTACAGTTACAAAACTACAACAGCATTGTGACTTTGGGTAAATTACCTCCTCCTCTGGATCTTATTTTCTTCTTTTGCAAAATCAGAGAATTGAAATGATTACCAAATTCCCCTCCATTTTTATCTACATCTCATTCTGAAAACAAATGACAGCTCTCTTAACCCACCTTCTCTCCTTTCATGACCCTCATACCTACCATGGCCAAATAGGAACATTCATAATGCATCCACTGTATTGGATGTTTTTTTCTGGGAAAACTGTGTAGAGAAAAAAGTAGAAGAAAAGGTACAATAGGTACAATAGAAAGGTCATTGACTCTGTGATAGAGTTGCAATCCCAACTCTGGCTCTTACTATCTGTGTAATCTTGGGCAAATCACTTAACATCCCTGGGTCTCAGTTTTCTCATCTGCAAAATGAGAGGTTTCAAATAAATGGCCTCTGAGGTCCCTTCCAATTTTATATCTATGGTCTTATTGTAATAGGGTTAATCCCTTTAGCTAGACATTAGCATTATCCTCTTTCAGTGAAGAAGTCACTGAGTTTTGCAGAAATAATAATAGTTGTCTCTGTGACTGAGAGTTGTCTCAAAGAGAACCACTGAGCCACCAGAAATCCTGAGAAATGGACATTTCCATCATGAGTTTTAAAGTTTTGAACTCTTTAAGTCAGTGCTGGCTACTCAGGAGAAAATTATTCCTGTCACTATTTCACTTCTCAGAGGAGATGTCCACAGATATCTTAGTCCTTAAAGGCTGCCTCCAGCCCCCGTCTCCAGGAAAAGAGTAGTTTTGGTGGTAGTCACGGGAACTTAACTGGCTATTTCCTATAGGTTTGATGTATTAACATTCCTCTTTTTGGCTTTTGCAGCATTGTGCCAGTCAATCTGTAGCAACCTCTCTCTGCCTCAGTTCTCTCATCTGCAAAATGGGGATAATAATGGCCTCTACCTCCCAGACTCGAGAGGAATCCCACCAGGGACAAATAGCTAATTTAGTACATCGGTCCTCAGTGGGGGAGTTGTGGAAAGGCACAGACAAGAAACATAAGGAACGACAAGGTGTGGAGGGTTTGTAATCCGGGTCAATGGACAGCATATCCATATGGGTGAGATCACAGATGCATCAAAGTAATATCATTGTTTGGAGGCTGCAAATATATACTTTTGCCCTCAACTCTTAATGTCTCCATTTTGTCTTTGAATGTGCCCTCTCTCTCTCTCATTTTAAGTATTAGTTGTGAACTCTAGGAGGTACATACTAGTCTTTAAGAAATCCTGCTATAGGGGTGGCTAGGTGGTGCTGTGAATAGAGTACTGGCCCTGGAGTCAGGAGGACCTGAGCTCAAATTCGACCTCAGACACTTGACACACTTACTAGCCGTGTGACTTTGGGCAAGTCACTTAACCCCAGTTGCCCTCCAAAAGGACAAAAAAAAAAAAAAGAAAGAAAGAAATCCTGCTGTGCTCCAGAGTTGTCTACTTTTATTCTATAAAATGCAATCAAGAAATGTTCTAGCATGAAGATAACTGTTGATTTAAAACTGGAAGAGACTTTAACTATCATTTAATCATAGAATTATATCTTTTTAGAGGCCAATGGGAATCTCAGGGCTCATCTAAGCCAATTCCTTCCTTTTGCAGATGAGGAAACTGAGGTCCACAGAGATTAAGTGGCTTGCTCATGGTTACACTGGAAATGTGTGGATCCTAGATCTTCGGACTCCAAATAATGAAAAAGAAGAGAACTTCTTTATATTCTTCTACAATTCATAGTAATTAAACCAAAGAGGCTTTAGGGGCATCTAATCCAATCCCCTTATTTTATAGATGAGGAAACTCAGGCCAGAGACAGAATGGCAAAGGCAATACTCATCAGAGTTAGAATTTAAACCCAGGTGTTCTATTTGAGTTTATTCCACTGAACCACACTGATTCTTTTACTAAACACACACACGCGTGCGCGCGCACACACACACACACACATACACATCCCTTTATCCCCAGTGATTTTTCTGGTTTAATTTCTAACCTTTTAGAAATATGTTGAAGATGATTTAGGTTGGTTATTTTTTGATACTTTAATTTTGTACATAAGGAGAAATCTAATCATTTGTGCATGCAACCAACACATGCAACCAACATCACTGAATTGGGCAGAATTCAAAGATCAACCATTCAGAAAACCCCTTGTCTGCTTATTGCAACAAAACTATGCAGAATTAGGATTGATCGATAGTCTGTGGGGAAGCCATATTTACTTAAGGGAGGATAAGTTTAACTTCCTTCCTCCTTTGCAAATAAGAAGTTGATGTTTTAAAACCTAATTTGGGTAATTTAACATCCTAGCCTAGCGAAAGTCAAACGTATTGTATTCACTCTTAAAGGCTGATCAGAAGACTAGATTAAAAGACAACATAATTGGTTTAACTGTGATATGTCCAGTTCAGAGCCCCAAAGGGGAGGACTCAGCTGTCTCTCCACAGCCTTCTCCCCTTTCACTGCTGCAGTTTCTCCTTATTTTTCAGTCTGCCTATGGGGAAGGTCAAGATTTCAGTAGATGTGCAAGATCTGAGATCTCACATTGATAGATGAATATCAATTACCTGGTTCTACTTTATTTCTTGGAGATCTATTGGGCCAATTGAGAGAATGTTACTGAGTCATGCCTAGAGGATCCCAAAGCTCATCTCAGGTACCAGTAAGACCCAAGGTTGATGGCCTGATGTCATAGCAAGAAGGGGCCCTGTTTCACATTTAGGCTATTATTAATGTCAAATAGCATGAGTGCAATTTACTTTCCCCTATTTTCCCCATCTCTCCCTCCAGTTTCATTTCTTTTAAGTGTCTAATCTCTATTCTACTACTGAGTTTATTGAATCAGAATACTAAAGCAGGAAGGGTTCTAAGGCACAAATCATCCCAACTTCCTCATTTTACAGAGAAGGAATTTGAGCCCCTGGGAAGTTAAATAATTGACCCAAGTTCTGACAGTTAAATCAACAGTGAAGAAGAGACTAGAACTCAGACCACCTGAATCCTACTGCAATGCTCAAAACACTCATTACTTCCATCTGTACCATCTTTCCAAGGACTTTATGGTAAATAACCAAACGCTTTAAAATTACATTATGAAAATTCTCCAAATGCGAAACAAAGCAATTGTCAAAGGGAACATTTAGTTTCACTGAATCTAACCAAAGTTGAAAGATATAGGATTTTGTTGGCCAAGACAGATCATAATCTGTCTCTAATTTAATAGATTAATTTTAATGAATTGCCAAAGCCTTAGGGAAATTAAGTGACTTGCTTATGGTCACACAACTACTAAATGGCCGAGTTCGGATCTGAACCTGAGCCTTCCTCACTCTAAGTACAACACTTGAGAAAATTCTAGGAAAAGCAATGTATCTGTGTTCTTCCAGACCTCTGTCTTAATAAGATGTTCAGGGGTGGTTCAATGATGATATCTCTCAGTAGGGGACATACCCACTCTCCAGGCTGATGGACTCAGTCAACATCTTGAAATGTTTTACCAACATTTGGAATTTTACAAAATCCCAAGCACATTTGGCCTTCATCCATTTTCCCCTTAAACCCTGAGCCCAAGTGGAAAATGTGATACATCTGCTCGGAAGTCATTTAGTCATCAAAATGTTCCTTGGCGATAACTATTCAATGTCCAAGGCTTTATGAAACCAACCTTTTCCTTCGAATTTGTTTTCTTGGAAATGAAGAGTAGAAATTGTCAATAGCGATTGAGCTTATTTTTTAACTGAAAAGACAGGTGGTAAGATTTGAAGGGGTCTATGACCTTGGCTACAGCATCATCATAGATTCATATATTTAGAGCTAGAAGAAACTTAGGAGTTCTTAATTTATAACTCATGTTTAAAATATTTCAAAATATGTCAATAACTAGTTCAGTATAATTGGTTTCTTTCATAATTCTATGTATTATATGCATTAAAAATAGTCTAAGTATGGTTCCACAGGCTTCACTAGACTGTTAAAAGTATCCATATACAAAAAAAAAAAAAGATTAGGAAGCCCAATCTAGACTAACCTCAACATTTTATATGTAGAGAGACAGTAAAGATTTTTATTTGCTAAAATATAACATCAAATTATTTTTATGTTGACAGATATAAATAATAAAGGTAGAAATTCAGGCTAACTCTGTGCAGAATAATGACTCAGACTCCTTAGTTTACCTTATGGTCTAGTTAAAATTTATTTATATGTAAAATAAGGGAGGAGCTTGGAAAATTCTAACCCTAAGTCAAATAGTTGTCTGGGACAGATAATTATGATCTAAATGCTAGACATTTTGTTGTTCAGTCATTTTTCAGTTTTTGTGACTCTACTCAGGATTTTTTTGACAAAGATACTGGGATGGTTTGCCATTTCCTTTTCCAACTCATTTCTCAGATTTAAGGTAAAAAGAGTTGGTACCTCTGAGTCAAAGAATGGCCTTTTAGTCATTTTTATTTTCATGATAACAAATAGCTTTCAAAATGGTTGTACTGATTCACAGTTCAAACAACAATGCACTAGTGTATCTCTCCACAACTAGAGAGGATAAATATTTAATAAAGCTAGAAAGATATAATAGGCCCAAGCTTTAAATACCAGAGTTTATATTTTTATCCTCAAAGTAGTAAGGTACCACTGGGGTTTAATGACTAGCAGGTAGCATGGTGTGATGTATACTTTAGCAAGATCACTTTGGCAGCTGTGTGGAGGATAAATTTGAAGAGAGGAGAGACTTGGGGCAAGGAAGCTAATTAGTGCAATAGACAAGTATAGAGCTAATGAGATCTTGAATGAAGGTTACAATTGTGTGAGTAGAGAGGAAAGGACATGTTTGAGAAGTTTTGGAGAAATAAAAATGTTTGGTAACT
The DNA here is from genome assembly GCA_028646515.1 of Pseudochirops corinnae. Taxonomy (NCBI): domain Eukaryota; kingdom Metazoa; phylum Chordata; class Mammalia; order Diprotodontia; family Pseudocheiridae; genus Pseudochirops; species Pseudochirops corinnae. The sequence goes on from CM053586.1 coordinate 230,461,340, forward strand.
GTATAAGTAGAGTAAGAGTGAGAAGTCCAGGATGGCTCCAGTGAGGTGAACCTAGGTGACTGGAAAATTGGTGGTGCTGTCAATGGAATAGGAAAGTTTGGGAAAGGAGTGAGTTGGGGGTCAGGGAGCAAGTGGAAAAATGGGTTCACTTTGGAAATACATTGTGTTTGAAATGTCTTTGTGACATTCATTTTGAAAGGTACAATAGACAATTGGTAAAACTGAAATTCAAGAGAAAAAGTAAAGCTGGATAGGTAGATCTGGGAGTCACTTTCAGAGAGGCAATAATTGAACCTATATCTATGGACATAGCCAGCGTATTCTGGACTGGGCTTTATGAAGGCCAGTACTATGGTTCAGATTTGGGATGGAAGCACAATGAGATACTCATGGGTTGTAAGATATTGAACAAAGAGAAGTCTATTTAACCATAAAAAGAATCACTCTAATTACAAATTTTGTTCAAGCTAACAAAATTCTCTTGCTTGCTCTGCATTATTACATTGCAGCACCCAATCAGAAAGATGTACGGAATCCCACAGTAAGAATTCTACGAAGGCTGAGGAGCATCACTTCCCACTTTTAGGCAAAAGGCATAAAAGGAAACTATACCAATGACTGGTCCCCTGGACCAGTCAGATTTGGAGATCCACTTCCTTACTCACTTAGAGAAACCAGCTTCGCCTACGTAAAACAGATGCTTCTCTTACCACCGTTTGGTATCAGTAACAAACACGGATAATTTTGTCCATTTGACTTCTTCCTTGTACCCTTCCTTCATTCCTTCCTTCGTTCCTTCATTCCTTCCTTCCTTCCTTCCTACCTTCCTTCCTTCCTTCCTTCGTTCCTTCGTTCCTTCGTTCCTTCCTTCCTTCCTTCCTTCCTTCCTTCCTTCCTTCCTTCCTTCTTTCCTTCCTTCCTTCCTTTTTTCCTTCCTTCCTTCCTTCCTTCCTTCTTCTCTCCCTACTTCCTTCTTTCTTTCATCCTCTTTCTTTGTTTTCTCTCCTTTCTTTGTCTTTTTCACTTTTTCTTTCTTTTCTCTTATGTGTCCAGAACTAAGCAGGTAAATTGAACAGTAAATACAATGCTTGACTTAGAGTCAGGGAGATCTGAGTACAAATCCTGTCCTAGACACTTAATTAGCTGTGTGTACCTAGACAAGTCACTTAACTTCTCTCAACCTCAGTTTCTTCATCGATAAAATGAGGTTGATAATAGTACCTACATCGCAAGGCTGTTTTTAAGATCAAATTAGATAACGTGAGTATAGTGTTTTGCAAATTTTAATGTAAATTCTAGCTAGTACTGAATCAAATGATAATGTTGACAATGGATATCCATTTACCCTTGCATTTATTTCAAAGGTTTCTAGTTTTTTTTTATAATAAAAATGATGCCATGTCTGGTTTAAAATTGCTTGCCATATTAAGGAAAATTATATTTATTCTTAATTATTTTAATATTTTTAATAATTATATTTTTACATAATTTAATAATATAAATTAGTCTTATTTTATTAAAGCCTGGAAACAGGAAGTCCTGAGTATAAATTTGACCTCAGACACAAGCTATGTGACCCTGGACTTGTCATTTAACCTCTTTTTGCCTCCATTTCCCCATTTGTAAAATGGAGATAATAAGAGCACCTACTTCCTGTGGTTGTTTTTAGGATCAAATGAAAAATTAATTTTAAAGTGCTTAACACAGTGGTTGGCACAAAGTAAGCACAACATAAATGTAAGGAATTATTGTTATTATTAGTATTAGCTAAAACTGAACATAATCATAAGTGCTAAAATTTTAAACACAACTACTGCAGTCTTTTTGCTAAAAATTTCTACAATATATTTGCCTCAATATTCCTTAATGATTAGGTCTTTAGTCTTATTCTTCTGCTGTATTTCTACTTGGTTTGGGTGCTAAAACTAAATCTGCCTCAGAAGAAAGTTTGATAATTTGTCTTCTTTTTCTATTTTTGCACATTATTTATGTAATATAGCAGTTAATTGTTCTTTGAAAACAATAGAATTCTCTTAAAAGTTCATTTGGGACTGGATTTCCATACCTATCCCTTTTAAGAGTTATTTTTATGGCTTGTTCAATTTCTTTTCCTGAGATTTTATTGCTGAAATTCTCTTTTACTACTGTAAATCTTGATGTTTTTCATTTTTCATATTACTGTTTTTCATTTTTCATTTTGCTAATTTTTCTCTTTATGGGAAGATCAAATTAACTTGTCTGTTTTACTGTATTTTTTAAAAAATCAACTCTTACCTTTGTTATTATAACTATCATCTAAAAGCACCAGGTTAGAAGTCAAAATAAAAATCAGAGTATAGGGGTACGATTCATAGAAATGGAGAAGTTGAGGGTGGGAGGGGAGATTTTGGAGATAAGATGACATTAATTTTAGAAATGTTGAGGTTCAAGGGCCAGTGGGAAAGCCCAGTGTTGTCAACTAGTGGGCAAGGCAACAAGTATTATAAAGCACCTACTATGTTTATAAATATAAACAAAAAGAAAGCTTGCCCCTACCTCAAAAACTTTCATTTTTAACAGGGAAAGGTAGCACATAAAAGGGAACTGAAAAGTAACAGGGGAAGGTGACGAAAAGCGAAAATATCAGAGTAAGGTCATGATGGAAAAGCCCCTTTCCAGAAGCACATCTTATATAAACATGGGAATCAAATGCATAGAAATGATAATTAAATCCATGAGAGTTGATGAGGGCTTCAAATGAGAGAGGATAAAACTGAGAGCATAATCTGGCTAACCTCACATATCCATTCATGAAAGGCTTAAATAACTTAAGCCAGGCTTTTGAAGTCATAATACAATGGCCAAGACCTATAAACATACTTTGCCATGTGTTTTTATACTCTTTTCCTTTCATTTTAGATGCCCAGAATAAAATTGTGATAAATGGATCAAGGAATTACTGGATGGTTAATGTTGCATTTGAGGGGTAGCAGCACCTACAAGAAGATTCAAAACATCTAGTTCAGGATTCTGTTCATAAAGATATTATTATGTACATGTGATGGAAAGATCCTTAATTTAGGTAGACAATAGCCCCAGGAAGCTAGATGGCGCAGTGAGTAGAGCACCGGCCCTGGAGTCAGGAGGACCTGAGTTCAAATACAGCCTCAGACACTCAACACAAAACTAGCCATGTGACCTCGGGCAAGTCACTTAGTCCCAATTGTCCAGCCTTCTACCACTCCCCCCACCCCCCCAAAAGCAAGAAAATAGCCCCAGGCTTCATGGAGCATACAATTTAATAGGACCATATGACACATATACAAATACCTTGCTATATATGTGTGTGTATATAGATATACATATAAACACAAATATGTATACATGTCCGCCTTATGGAGTAAAGAAGAGTCAATGGCAGAATGAGTAGGGTCAGTTATGAAGGGGGGGAGGGGAGGAAATAAAAGAAGAATCAGGAGACTGAGATGTCACAGGAGTTAACTAAGGAAAGAGTAATTCCAGAGAGGCTGTAATCAGGACTTTCCAGTATTAGAGTTCAAATTTCTTTGTAACTATAATTGGCTTAAACTACAGTCATAAAAGCCCCAAGGTAGGGGGAAATATCTTGATGATTCTGGGAAGTTTTCTTGAATTATTTCTTTAAATAATATTTAAATATTTATTAAATATTATTTAAATAATATTTAATATTTAAAAATTTCTTTAAATAAAAGACCAGAGTCTTTCATTTATGATTCTGTTAAGAAGCATCCATAATTCTAAACTTCAATCAAAGGGGAAAACTGTGATATAATGGAAAAAATTCTACTTGTAGGACCATGGACATGTCATTTAATTTCCCTGAGGTTTAGAAATGAGGTTGTTGGATTAGATAACTTCAGATTTTTTCCAACTCTAAATCTAGTATACTATGATGAAATCAAGGCTTTATTTATTTTGGTTATAGGATAGTTTTTTAAAAAGCATAAAGACTTTTTTTAATCTTTCATTTTTAGTTACACGTTTTCTCCCTTCTTCTGCTCCTTCCCTCACTCAATGAAAGGGCAAGAAAAACAAAACATTACCAATATGTATAGTCATGCAAAACAAATTTCCACATTAGTTATGCCTTCCCAGAAAAAAAAAAGCAAGAAAAAGGAAAAAAAAAAACTATGATTTAATGTGCACTGAATCTATCAGTTCTCCATCTGGAGATGGATAACATGTTTTATCATGAATCCTTTGGAAATGTTGTTGATCAGGAGTTGAGTTTTTCTACCTTGATTATCTTTACAATATTGCTGTTACTGTCTAAATTACTATCCTCATACTTCTCTTTTCACTTGTATTAGTACATACAGCTCTTTCCAGATTTTTTCTGAAATCATTTCTTATAGAGCAATACTATTCTACCATATTTACATACCATACCTTGTTCAGCCGCTACTCAATTGATGGGTATCACCTCAGTTTTCAATTCTTTGATACTACAAAAAGAGATGCTACAAATATTTCCGTATAAATTGATCATTTTTCCTTTTCCTTTGATTTTCTTGCATAGTAGTAGTGATGGATCAAAGGGTAAGTATAATTTAATAGCTTTTTGGGTATAGTTCCAAATTGCTTTCCAGAATGGGTGAACAAGTTCACAACTCAACTAACAATACATTTAGTGTGTCTGTTTCCCCACATCCTCTCCAACATTTATCACTTTCCTTTTTTTGTCGTCTTAGCCATTCTGATAGGTATGAAGTCATACCTCATTGTTCATTTCTCTCATTAGTAGTGATTTAGAGCATTTTATATGGTTATTGATAGCTTTGATTTCTTTCTTTGAAAACTACCTAGTTGTATCCTTTGACCATTTATCAATTGCAGAATGACTTATAATCTTGTAAATTTGACTCAGTTTCATATATATTTCAGAAAAGAGACCTTTATCAAAGAAGGTACAAAGAGCTTTTTTCCCAGTTTCTTGCTTTTCTTCCAATTTTATCTGCATTGATTTTATTGGCACAAAATTTTTGTTTCATATAATCAGAATTGTCCACTTTATGTTCTGTGAACCTCTATATTTTTTGTTAGTCATGAACTCTTCCGCTATTCTTAGATCTAACAGGTAGCTACTTCTTCCTTGTTCCAATAATTTGCCTATGATATCACACTTCATGTCTAAACAGCACTCAGGATCAATGCTTTCAATCCATTATTAACAAATTTTTGCAAAACAAGAGTTTCAAGGTCAGTTATTGTTGAAGTTTTTACTACCACTTATCCTGCATTGTCTTCTGCCTTCTGCTTTACTGCTTTTATTTTATTTGTTGTTGCTAGCCATTTTTCTATCCGGTATTTACTAGGATATTATTATGATCACTACTATTTCTGCCTGAGATTTTTTTAAGCTGCATTCCGATATTGCTTTAATTCACCTAGAGCTTTCCAATGAGTTTAGATCTTCCTTTAATTCTCTGAAGGTGTCGTTTATCTTGATGAGTTCATTTATATTATTGATTGTGATATTTAGTTTGATGATTCAACAAAAGTATACTAAGAATCTGCTATGAACCAAAAACTGTATTGTTTGGTGATGATACTGTCCCTCCCTTCAAAGAGTTCATATCTTACTGAGGAGGACTCAGTAAGGACTCAGAGGACTCTTTCCCTCTCTCTCTCTGTCTCTCTCTCTGTCTGTCTGTCTGTCTGTCTCTTTCTCGCTCTCTCTTTCTCTCTCTCTCTCTCTC
>CM053586.1:230467559-230495367 GCA_028646515.1 Pseudochirops corinnae
ATAGATTAGGGTAAATTATCTCATATAAAAGAGGCAAGAGAACACTGTTACAATGGAGGGGAAAAGCAAGAAGGTGAAAGGGAATGGGTCAACCTTACTCTCATTGAATTTGGCTTAAGGAGGGAATAATATACACATTCAATTGGCTATCTTACCCTACAGGAAAGCAGGGGGCAAGGGAGTAAGAGGAGAGATGATAGAAGGGAGGGCAGATTGGAGGATATGGTAGTTGGAAGCAAACGCTTTTGAAAAGGGACAGGGTCAAAGTAGAAAATAAAATAAGTGGAGGGTGGAATAGGATGGAGGGAAATATAGTTAGTCTTTCACAATATAACTACTATGGAAATGTTTTATGTAACTACACATGTACAACCTATGTTGAATTGCTTATCTTTCCAGTGGGGGTGGGTGAGGAGGGAAGAAGGGAAAGACTCCAGAACTCAAAGTTTCAAAAACAAATGTTAAAAAAAATGTTTTTTACATACAACTGGGAAATAAGATATGCAGGCACTGGGGTATAGAAATCCATCTTGACCTACTAGAAAGTTAAAGGGGAATGAAGGAGTACATAAGAGAGTACAGATTGGGGGAAGGGATATGCAATAGGTTTGCTATTTTGGGGAGGAGAGTAGGGAAAATATGAGGAGAAAAATTCATAACTCAAAATCTTGTGGAAATGAATGTTGAAAACTAAAAATAAATAAATAAGTTGGAAATAAAAGAAAATGAAGTGCAAACAACAACGCATCAAATCTCTTCAACAGCATCCCTATTTTCTCCTCCCTTGCTCCAGTCTTAGAGAAAGAAGTGACCTTCTCTCTGCCAATACTAACTCTTCCAATCATGCCTTACTGTCTCCTCCAAAATCTTATGCCTTCAACCATCTCTTCTCTCTCCCTAATTTTCAGTTCCTTCATACCCACAGACTCCTTCCCTACTGTCTACAAACATAATTTGATTTCTCCCATGTATTAAAAAAAAATTTCACTCAACTTTACTACTTCTTTTAGCTATTCTTCTATATCTTTCCTCCTTTATACAAACTCCTAGAAAAAAGTTTTCTACACTGTGCCTTTCATTTTCCATCCCTACCACTCAACCCCTTTCAATGAAGCCTGTAGATCCAATTTTCTCATTAAACTACTCTATTGTTACCAGTGATCTCTAAAGAAGACATTTTAGTGATTTATTTTGCTTCTTTATCACCTAATTTCCCAATGTGCCCTGTCTCCTTTCACTCTCCAAAGAGTAACCCCTGATAACAAATAGTAAAGTGGAAGCCATGGTTCAGCTAAGTTCACATATTGAAAACAAAATTTGACTTTATATACTAAATTCTATAAGTGTATTCCCCACTTCAGGAAAGAAATGGAGAAATGTGCCTTTGATTTATTTTCTTCTTTGGCATCAAGCTTGGTCATTATAATTTTGAAGCATTCATTTTGAGTTGTTTTGCTGTCATTGTTTCCTTTTGAACTGTTGTGGTCATTGTGCATATTGTTTTTGTTACTTCACTTCAAATAAACCTTCCTACGTGTCTCTGTAGTTACTGTATTGAATGCTTCTTGCAGCACAATAACAATCCATTCATTATCACATCCTGCTTAACTGTTTCCTAGTCTATGAACATCTACTTTATTTTCAGGTTTTTTTCTACTACTAAATTGCTGTTATAAATAATTTGATATATGGGGCATTTCTTCTTTCAATTGACCTTCTTACAGTGTCTGCTTTAGCAGTGGAATCTCTGGATCAAAGGGTACAGATCATGCGGACCATTTCTTCAAGTAATTACACGTTGCTTTCCAGGGTGATCAAAAAACTCATAGTTCTACTTACAGGGAATAGTGTGCCTATCTTTCTATAATACCTCCAACATTATATATTCCCATCTTTTGTCATCTTAGCTGGATGTGACATGAAACCTCAGTTATTTTTATTTGCATTTTTCTTATTAGTGATTTGGAGTGTCCTTTCATGTGGTGAGTAGTTTACAATTATTCTTCTGAGGCCTGTTCATTCAGACTCTTTGGTGTTGTGGTTTATCCTTTATTTTTTTTAAAGATGACTAAGGATATCACAAGGTAATGTTCTGACTTGTACATCAATTGGATTTAAGTGAGGCAGAGTTGCTCAAAGTCATCATACTCACTTTCTCTCTTCCGGAGTCATTAAAGTCCAATAGCAGGACAAAAGTCAAGACATTGCCAACGGCCTTGGAAATGACCTCGGATGTCAGGTATGATGTGGTTTTCTTTGATGTCTGACCAAGCTCTGAGTGCTCCACAATGCCTGCTTCAATTGCCTTCACGGCTGTTGGAACATCTTGTTCTCATATGCCCAATCCCTAGGGAGAAGTGCTTGGAGTAGACATCTCTCTAAATCACTGACAGGTTTGAGGCCTATCAGATGCCCTCAACTTTGTTTAACATGTCTGTTGAGATGGTGTGGCCAGGGTGTGACCACTACACATGCTACAGCTTCTTGGAACCACAAGTGAAAGTCGGCTAAAGGTGAACACCAAAATACATGAGCAGTCCTGAAAAAGATTTCAGCACTCCATCACACCAGAGTTGTTAGCTGGCCCTAAGCATGCCATCCACAGCTTTGCCCACCTATCTACTGGAAAAAGATCTTTGGTCATACATATTTCTGTTAACTGACTATATATTTTGGTTATCAGAACATTATCAGAGATATTTGATACAAAGATTTTCCCAATTGAATGTTTCTGTTCTTATTCTATTTGTATTCTTTTTATTCTCATAAGTGTTCAATTTAATTTATAAATTGTATATTTCCTCCTTTCTAATTGCTTCTCCTTTATTTATTTAAGAATTTTTCCTGTAACTATAGCTGTGAAGTGTACCCAATCTGCTTCTCTTCTCTTTTATATTTTCATGATCAGATCTTTCATTTGACCACATGTACAATTGAGTTTATTGTGGTATATGATGTCAGATACTGGCCTGAAACTAATTTCTGCCAGACTGTTTTCCAATTTCCCCAGCAATTTTTGTCAAACGGAGAATCATCAATTGCTACAGGACATCTCCATTTGTGACATCTCATACTCAATGTATACAAAAGAGAAGTCATCTTTTCTCTTAAATTCACAGCTCTTCCTAAACTGAGCAATTGATGGCACTATACATTTTCCAGGCACTGAGGTTCTTATCCTCAGAGTCATCCTCAACTATTGGCTCTCATTTGCTCCTTCTTCCTAGTCAATTACCAAGTCTTGTTTATTCCATCTTCATAATATCAGTCTTCTCTCCAGTCATAGAACCATGATGCCAGTTTAGGCTCTCATCACTACTTGCCTAAACTATTGTAATATTCTCCTAGTTGACCTGTGTCCTATTCTTCTACCCTGCTACAAAATTGATATTCCTAAAGTATAGGTGTAGGCACCTGGGGCATCCAGGTGGTAAAGTGGATAGAGTGCCGGGCCAGGAGTCAGGAAGACTCATCCTCTTGAGTTAAAGTACAGATTCAGACATTTACTAGCTATGTGACCCTAGACAAGTTGCTTAACCCTATTTGCCTCAGTTTTCTCATCCATAAAATGAACTGGAGAAGGAAATGGCAATCCATTCCAGTATCTTTGCCAAGAAAACCCCAAATGGGACCACAAGAACTAAACAGAATTGAAAAAATGACTCAACAACAACCAGTAGGTACAGAACTTTAAGTTGTTAGTTGTCTAAATAAAGGCAGACATCTAACTTCCTACATCAGTATACAGATATACATTTACCCACAAAAACCTGAAAACCTCTCCAAACCAAATAATCATCAAGAAATCCATGGGAAACTATAGTGATTTCTTTCCACAACTGCACAAAAAGGTAACTAGGATATCATAGGCAGTAGGGAAGGAGGTCACCAGCAAAATCACTGTAATCACAAGCCTGTAAGTGGCAGCCCTCCCATTAAACAAAGATAGTTCAGAAATGTGATTAGCCTTCAAGGCTCCATATCTGGAGAGAACGAGAGCAGAGCAGAAAACCCCACAAAAAAAGACTAAGCAAGGGTGGAAACACGTTGCGGTCAATGGAAGCCCTCAAAAATGACAGGAAACATTATAGTACTCCAACCAGGACACCCCTTGACTCTAGTCTTTCTTTCTTAAGATGACACAGAGATCCCTGAAGATCCAGTTCTCTGAGTTTCAAGCGTCCAAGGTTCCTAATACCAGTTCAAGAAAACAAGTTACTTGGATTGAAATCAAATAGAACTGACCGCACTACCCAAAAGCATACCAAGTGGCAGTGTCTGGTTCTGGCACAAAGCAACAAACTGAGGTTGAAGATATAAGTAACTCAAAGAAGACACTAACCACTATAATGAATTATTATAGAACCAGAAATTCTCAAAAATTAAACCTAAAAGGCTATAATAACTCTCTAACAACTACAAGCAGAGAGTCAAAAGAAAAATACGGATTTTTCGTAAGGACTACAGGAATATGTATAAAATGAAACAATTTTTAAAAAAGAAAGAAAATTTCTGGAAGAAATAATTGGAAAGAGAGTAAATAGTTTCTAGCAAGAAGTGGTAAACATTACCCATGTACTGACTTTCTGAAAATTAAAATAGACCAAACAAAAGTCAATGGCTCCATGAGACAGCAAAAAAAAAAAAAAATATATATATATATATATATATATATATAAGGACAAAATCAAAAGCTTAAAAAATAGAATAAAACATAAGATATATGATATCAAAAATAAATGACCAGGAAAAAGGTTCAAAGAGGGATAATTTCAATATCAATGAACTTCTCGAGAAAACCATAATTTCAAAAAATCTTAGATACTGTATTTTCAGCAATCATAAATTATAATTGACCATATCTATTAGAATCATGGGACAAAGTGAAGAAAGAATCTATGGATTTTTTCATGAAAGAAACTCCAAAAGGAGAAGTCCTGGGAACATCATAGGCAAAATCCACTGTTTTCATATCAATGGAAAAAAATCATAATCATCCATAAAGAAGCAGTACAAGTGCCAAAAAACTACAGTCCAATTCCCACAAAACTTGGCAGCTTCACTACAAATGAGATTAGATCTTGAAATAAAACATTCCAAAAAGCAAAAGATATTAACTTATAACCAAAAATAAATTGCAAAGCTATGAATGACCTTGTCATTTTCCCGATGCAGAAAATTTAGGGGCTCTTTGATCCCTCTCTGAATAAGACACAAATTCTTCTACTTAGCATTTAAAGACAATCTGACTATAAAACATTTTTGTATCGATATTCCCAACTCTCCCTCCCACAAAAACTAGCATATATACTTCCCTCCATACATAGAATTCTATCTCCCCATTTCTGTGCCTTTGCATAGGTTGCCCCCTTATATAGTCCCCTTTCTTGTTTCCCCCATCAGGAATCTCTAGCACCCTTTAAAACTCATTGCAAGGATTTAATTTTAATTTAATTTGATTTAAATTTAACATTTTATTTTAAAATGATAAATAATGTATTTAATATTTATTTATTTTCTGTCTACATGCTGTTTCCTCCTAGTAGAATGCAAGTGTTTGAGGGCAGGAGGACTTTGTATATCTAGAAACTAGCATCATCCAAGCTAAGCAAGAAGTGGGTGCTTTCATAAATGGTCACTGAATTGAATTATATTTCTGGGTCAACAATTTCTTCAGTTGAGGAATTACTGTGCACAGGAGCTGGTTTATGCATGTTAGTAAATTTTCTTCATTTTTCTCCATTTGACCTCAATCAGGAGGAAGTCTAAGGATGATTTCTATCCCACGTGATAGTCTATGGTTCCAAGAAATGGTGGCGGGTGTCAAGTCAGATGGGTAGGTCAATGGTGTGTGTGTGTGTGTGTGTGTGTGTATACATATATATGTGCACATACATATATACATACATATACACACATGTGTATATATGTGTATATATATATATATGGATGTATGGATAGATAAACCATAGTTTCAGGGAAGGGATGGTATAGGGAAAGAGAAAGAGGGAGGGAGGGAGACACACACACACACACACAGACAAAAAGAGAGAGAGACAGAGAGAGACAGAGAGTGAGAGAGAGAGAGAGAGAGAGAGAGTGAGAGAGAGAGAGAGAGAGAGAGAGAGAGAGAGAGAGAGACAGAGAGAGACAGAGAGATGAGTTAGAATGAGTGAGCATTTATTAATTGCTTATTATATTCCAGGCACTGGACAGGGGCAGATAAATAACTCAGTAGGTAAAGTGCTAAGCCTTGTGAGTCAGGAAGACCTGAGTTTAAATCCAGCCCCAGACACTTAGCTGTGTGAACTTGGGCAAATCACTTAATCTCTGTTTGCCTAGGAGGCAGCTAGATGTGAAAGCCACTTAACTTTGGTCTGCCTTAATCTGCTGGAGAAGAAAATGGCAAATTACACCAGTATCTTTGCAAGAAAACCCCATGGATAGTATGGTCCATGGGGCCATGAAGAGTTGAACATGACTGGATGACTAAACAACAAAAAATGTTCCAGGCTCTGTGCTAAGCACTGGGGATATACTGCAAGCAAGTGAGATAGTCCCTACCTTCAAAGATCTTGCATTCTGATAGGCCAATACAATATATAAAGAAAGTCTGGACCCTGTCATATGAAGTAAATTCCAATCTGAGGCAAAGGACTCACATGCAGAGGCCAGGTTACCAGTGTGGAGTAGTGAAAGTGTTGGCCCAATTAAAGGTCATACAACATGTAGCAGAAAGAGGCAAAGAGGAATGACTAACAGATATTTAGGGGGAGGAACAGGAAGCCTGTTCTGGGAATAGTGAGGAACAGTCAGTATTGGGTACCAAACAGCCCACTGGTCCAGAGGCAGAGTAACTGTGTAATATAATCAGCAAGTTAAAGAGGCCAAGAAGCAACAGTATCCAAAGGGCAGAGAAGAAATCAAGGTCAAGGGTCCAAGGAGTAAGCCAGTGAAATAGGAGACAAGAAGGATCATATACCAAGGTTCGGGGCATCATCAAAGCATCTTGGAAAATACCTTTTGTTCAAGCGGACAGTGTCTTCAATGTGCTCCCTCTCCACATTTATCTCTTAGAATCCGTCTGTTACTTTAACATACAGCTCAGACACCACCTTGTACCAGGCTCTTTCCTGATCCTTTCATCATTAGTATTCACTCCTTCTTGAGATTACATTGAATAACTGTACAAATGATGTATTTAATTTCCTGGGTACTTGTTGGATCCTCCAGTGGCATGTGATCTCCTTTTAAAGAAAGGACGTGGATGTAAGATAGTGCCATATACAAGGTATTCACAATACACACTGCTTAATAGAGATTTGTGGAACTGGTTTTTATTATTTATTGGCTTTGACCTAGGGAGGAGGTTACCAACTCTACCTATCCAATTGATATGAGGACCAATGCCCACAAATGTGCATTTTCCCCATAATGAGAAAGTAAAGAAAAATGAAACCCTAGTTTTACACACACACACACACACACACACACACACACACACACACACAGTTAAACAGAATAATTTTTTACAACGACCATGTCCAAAAAAGGTCTCAATCTGCACTCTGAATGCATGACCTCTCTGTAAAGATATTGGCAACGTGTTTCATCATATGTCCTCTGGAAACAGATTTTTAAAGACCATTGGTGACCATAGTTCCTCTTTACCGTAGGGTCAAAGCCTCCTGCATAAAATGTTATCCTAGGAATAACTCAGTGGAATGGAGACGTAACTCCAGTTGCTATGTCCACTATTTGACCCTGATTACTTTTTAGATTAACCTGAGTCAGATAGATACTAGTAACAGAAAACTCATATTCAGCACATTTCCTGGTAGGAAGTTCTCATTTCCTCTACCTTTTCAATGGTGGCATCTTCACTCTGTCACAGATAAAACTATTTTTCTGTAAACTCAGCAAGGGCTCCATCCATGTTTGTTAAATAAACTCTCCCCACCTTTAACCAAGGTGGCCTCAGACGCCAAAAACAAGCAAACAACAAACTCATTGATTCAGTGATGCAAAGTAATTGATTGCTTAAGTTTCATCTCCTGTCCCTAGAGAGCATTAAAGCTCATCTATGTTGGGGATAGAGTAAGATACCCTATGAAGCAAAGGTCTATCTTCCAGTAAATCAAAACCCTTATAAGTTACCACTTAGACAATGAATCTTTTTCATAATCATATACATAGATTCTCAAACCCTTTTCTAAAATTTATTCATCCCTCCATCCATCTAATCAACATGCTCATTGAGTGTGACTTCCCACATGAATCAATGGATAACATGTAGTGTTTTACTATAGAACCTTTTGTGTACGTTAGCTGACTATATCATGATATATGAAATTATATCATGCAGATTTGCTCCTTAAAACAACCTCAATGGAGATCTGGTAAAGGTATAGAGTATGTACACAATATGATATTCTATCTTCCACCTTTGTGATCAACCAAATGGACCTCCATGTCTGGCATGCACTCCCTACTCATTTTTGTCTTAGGGAATATTTTGCTTCAAAGGGGCTATCTCCTAGAGAAACCATTCCTGGTCCTCCAACACCCTATTAATCACACTTGGCTGTCTTCCTTTTGATATTACTTTGTATTACAAAGTTAGCAAACTTTGTATCTTTGTGTCTGCATAAATGTTGCATACTCTCTCCCTCACTAAAGTATAATCTCCTTGAGATCAGCGAATGTTTCAGTGCTGTCTTTGTAGCCCCAGTGATGACAACATTTTGAGAAATCTGATCTCTGATTTCATTGGTAGAAGGAAAGCCCTATGAGGAACCTCCCTTTAGGTAAAGCACCACCTGCTCTGACATCTAGAGAGTTCACTGCAGTACACGGAGATTAAGTGACTTGCCTGGGGATATAGAGCCAATATGTGTTAGAAAAAGAACTTGAACCAGGTCTGCCTGACCAAGGCCAACTCCCTAACTGCTACTTCTGGCACCTTAGTATAACATAACTTCCTATAGCTCAGCATACAATAAGCTGTCTGTCATTGTTATTGTTACTGTTTTGTTTTTCTTTTTCTATTTCAAGTTTGCTAAATAAATATAAAATTTTGAATTGTATGAAATTAAGCATCACGCATCTTATTTTTCACAATTAGTACTTCCACATTACTGATGAGGAAACTGAGGCTCAAAGAGATAATAACTTTTTGAGGTGAAACAGCTAGCAATACTAAAGCCAAGATTCTCATGCCGTTTGTCTAGCTCTGAGTGGAGGGCTCTTTCCACCATATTATGCTGCCTCATTTTTAAATAGCAGAAAACTAAGTGATATAAGAGTATTTGAGAGCTTCTTAGTGATTATTTGAAAGGTGAAAACATGATATTTAACCATCTTAGCAGTAGTTCTTTGGAGCCAGGAGCCTATTAGTTTGAGTCCAGGATCTAATAGTTACCAATTTTTCACTTAACCATCCTTTCATGTCTTCATTCCATGACACTGGGTAAATGAACTATGTGCTTTCTTTTCCCTTTTGGGAATAATCCAATTTGTAGCAAGTACCTCACATTAGTTATTATAATTTCATCTCACCCCTCAGATTGTCAAAAGAATGATGACTTAATCTTCTATCCAGAGACAATAGAATAAGGGATGTGTGTGGTTATATGTGTTCTTGGTGTTCTTCATTTAGTTTTGGTCCTTTCACTAATTAATAGACTGACAAATTCATGAGCAAACATTTGCATCTCCTTCTCCTCCTCAGGGGTCTCTAGTTTATGGATTTCTCCAACTACCCTCCATTAGAATTGACATGGAGGCTGAAATTAGGCTTCTGAATGAATCTCCAAATCAAAGTTATGTTCTTTTGATCAGAGAGTCAGTCAGGAAAGGTTTTGTGGTTCCCCACCCCTTCCAATTAAACATCTGCTTCTCTAATCTCAGGTGTATACTAAAGCCTTTTATTCTTTAATGAGATCACCACAGCAGTCTTCCAGGATATTTTAGGGATGAGGCAGGGATATATGTTTAATATCCCCTCAAGATAGAAAATTTTGTTCACTAGAGTAGCTTGTCTGCTGTCCTGCAACTACTGAGGCATTTGAGGTCATCACCCCATTCAGAGATGCCTGCCCGCCAACTAGAGGTCCCCTCCCACCAGTTCCTTAGAATTTTATATGGTCTATAACTAATTCTGGGATCCTGTCAGAACAAAATTCCAGCAGACAGCCCTGGCTCTTAGGGATATTTGTAAGTGTCTCCTCAAAGTGCTTTCTTAGGTAACTGCGCCACTCTGAAATGAAATAGCAGTGAGGTCATTAGGGAACTACAGACTGGCCTTCTTCCTTGGGCTCTCTTGCCAACCATTGGGCATCCAGAGGCACTCAAGGTTGGTACCTGGAGCAAGGCCTACTTTTTAAATAAGACTGAGAGGCGTCAGTAACTAAAGAAAAGGGTAGGATACTGGGGAGATGGTCCAGGAATGTGGCTGTGGAGCAGAGGAAGCCTGGAGGTGTATTTGTCTCTATGATTCAGTTCTTAAAACATGCAAAGCTGGACCAACTCAATGGGAAAGAAACAACATGTACGCATACTCACTCAGTGGCCCTCACCAGGCCACCCACTGGCACTGAAGGCTTTCCAAAAGCCAAGATGACTGAACTGAAATTTAATTAAAATGCCTTTTCTTACTGAAAAGCTAGAAGAGGGTAAATGGAGAGTCATTCTGTGGTTCTTAAAATTAGCAAAGAATAAGATGTATGTGTCATGAGGACTCATGATAATCAGATCCTACTTTAACACTTGTATTTCCAGGATCTATTAGTCTCAGGATGAATCTTCCCTCAATGGATACAGTTCACAACCCCTCTATGACTTGGTAGATGAGGCGTTATGAGAGGCGTAATGGATGGATAAGTCAGCAGACTGTAGCCAACCTCGCAATAAACCTTGCCTCACTTAACCAGGCCGCTTGTCAGATTTACGATCTGTCAAACTCGCACTTAACAAACATTTATTAAGAACCTTTTATATAACAGGCATAGGGGGATACAATGGCAAAGATAAAATAATCCCTGCCTTCAAAAAACTTCCATTCTATCTACCTGAAGTCTTTTCACGCTAGAACAGTGGTTCTCAACCTTTGTGTTGCAACCCCTTTGGGGGTCAAATGACCCTTTCACAGGGTTCACGGGGGTTACCTAAGACCATCAAAAAACACATATTTCCAATAAACTTAGGAACTAAGACACAGCTCCTCTATCAGTCTCCAGGCGGGTCTACCCACATGCAGATACACGCCCACATATGAGTATTAAAGGGTCGCCGCATTAGGAAGGTGCTTACAGTTGCCCTGCTGTAGCCTCTGAGACCTCAAAGTCACCTTCACACTATGATGGAGTATCAGAATAATAGTTTCATTTGAGGAATCTACCTCTTGTTAAATCATCTAGCAGAGGAGCTGGGCAGGACCCCAAATCAAAGACAACTTCATTCTTTAATTCATTAATTTTTTTTAAACTTCCTGCTATGTATAGTGTTCTGTACTGGACACATGATAAAGTATTAAGAAAAAGATGCAGCCTCTGTATTAAGGAGTTTATAATGTTAGAACTTCTCTGGCGATTTTCTTCAGTTTATCCTATCCATATTTTATTTGTCCATTGTTCTGTCGACACTGTCTCCCCCATGAAACTATGAATTCCTTCAGTGAAGGAATTACTTTTTGCCTTTCTTTGTAACCCCAACATTTATCACAATGCCCACCACATAGTAGGTTCTTATTAAATGTTGGAATATTGACTTGTTAGCTTGGCTTGGGAGATAGATCTATGCGGATAAATGAAAAACTGAGCAATAAAAGAGACCTTCATAAGAGGAGTACAAAGTGCTATGGAATCTGAGAAATTGCTTCCATTTGAGGGGAATTTGTGAAGTCATCATGGAGGAGGTGGTAATTAAGAGTAAGTAGCTCCTTATTTAGGGCCAGGACCATTTCAAATCCACAAAACAGGTGATGAACCCAATTACTTTCCTAGGTACTTTCACAAGTATAAGATGGGGAAAGAAAGGTAAAACAATAGCTAATATATGAATACATAATATATGTAATGTATATAGACATGTTCTATATTATATGTGTATATATTACTAATTTAAAAACAATGGTTTTGTATGTGTATGTCCATACACATACACATATCTTGGTTTTTTTTTAAGTCTCTGGTGAGATATATCAACCAAAAGGACAAAAACCAGACAAAAGCAACAATAATATGAAGAGCATCTTAGGCTGCATTAGCAAGCACTTAGCATAGTGAATAGAGTGATGAGTCTAAAGCAGGGGTGGGAAACCTGAGGCCCCATGTGAGGCACATGTGGTCTCAAGGCTGCAGGTTCCCCACCCTGGCTAGAGTCAAGAAGAACTGAGTTCAAATATAGCCACAAACACTTACTAATTGTGAGGTCCTGGGAAAGTTACTTAACCTGTCTGCCTCAATTCCATCACCTGTAAAATGGGGATAATCATAGCACATATCTGGCAGGGTTGTTGTAAGGATGAAATGAGATAATATTTGTAAAGCACTAACACAAGCTTAGCAACCACTTAGTAAATGCTTGTTCCCCTCCTCTTTCCCCACTGAGAGGCAGGAGACAATAATCTTACTACATTGTCTTGGTCACTCCATATATGGAGATTTCTGTGTTCATTTCTTGTTTTCCCATTTTAGGAAAGACATGGACAACCTGGAGTAATTCCAGAGAAGGGTGAACAAGATGGTGGGGAGACTAGAGACAATGCCATAAAGAAGATCACTTAAACAAACTGGCGATACCTAGCTGGAAAAGGAGAAAATCACAAACATGATGTCTGTCTCCCAGATATTTGAAAGGTGAGCATATAGTAGAGGTGATAGTTTATTCTTCTTTTCCCTAGAGAGAAGATCTTGGGGAATGGTACTGACTAAAAGAAGGCAGATTTTGGTTCAATAATAAAGACAAACTTAAAAAACAGAAGTTGTTAAAAATGGAATGAGCCTCCTTAAGTGATGAGCGTTCCCTAACACTTGGGCTCTTCACGCAATATCTGGATGACCTTTTTTATTGGGGCTGGGGGAGGAGGGGGAGAGATATTTCAAACAGGATAATGCTTTGGATATAGATTGGACTAAATAACTTCTGAAGTACCTTCCAATTCTACAACTCTGTGATTGAATTGATTATGGTCTCTTAAATAGATCTATATTGAGAGCACAGTCCAAAGGAGAAATGGGCATAACTTGAGAGACATAGGTCTTTGTGTAGTAGAAAGGACACCCTCTTGCTCTATAACATTCAATGGCTTCCTAATACTTCTAGGATAACATATAAACTTCTCTGTTTTTTTAATCTCTTCACTAGCTGTCTCCAATGTATCTTTCTTGCCCTACAATTAGTTATTCCCCTTCTTGTCGTCTGTGTTACTGCACCCTCAGAAGTGAACCTCAAAAAAGCTAAATCACTGAGTCTCAGAATTCTCACCCTGGAGCCATGTTATCCTGACTGGTAAGAACCCACTATACCACTATACCCATGCATACTTTAACCTAATTAATCCTGCCATCTTCCTGATAGCCATCTGCCTTACCACGCTCCCCTAGATCTTTTTATCCCAATTCTTGCTTTGAGAACAGTAATGAAATACATACTGTGACTATTTGTGGAAAGGTCATGCTGTTTGATTACCACCGCGACTCCATTAACCATCTCTGTCACTTCCCAGAACAAAACATCCTTCCCCGGCCACCATTGAATTCTATGTGTTCTCTCCCAATTTTAGAATGTAAGATACTTATGAACAGGTGCTGTCTTGTTTTTGTATTTGTACCTCTAGCCATTAGCACAGTTCCTGGTCTGTAGTAAGTACTTAGTTATAAGCACTCCATGTGCAGTGCTCATACCCCTAAATTGCATTGCTTCTAGTACAGTGCTTTGGGCACCATGAGTATCAATATCTGGCAACAAGAAAAGAGCAATTTGAAAATAGGGAAGACAAAAAGCAAGAGATCCCAGAGATAGGAACCGCTAGAATAGGTGACCTGAGGGTTTTGGAACAAACCCAAAAATTGACATTTAAAAAGTAACTTCTGTATGTGAAATCCTTCTTTCCTGCAGTGGAACAGGCTATTTAACAAATATTATTTTGAGTAGGAGAATTCTTTTAATGAAAGTAAAATCTCAAAACCTTGATGAGGGTAGGGAGGATGGGACCAATACAGAGGGAATAAATGAGTTCTGCTCTTCCTTCTTTGCCCAGACATTGAATACAGTCTAAATATCTTAGAATAATTTTGTGTGTCCACCTGAGTCATAAATGGGTTGTCTCTGGCACAATAATTCAGAGAAATCTTCAAGCTGGGTATCATGTGGATGAAATGAAATGAAATCAGTTACAGCATTGGTCTATGAAAAGGGTTGGGGGTGGAGATGTCTAGATATATGATATGAATGGAGAATCCCAGTTCTACAAACAGGTAGCTGAAAAAGAATCACAGACAGGCACAGGCTTCCTCTAGAGCTCTGGGGAACCCAAAGTTTTCCCCGGATCCAAGATGTTCCCTTCTTGCCAGATAATTCTGAAGCTTTCAGTGGACTGCCTAGGAAACTGATACTGTTCCTATGGGGAAATGTATTATAAGAATCTAGAAAAAAAAATTGCAAATGATTATAATATAGAGATTCACAGAAGGCAGAAATATTAGAATGGGAGGACTCTCAGAGATCATCTAGTCTAATCTGCCACATAATACAAGAATAACTATGAAAGCATCCCTGGCCGCAACCCTGCTCCTAGCCCAGTGTCTGTAGAAGGTGCCTAATAAATGCTTAATTGGTCATTTGAGGCAAGACATGCTTGAACACTTCCATTGACATGCTACTGACTTATTCATGAGGTAGCTCTTCCTTCAGTTGGATAACGTTTAGTTGGAAATGTGTTTCTTTATATTCAACTGAAATTGATTTCTAGTCTTCAGATAGTATGAAAGGAAGGGGGAACTGAATGGGGTTACACTCTTTGCACCCTCTGTGAAGACTCCTCAGAATGAGAAGAGGGAAACTTCCTGGAAACCAGAGACAGACTTTTGTAAGACTGGACAGACCTGAGTCCTGGGTTTATACAACCTAGGACCTTTCCCCTGTTTCCTTGTTGTTATCAGCATTAGGCCCCTCTCAGGAGTTTTAGACCTCCACCCTTGCTTGTGACCTTTTCCCCTCCTTTGCTTGGCATTTACCAAATAAGGACATGGATGATACCTTGGCTCCCTGTCCCACCTCCCTGCCAATAGGAGATAGTGGCAGACTTCTTTGTTATCCACCACTGGGTTAGATTTAGAGCCAAGACTGAGAGACCACCTCCCAGCCAGTGGGAGAAGGGACAGCCAAGGGGAGGGGCTTGACTGAGTTAGGGTATAAATTCTTGTTCTGTCTTTTGTAACATGCTTCCTCTCCTTGATCCCTGCATAGAGAGGACTGCCCTCCTCCTGCAGGGAATAGAATAAAACTTCCTGTTCCTTCCTCAAAAAAAAGAAAAAAAGAAAAGAAATTGATTTCTATGGCTACTAGGGATCTATCTTATCCCACTTGTTTGTTTTTTTTTTTTTAAGAATTACTTTGAAGCATATTTTAAGGACTTTGACATAAAATATCTTTTTTGAAAATGTAGTCCTCTTTTCCCACTGGTTTGAAGAATGACACCTGAGAAATATATTTCTGTGCCTGAGAGAAGAGATGGGCAGGTCACATATAGAGGAGTAACGAATGAACACTTATGTTCTCCACTGGTATCCATTCAATGTTTGTTTTGTTTTTTTTTTTCCCATTCAATGTTAAGAGAATACATTTGAGTTCCCAATGCATTACATTGATCACCAATGAAAATTTTATTGAGTGCATGAACAAGAGTTGCAGAGACGGGTTACAATCTGCATTGTTTGAAGGGGATGGTCACCAAGGATGACATGTTCATTTGAAAGACTGAAATATTCTCATTTTATAATAGTTCCATCATAATTTCTTATAAATCTGTAATTATCAATGCCCTTTAATCCTAGTTTTCAGTTTGTTCTCAACCACAGCCCCACTAGTTGGTGAGTTTATGCAAATGAACACTTACATACCCTGAAATTTGCTATTTAAAAGAACACATAGAGATTATTTTAAAGGTGCATCTTTGTCTGTTGTATAAAGTCTGAATTTTTTCAAAATGTTACCTTAAAATGATTTATGACTGTCGATGGCCAGCTCAATGCGGTCAGCTTAGCCTTTATTTCTTTGTTGATTATTCTTCATCTTCCTTGGTGATAGTTCAATGGGTCTTCTTTTGAGCCCTAGGGTCTATGCTTCATTGGTTTAACTCTCTAATGATCCCAGTTCTTCCTTACAAAATAAACACACAACAGACATTTCTAACTGGAGGTACTAGCACTGTGTCTACATTTCCTCTCATAATCATTGATTCTGTCTCTCTTGGATCCCCTGAGTAGCACACAGTACATCTAACTATTTGTTTTCTCTCAAGATCAGGTTATCTTAAGACACCAATATTATTTCCCTCTTCATTATAATGTTTATTGATTTCTTTTCTCACACGATTCCCCAGGAACAATCAGTCCATAGTGATATGGATAGTTGTTGACTCTCTCAAATGTGATTTACTGGGTTAAAAAACAAATTTCATTCTATCTCCAGGATGCTGAAAGGCTGTTGGCAATGCTGAACATAATGCTCACTTGAAAAGCACTCCTCCAACCATAGTTCCTCAAGACATGAACAAGAACCTAATTGTAAAGAATATATTATGTATGTTTTGTGCATACTTATATGCATGCTGTACTGGTAAATATTTAACAGCTGACTCTTCAAGAAAAAACATACAAATGACATACTTTTAAGTTTAATATGAATTATTAATATTTATGTCACCACTTTCTTGAGTCTAAACAATCAATAAAACAATACACCAAGTTATAGTTTGGAGCATTGGCCCACTTTCACAGTGGAAACGCTCACACTGAAAATCTAAGAATTGGTTCATGCAAGTCAGCATGGACTGATTCCAGCACACTCCTTCTTATAGGTATATGTATGGTTACATAAGTATAAGCTCCTTGAAGTCAGGGACTCTTTGATTTTAACCTTTTCATCCTCAGTGTTTTGCAAAGTACATGTCACATGGTAAGTATTTAATAAGTGCTTGTCAATTAATTGATTAAATTAACCTCTTCATAAATAACAGATGAGAGGTGAAATGGGAAGGGGTCTGTTTTGGTCTAGATATGTGATTTCATCAATGTAGGGAAGGCCCACTGGGAGAATTCCCTTGACCAACACAGATCAACAACTTATTTTTTTTCCCAGAAAATCAATTGTGGTCCTGATATCTCCCCACATACTTTTTACCTCTTTCAAAGGGCACCCACAGCTTTTCCTATCACTCAGGTTTAAAACATCGGCACCATATTTTCCATCACTTGGCAAATTTTCTCCATTTTGCCTCAACAGTATGCCTTACGCCTATCCACTTTTCTTCACTCACACAGCCTAGTGGGTATCCTTATCACCTTTCACCCAGACAATTCACTAGCCTCCTCATTGATTTACTCTGTCTTATCAATAATTCATCCTCCAAACACCTAACATTTCTATACCATCCCCTTAATCAAAAATCTTCAATGACCTTAGGTAGAAAATATAAAATCCCAGTCTGGTCTTTATAGCTCCATCCAAAACCTGACTCCCACCTATCTTTCCAGTTTATATCACACTCTATTTCAAACTACCCTGCTACCTCTTCCCAATACATCACGATCTCAATGTCTCCTGCTTCTGCTTTTGTACAGATGTTTACCATACCTTCTTGTCTGGAATTCACTACTTCCTCTGCTCTATGTCTTAGAACCTCTAGATTCCATCCAAACATGATTTGTGCTGCCTCCTGTACAAAGAATTTCCCCCTTAACCCCCCCCCCCAAATGCTACATGTATTGTCCTTAAATTACAAGAAACACTCAAAGGCTCCCTCCCAAAATGTTTCCCATACATACACTGAAATCATAAAAAAACTCTTAGAAGAAAAGATAAATATGTTTGACAATACTCTGGATATTAACATCAAGGGCAGAGCTATGCTTCCCCCAAAGGCATTCACCATTATCAGGGAGAGAGTCCAAATAAAAGAACAATTCCCCCCCAAATTTTTTTTTTTGAGATCCTTTAGATGTTTCTGTTTTTAGATATTATTGTGTTGAGAATATTGTGGAGCCTCCTTAATGAGATCCATAATGGTATAAAAATGTTCAACCTAAGTGTTTGCCTAGGAAAAACCAAATAGATAACAAGTGCTTATTAAGCAATTTGTGTTTGCAATTCTACAGACAGCCCAGAGAGCTAGTCCATCATATGATAGGTAGATGTATACATACATGTATATATACATACATACATACATATGTGTCTATGAAATTCTATACAAATAAACAATGAATTGGGTCCAGAATGAAAGAGAAAGAGAAGAAAGGGTAAGATATATTCTCTGTTCTTATGAAACCTCACCATTCACTTAATCTTCCATGATAGACTTTGGTGAGTAGAAAGGCAATAAGGAATGTAATTAGGCCAGCTACCTGCTCTTAAATTTTAGCTCTGTAGTAAAAGGGAGAAATTAGTCAACTAGAATTTACTAAACATCTACTGTGTGCTACTGTGCTAACCACTAGGGATACAAAGAAAGGCAAAAGAAAGGCCTGCTCAGGGCAGCTGGGTGGCACAGTGAATAGAGCACTGGCTCTGGAGTCAGGAGGACCTGAGTTCAAATACAGTCTCAGACACTTCACACACTTAATAGCTGTGTGACCTTGGGCAAGTCATTTAACCCCAATTACCTTGCCTTCTCCCCTCCAAAAAGAAAGTGCCTGCTCTCAAGAAGGTTACAGTCAAATGGGAGAGATAACATGCAAACAACTATGTACAAACAAGATCTGTGTGTTTATACATGTTTATACACACACACACATATATAATAAATTGAACATGCTCAACAGAGAGAAGGTAGCAACATTAAGAGAGATTCTAAAACACTTCTTATGAAGATGGATCTTCAGCTATGATATGAAAGAAGCCAAGGAAGCGAGGAAGCAGAAATGAGGAGGGAGATAGTTCTAGGAATAGAAGCAGCAGGTGAAAACACTGAGATACAGAAACTGGATACAAACTATAGGCAAAAAAAAAAATTTGGCCTTTCTTTCTCCTTCCTTGCTTTGGTAGACAGAAATGGAACTCAGAGGCAAATGCAGCCCTTGGCTCAAAAGGGTAATTGTATCGCACTGCCTCCTCATTGTGGAGACCGATTATTCAGGGCTCCATACCTGAATGAAGGGCAGGAGCTAGTGAGAGTGAGAGTGAGAGAGAAGAGAGATCTTGAGCTCTTCTGACTTCCAGCTTTAAGGGAGAAGATGCATGGTTCTAACCTCTCTTCAGGTCCAGGAAGTGAGAAAGACTGCAAAGAAACTGACAGGTAAAATTTCAATCATGTCCTCATTACCAGCTGGCTGCACTCAAGACTTTGGGAAATTTCCCCTTGGGTATGATATGAAATTCTCTCTCTCTCTCTCAATCTCTCTTTCTCTGTCTCTCTGTCTCTGTCTCTCCATCTCTGTCTCTTCATCTCTGCCTCTTCATCTCTCTCTCTTTGTCTCTCTCTGTCTCTGTCTCTCTCTCTTATCTAGTTCCAGTGGGAGAGCCCTTTCACTTTGTGTTGTCTGGTATATGTACTTTTATATATACATTCCCTGATTTCTGTTTTTGCTGTCAACATGGATAAATGGATTTATTAGCTGTTTGCTACATGTATTTATTATGGCATTGACATCTGGTAGGAAAGGAGTAAAGCCTTGGTTATATAATGTGGAACACTCCTTTCCCATTAAGAAACAGCAATCAGGAGTTTAGCTTGAACCTAAAAACTACTTCCCCTAGACAAACAATATTTAAGGGAGCCTATAGATAAAATTCTAACCCAGTATACCCTTTCTCCAGGCCAGCCTCTGGCCCTGTCTCTGATTTCCCCTCCTGGCAGGAAGGTGTGAGGGGATGTTAGAGATGTCTATTCCTACCTCCCTACAAGCTATCTTTAGATGGGTTCTTATGGGCATACATAATCTACAAGGAAAAAACAGCATAGCACTGCCACTCCCTTAGATGAGTAGCTGTCTTTCATGTTTATTGTCTTCAAATTGTATGTTGCCTTTTGTTTAATTTACCTTATGCTACTTAATTATTATTGAAATATTAACTACTGAATCTGATATTTTCTAACTTTATTCTTTTTTAACTAGAAATAACTTTTTATATGTTGTAAAGGATGGATGACTGAATGCCTTTTACAGTAACTTATGCAATAATTTAAATGACCCTTAATTTTGACCTGAAACAAAGACCCATTGCTACTACTGTGATGCTCATATTGTGGTGAATCATGAAATAACACAGTCTTTAACAAATTATAATTACAGATCAATATAGTGTTGAGATGAATGGTGGGTATGAATAGATCATAGTATATAACCAACAAAATCTATAGCTGCTCATATGGTATATTACATGTGTACATATGCATGCATGTATATATTTGTGTATATGCATATAAATATGCATGCATGTATACATACATATGTGTCTGTGTGTATGTATACTCACATAATGTGATGAGATCTGAGAGAAGGTTCCCATCAGATTTAGAGGAACCAATTTGGAGAATTTGGGAAAATACCCATTGTGAAGAGTTAGGAGAATAGGAAGGTATGTAGGGGATTGTGATCTATGTTATTAGATGGAGCAATCTCATTGGCAACCTCATAGATATATTGAACTATCCATGTATTGAATCCTGGTGATTGGAATCTTACTTTAAATACATTATGGTAAAGTGTTATTTCAAAAAACTATATTTAGTCATATAGTTATTGGTCCTCCAATTTATCTGGTATTTTTTTATTAGGTCTGTATTTTTTAATGTTGGATTTTTTTCAAAACAGAACATGCACCTTGATAGCTTTTGCCTCTGACTCTCCCTTCACAGTCAGTAATTCCAAGAATGGTATCAGGAAAGTAATTGGCCTATTATTTTATTCCATAGACAGAAATGTCAGGTAACACTTCTGTCTCTGTATTACACAACAAGGAAACATGGAATAGGTTATAAGGATACCTAACCATTCAATAACCATTTTGAAAGGGTAGAATTTTCTTTGAAATTAGCTTTTTTATTAAGTCTAAACATGAGACCTTGTCCTTCGTGTCACAAAATTTATCATATAAAATTAATCTGAATATAACACATTCAGAATATATTACCATTATTGGAAATATTAGCAGAACCACTTACCTGAAGAAGAAACATCCTAATACCACCTCTCCTCCATTTTCCCATGAACTCACACACTTGCATATACTTAATTATTTTCTCCTAAACAGAAAAAGAACATCAACAGTAATCACACCCAGGGACTAGAAGTGAGAAAAGGCAGAGAATGGAATTGTTCTAAGTGTTGTGTTCTAAGAGGAAAGACCAAGCAGTATGAACAACAATGGATAAATGCTACTACTGATGTTAAAAAACTCTTATCTGTACACTCACAAACATGCATTTATGCCCGCTTTTATATTTCCATTCTAACTTCAGTATTAGCCAGTTCTCTTGAGTGGTTTGACTTTCTACAAACATAAAAGAACCCATAAACATTTCTTTAGTTCCAGGACCTTCGTCTATACTCAACGATAAATCAGTCTTGCAGGTCAAAACTAAAACGGACAAGGTAAGAGTTTACACAAGCTGAAGACCTCCTGCCCAATAGTCCCTGTTAACAAGTTTAGAAAGGCCAGTCCATTTGTACTGACCAAAATCCTTAACAAAAACCAGAAATGTTATTGCTAACAAGTTTGCATAATAGATTATGGGACAAGGACATAAACAGATGGCCCTACTGAGCTTGCCTAATCATTTTATACATGCTCCTATATTTTTCTACATGGCCATCAGGAACATTATGGAGAAATGAGAAAAGTCATCTCTCCTTCAAATGACTTATTTAAGCTGTTGGGTTTTTTAAAGTGGAATTTCCAGATGTTCTTTTGTTTTTACACTTTTTTTCTTTTTGATACAGGCTGAAATTCTCGAATTTTTGATAGGTCTTAAAAAGAATATTCTAACCTCAAGTCATATGGTTACCTGGGTCATGGTATATTTAATCAATGTTAGTCAAAAGAATCATGAACTGCTGACTTCCTGTTCAGAAGTGGTTGCTATTATCATTTGTCTTTCATCTTTGAAGAGGACCAATGATATCAAGAGGGTGATGTGTTGACTTGTATGTGAGGCAGAACTGTGTGCCTCCTAGCTTTAGGAAATGCATTTTTTTTAAAAAATCACTTCACTCCACTTCTCATTCTGATCAGCCCATTTTAGTCTCTCATATTGTACATTTGAGGCTAAGATTATAGGATCTAACTGATGATTCTACATTGATGAGAATAGACCACTAGAAAAAAAAATCCTAGAAAATTGGTTTCATTTTACATCTACTTGTTAGAGTAGAGTTTTATTCATAAATTCTTTTTGGTTTTTTTTTGTTTTTATCAATTTGCTTTTACTTTTCAACATTCACTTCTCCAAGATTGAGTTCCAAATTTTCTCCCCCTCTCTTTCTTTCCCTCCCCCCACTGCCCCAAGATGGCATGCATTCTGATTACCCCTTCCCTCAATCTGCCCTCCCTTCCATCACCACCCCTCCTCCCCCATTCCCTTCCCTTCTATTTTCCTGTAGGGCAAGATAGATTTCTACACCCCATTGCCTTTATGTCTCATTTCCCAGTTGCATGTAAATACAATTTTCAACATTCGTTTTTAAAACTTTGAGTTCCACATTCTCTCCCTTCCTCTCTCCCCACCCACCCTCATTGTCTGTGCTGGCATGGCCCACGCTGGACTGCGCTCTTCTCTCAGACTGGCACAACAGACTTTTCTTTTGACCTACCAGGTTATCTTGAGCTGGAAGTTTGTTTCACTCTGTCACTTTGTGGGTTCTACTGCTCTAGAATTTGTTTAGAGTCATTTTTTATATTGGGGGGGGTTTGGCTAACAGCTCAAGGAAGCGCCTGCTTTTACTCCACCATCTTGACTCTGCCCCTATTTATCAGTTCTAATATCATAATGTTGCTTAATTGAGTCAAACTTTCTTAAGGCTCCTTTTCTTCACCAATGATTTTTTCTGTTTTGTTTTGTTCTGTTTTACAAGTCAGGGCTTGATTTATTGTTCTGTGTTATCTAGCCTGGAGAAAGTGATGGAGAAAATGTTAATAATGCTCATTAAACTTAAGTGTGTACATTTTTTTTAGAAGTGGGGGGAGCCACTGGTTAAACATGCATCAGCAAACACTGAGCTTCTGAATTGACATCCCTGCCTTCCTTTAAGTCTCAACTAAAATTCCACCTTCCACAGGAAACTTTCCCTAACACCTCTTCAAAAATTCTAGTTTTGAATTCTAGTTTCAAAAATTCTAGTTTCAAAAACTCTCTGCTATTTCCTGTTTATCTTATATTTGTATGTTGTCTCCCCCATTAGACTGTGAGCTCCCTGAGGGCAGGGAGTGGCTTTTGCCTGCTAAGTGCTTTATACAGTGCCTGGCACATAGTAAGCCATACATGTTTACTGATTGACTGACTGATAATCATTGTATTACAAACATTCCCCTGACAGACCTAGACCCTTCCCACTCACCCCTACCTTGAGGAAGGACCTCTAGGCCTTGGGCATGGATTATTGGCAGAGCTTTTCAGGACCCAGAGCTATGTCCATGATGAAGGATCCAGATGGGACACAAGCAGACCATTCATTACTCTCTGAAGCATACCACATGTCCCTCTCCTCATACTTCTCCTATCTCTCTCCACCCATCTAGATACCATCCACCCTCCAGAGTCCAGCTTTCACCCCCCTCCTGTGTGAAACCTTGCTGATGGCCCTGGTTCAGGGACTTGTCCACCTTCTGAACTAGAGTTTTGCCACTGACCAACTCAACCACTCCTTTGGGACATAGCAATTGTTCTTTAAATGCTTAATAGAATTCACTAGTAAATCCATCTGACCCTGGAGATTCTTTCCTAGGGAGTTCGTTGATAAGTTGTTCAATTTATTTTTCTGAAATGGGGTTATTTAAGAGTTTTACTTCTTATGTTAATCTGGACAATTTATATTTTTGTAAATATTCATCGATTTCACTAAGATTGTCAAATTTATGGGCATGGAATTGGGTAAAATAATTCCTAATTACTGTTTTAAATTCCTCTTCATTGTTGGTGAATTCACCCTTTTCATTTTTGATACTAGTAATTTGGTTTTCTTCTTTCTTTCTTAATCAAGTTAACCAAAGGTTTATGCATTTTATTGTTTTTTTTTTCATAAAATCAGTGTTTAGTTTTATTTATTAGTTCAATAGTCTTCTCAATTTCAATTTTATTAATCTCTCCTTTAGTTTT
Organism: Pseudochirops corinnae; assembly: GCA_028646515.1. Taxonomy (NCBI): domain Eukaryota; kingdom Metazoa; phylum Chordata; class Mammalia; order Diprotodontia; family Pseudocheiridae; genus Pseudochirops; species Pseudochirops corinnae. The sequence continues at coordinate 230,492,095 of CM053586.1, forward strand.
CAGTATTTCCAATTTGGTATATTTCCACTTTTGCTATATCCCATAAGTTTTAGTATGTTGTCTCATTATTGTCATTCTCTTAGATGAAGTTATTGCTTGTTTCTGTGATTTGTTGTTTGACCCACTCATTCTTCGAGATTAGATTATTTTGTTTCCAATTAACTTTTAGTCTATTTTTCCATGGCCCTTTATTACATGCAATTTTTATTGCATCATGATCTGAAAAGGATGAATTTAATGTTTCTGCCTTTCTGCACTGGATTGTGAGGTTTTTATGGCCTAGTACATGGTCAATTTTTCTGTAGATGCCATGTACCACCGAGAAAAACGTATATTCCTATCTATCCACATTCAGTTTTCTCCAGAGGTCTACCATATCTAACTTTCCTAAAATTCTATTCAATTCCTTTATTTGTCTTGTTTATTTTGAGGTTAGATTTATCTAGTTCAGAGAGGGTGAGGTTGAGGTCCCCCACTAGTATAGTTTTGCTGTCTATTTCTTCCTATAACTCCATTAACTTCTTCTCCAAGAATTTGGATGTTACACCACTTGGTGCATATATGTTTAATAATGATATCACTTTGTTGTCTGTAGTGCCTTTTAGCAGGATATAGTTTCCTTCTTCCTTATCTTTTTAAATCAGATCTATTTTTGCTTTTGATTTTTCTAAGATTAGGATTACTACCTCTGCTTTTTTTTTGTACTCCATCTGAATCATGATATAGTCTACTCCTGTCTTTTACCTTTACCCCATGTGTATCCCCCTGTTTCAAATCTGTTTCTTGTAAACAGCATTTGTAGGATTATAGCTTTTAATCCATTCTGCTATCCCTTTCCATTCCATGGCAGAGTTCATCCTGTTCACATTCACAGTTATGATTACTCTCTGTTCCTTCTTCTCAATCCCATTTCCTCTGTTTATACTTCTATTTCTCCTTTCTCCCTTCCCTTACTCAAAAAAGTTTTGCTTTTGACAACTACCTCCCTCAATCTTCCCTCCTTTCTTTTGGCCCTCTCCCTCTTCGTTCCCTTTTCCCTTATTACTTCTTCCTTCTCTTCTAACCACCCTCTCCCTTTTCTTTCCCCTTTCTCCTACTATTGCCTGTAGGGCAAGTTAGATTTCTATACCTGAGTATGTTATTCCCTCCTTGAACCAAATCTGGTGAGAGTAAAGTTCAAATAATGCTTACCTCCCTCCCTTCCTTCCCTCTACTATAATGTTTTTGTGCCTCTTCATGTACCCTTTTCTGTCTCCTCCTTTCCTTTTCTCCTATTACAATCCCTTTTCATCCCTTAAATAGGTTTTTTATCATCACATCAGTTAATTTATACCCACATCCTCTGTCTATGTATATCCCTTTTAAATGTTATAATAAAGATACAGTTCTCAAGATTTACAAGTATCATCTTTCTGTATAGGGATGTAAACAGTTTGCCCTTATTGAATAACATGGTTTTTTTTCCCCCTTTCCTGTTTACCTTTTTATGCCTGTCTTGAATCTTATATTTGAAGATCAAATTTTCCATTGAGCTCTGGTCTTTTCATCTGGAAGGTATAGAAGTCCCCTATTTCACTGAATTCTCATCTCCTTGCCTGTAAGATTATGCTCAGTATTACGGGGTAGTTGATCCTTGGTTGTAATCCAAGCTCTTTTGCCTTATGGAATATCATATTCTAAGCCCTCTGATCTTCTAATATAGAAGCTGCAAGGTCCTATGTGATCCTGACTGTAGTTCCATGATATTGGAATTGTTTCTTTTTGACTGCTTGCTTTTGAAAATAGGAGACTATTTTCTCCTTGACCTGATAATTCTGGAATTTGGCTATAATATCCTTTGGCATTTTCAATTTGGGAGCTCTTTTAGGAGGTGACCAGTGGATTCTTTCAATGACTATTTTACCCTCTGATTCTGGAACCTCAGGGCAGTTTTCCTTGACAATTTCTTGGAAAATGCTGTCCAGGTTCTTTATTTTATCATAGCTTTCAGGTAGACCAATAATTCTTAAATTATCTCTCCTGGATCTATTTTCCCAGTCAGTTGTTTTTCTGATGAGGTATTTTAAGTTAACTCCTATTTTTTTCATTCTTTTGATTTTGTGTGACTAATACATGATGTCTCATAGACATCATGTCTCATATTTGCCCAATTCTAATTTTTAACAAATTGTTTTCTTCAGTTAGCTTTTGCATGTCTTTTTCCATTTGGTCAGTTCTACTTTTAAGGATTTTTGTTTTCTTTAGTCTACTTTTTTTCCCATTTTGTCAATTGTGTTTTTAAAGGAATTATTCAATTTTTCTTCTACTTCTCTAATTTTTAAAATCCTTCTTGAGCTCTTCCAAGAAGTATTTTTGGACTTGAGACCAATTCATGTTCCCCTTTGTGGTTTCAGATGTTGGTATAGTGAAATGCTGTCCTTTTCTGAATTTGTGTTTTGATCTTCCCTATCCCTATAATAAGAATCTAAGGTCTCTGATTTTCTATGTTGCTTCTTGTTCATTGTGCTTGCCTTTTTCCTGGTTTTTAAAGTTGATCTCTTCTTCTGGGGTATGGGGGCACTGAGTCACACTTCTTGTGCTGGGAGGTCGGGGCCTGGTCATTGGCTTTGTCTTCTAGGCATCAGGTTCTGGCAGCTGGAGGCTGTAGCTTACCTGGTGCTGAGCTAGAGTTGGTGTTGACTGGTGTGTGCAGATGTCACATGGGGTTTTACTGCATTTCCCCCAGGCTTACACTGAAGTTCGTGGGTTGAAGTGTGGGGGTAGGGATGGTCAGGCCACTGCAGGTTTCCTCCTCACCAGGGGCTATGCTATAGTACATGTAGGCTCGGTTGCTAGTAGACACCCACCCACTACAGAAGCGGTGGTTCTTTGTGCTGATGTCCACCAGTTTCCTCTGTAGAATTTCTCTACTTCATCCTCTGCAACCTATTTTGACACATAAGTGCAGTTATTTTTGCAGGCATCTCTGCATATATTCAATATAAATACTACAAGGTAAAGTAACCAAGCGTCCCAGGAAAGGATCCTTATTGCCTTCAGATCCGTGATGAAACAAAATATGGAAACAGATTTATTTGACACTTTAAGGACAATTTCTCAGTCATCCTTCCATTTAGTTTTGAAAATGTATTGCAACATCCATTCCTATTAAAAACACTAGAAAGTATAGGAATAAATGGAGTTTTCCTTAGAATAATAGGTAGCATCTACTTGAAGCCATCAGCAAGTATTATATGCAATGGGGATAAACTAGAAGCATTTCCAATAAGATCA
>CM053586.1:230495867-230512965 GCA_028646515.1 Pseudochirops corinnae
AAGGCAATCTTCATGTTTATTGGAAGCTTTTGGTGTGGGAGCTCCAGCTGTGCTGTCCTGTTCCTGCTCCCTGCCTTGATCCTTCTTTTCCCCAGAGAAGGAATCTAGGGTTTGGTTGCTGTTCTTACTTTGCTTCTTATGCTTATTCTTATTCATGGTTGGTCAGTTCGTAATTTTTTTTTTATCTCTGTGGAACTCTGCTTCCAGAGGGGAAAGTTCTGTCCCAAATCTCTGGGGTTTTCCCAGCTGCCGGAGCTCTTAGGAGGCTGCTGGGTCCCTCCCCCACTTCGGCTCACTGAAAAAAAAACAAAACACCAGGACCAACACCCAAGGCCGCGATCCAGATCCAGGCTGCTCAATGCGAGAGCACTTGGCCTCTGAACGATGGCTTGGTCCCCCTGCAGTCTGCAGGCTGGAAGCTCTGAAGCGGCAGTGTGGAGGCGGGTACAAAACCTCCACTTCCCACTTCTTTGCCCTGGAGGCATTTTGACCAGACCTGCTTTTCTCCCCTGATTTTGCCTAGCTCTACTAACCTAATTCTGGATACTGCCACACCTGCTGCAGATCTGCTCTCCCAAAGCTCCAGCTGGGGCTCAGCTCCTCTCGTCCATCTGCCTCTGGGGCAGAGCCGTGGTTTCAGGCTAGGCTGGCTTCAGCTCACAGGGCTGAGATGGTTCACAAGCTGACTTTAGTGAAAAATATATTTGTGTGTGTTTTGGAGCTCTACAATTTGTTTAGAGTCATATTTTATGGGTGTTTTGGGGTGGCTATGTGAGAGTTGCAATATGTTGCTGCTCCTATGCTGCCATCTTGGCTCTGCCCCCCTCAGTGGTTTTTTCCAATGAGATATTTCACATTGCCCTCTATTTTTTCATTTGTTTGGATCTGTTTGATAGTATCTTGATTTCTCATAAAATCATTAGTTTCCATTTGCTCCACTCCAATTCTAAAGGAATTATTCTCTTCAGAAAGCTTTTGAGATTCTTTTTCCATCAGGAAAATTCGACTTTTTAAGGCATTCTTCTCCTCATTGGCTTTTTGGGCCTCTTTTGCCATTTGCGTTAGTCTACTTTTTAAGGTGTTATTTTCTTCAGTATTTTTTTGGGTCTCGTTTAGCAGGCTGTTGACTCTCTTTTCATGATTTTCTTGCATCATTCTCATTTCTCTTCCCAATTTTTCTTCCACTTCTCTTACTTGATTTTCGAAATCCTTCTTGAGCTCCTCCATGACCTGTGACCAATTCATATTTTTCTTGGAAACTTTTGATGCAGGAGTTCTGAGTTCATTGTCCTCCTCTAGTTCCATGTTTTGATCCTTTTTGTCCTCAAAAAAGGATTCTGTGTTCAGATAGCACTTCCTCTACTTACTCATCTTGTCAGTCAATTACTTGACTTTTGAGTTCTTTGCCACAGTAGGACTGTTTCCAGAATGGAGAGAGCTTTGTCCCAAATTGTTGGGGCTTTCACAGCTTCTGGAGTAATTAGGAAGGCACTCTCCCTACAGCTCCCACAAGCTCTGGCTCTCTGATCACACACCCCAAGACCACCACCCAAGACCGCAATCCAGATCCACACAGGTCAAAGCGAGAGTGATTACCCTCTGAAGGGTCTCTTGGTCCCTCTACAATCTGCAAGCCAGGAGCTCTAGAAACAGCTATGAGGCAGCAGTTGCAGCCAAAGTGCCTCTGCCACTTCTTGCCCTGGCTGCAGGGGCTGGACAATGTTCTTCCTTCACCCTTCCAACAGAGTGCTCCATTGACCTTTTATTTTCTCTTTGGCATTTATAGGTTGAGAAGTCTGGAAACTGCCACAGCTACTGGTGATTCACTCTCCTGAAGTCTGCTCTGGCTAGTCTGGGCTGCCCTGGGGCTGGAACCATGGCTCATGGGGCGCTGTACATGCTTTGATAGACACTTCTTGTCCGCCTGCCAGGCTGCCTTCCATGGGAAATTTGTTTATCTCTATCACTTTGTAGGTTCTGTACCTTTAAAATTTGTTTAGAGTCATTTTTTACAGGTATTAGAAGTGGTTGGAGCCAGAGCCCATGCCAAATTTGTGCTTTTACTGCTCTTCATTTTCAAAGAGGACCAATGACATCACCTGTTGATGTCTTGACTTTCTCATGAATTGGATTTAATGAAGCAGAGTTGCACAATGTCATTAACCTCTCTTTTCCAGAATTATCAAATGCTAGTGGCAAGACAAAAGTCAAGATGACTAGTCATGGCATTTTTTTTGTTGCTTTTTTTCTTCTACAACAAGGAACATAACTTATCTAAACTTTTTGTTCTTGACACCCCTACACTAACTCAGGACTGCCCACCTAATGGATGCTTAATAAATATTCATTGAATGCATGAACAAGATAAGATGACATTTGAACTGCATTTTCAAGATTGTATGGATGATATTTCCATAGGCAAAGATGGAAGAGGGAAACTATTTCAGGGACAGGGAATACCAACTACAAGAGAATAAATTTGGGAATCCTTCAGAGGCACATAGGGTAAAATAAGTAGTCCAATTTGAGAGGATCATAGTAAGGGAGAATCATGTGAAAAAGACTGAAAGCATGAAGGTCATCTAACTATACCAAATGCTGGAAAGTCTTAATTGCCAAGACAAGGAATCTGAAGGTTAATCAAGTAAATGATAGAGAACTATTGAAGGGCATGAAAAGAAAAGTGACATTATTCAAGATGAGAATATAGTCAGACAATTTCGTATTTCTAACTGATAAGACGGTTGAAAATTAACTTTGTACTACTGAAAAACACAAGTCTTGCTCATCCAGACTAACATAACCCTTGACTGTCACTTCACTTTTTCAAGGGGTGGAGTAGGGATGGGAATGGCATGAAGAGGAAACAAGGAAAGGCTCTCTGAAGACTTCTCTCCACCCCTCCCTTTGGAGGTGTTTGCTCCTTGGAGCAGTGGGAGGACATGGTTGAGCTGTGAACACTCAGAGGCTTCAGCCCATTTGTCTACATGCCTTTGCACTGACTGTCTCCTATGCCTGGAATACTCTACTCTCTCACATCCTTCATTAACTTTCCTGGCTTCTTTCAAGACAGGTCAAATCCTGCCTTCTGTAGGAGGCCTTTCCTGTTCCCTTACAGGCTAGTTTCTTCATCTTTTAGACTATTTTCCATCTATTATGCATAAAGCTGCTATGTACCTAGGTTGTTGTTGTTTTTAACATTTGTTATCTGTCTCATCTGAGTGTAAACTTCTTGAGGGCAAGGACTGTTTTTGCCTTTTTTTTATCTCCAGAACAAAGTCCAGTGTGTGATACACAGTAAGAGTTTAATAATGCATGTTTACTGATTGAATTACAATGTTCCTTCCTTTTGGAACCCTGAATTTGGTGAAGGAGAGATTGAAGCTACATACTTTGGATTTTTGGATTAATTTGTTTATAGCTCATAATATTGTTTGCATGTCTAAGATACCCTTGAATTTCCTTTTTTAACAGATCTTGGAAATGAGAATTTTTTTAATTTTTTTATTTTTTTTGCCAAGAGTCAACTCAGATATGACTCAAAGAGTCCTTGGAATTCAGAGTGGTTTGATGATGCTCTGAACTTGGTCCAATCTGTTTTCCCATTGTGGAACATTCCTGTCACAATGTTCTTTTCTACACTGAGTATATTTTTTTAAATGACTGGAATAGTTCACTGGAGCAAATGTTTGATGGTAGCAGTAGGTGGCTGACCCATCTCAGGTCTCCTTTTTTCCCCCTGAGGTGAAAACAAATACTGAGAACCTATCTTTGTACATCTATTAATTACAAAGTACTCTATTATGCGCTATCTTATTTTGACTCTCACAGTGCTGTCAGGTAGGTAGGGCAAATACAACTTCCTTCTTTTTTTCCGAGGAAATTGAAGCAGAGAGAGGCCAACTGACCCATCCAAAAATATACAGCAAGGACTAAATCAGAAACTCAAACCTATGTATTCAAATTCAGTGATAAGGCATTGCCTTTCAAAATATTCTAATAATGTCCTATTCACAAAAGAAAGACAGAATAGGTTTCAGAGTATTAATTTTTCCTTTATTTGTTGAAGATATTTTTGGGGGTAGGGAAAAAGGGTATATCATGGGAGTATATCATGATTTGTTTCAAGGGACATGAACAATTCCACACACTTTTATTAAACATCAACATTGTTCGTTTTGTCACAACTACCTATTATTACATTAACAATAAACAATAATAATTGCTATCATTTATATGGCACTTGAAGGTTTGAAAAGCACTTTACATATATTATTTCATTTTATCTTTACAACAATCCTGAGGGTATCAATGGAGACTGCCCTGATATATTAGACTCAGAGGGTAAAATAGAAATTGAAAGAATCATTAATCATCCCCAAAGGAGATTTAAAAATGAAAACTCCCAGGAATATTATAGCCAAATTCCAGAGCTCCCAGGTCAAGGAGAAAATATTGCAAGCAAACAGAAAGAAATAATTCAAATGTTGTAGAGCCACAGTCAAAATCACACAAGATTGAAAAGTTTCCATGTTAAAGGGGCAGAAAGAGTGGAATATGATATTCCAGAAGGCAAAGGAGATAGGATTACAAACAAGAATAATCTTCCCGACAAAACTTGAGAATAATCCTTCAGGGGAAAAATAGATATTTAATGATATAGAGGACTTTCAAGCATTTCTCATGAAATGACCAGAGTAGAATAGAAAATTTGACATTCAGACAGAAAGACTGAAGAGAAGCATAAAAAGGTAAATACCAAAGAGAAATCGTAAGTGACTCATTAAGTTTAAATTGTTTGCATGCCTTTATGGTAAGATGATATATGTAACTCCTAAGAATTTTATCATTGTTGGGGCAGTTAGAAGCAGTATATCTAGAGACAGGCATGGATCTGAGTTATTACATTGGGATGATCTTTAAAAAATGAAGGGATGAGAACAAGGTATGCCCTGGGAAAAAGGAGGAGAGGAAAAATGGGGAAAATTATCTCACAAAAAAGAGGAATGCAAGGAAGAGCTTTTATAATGAAGGGGAAAATGGGGGAATGTCAGGCAGCATTTGAACCTTACTCTCATCTGAATTGGTTCAGAGAGGGAAGTGTAAATACATACACACACACACACACACACACAGTTGGGTATAGAAATATACCTTACCCAATAGGGAAATAAAAGGGGAAGGGGATAAGAGAAAAGAAGAAGGTGATAAAAGGGAAGGGGATTTAGAAAGGAAGTGGTCAGAAGCAGAACAAACTCTTGAGGAGGGAAGAGGGGAGGGGGGAGAAAAAAAAAGAGAGAGAGAGAGAGAGAGAGAGAGAGAGAGAGAGAGAGAGAGAGAGAGAGAGAAGGATTAGCAGAAGAAAATTGGATAGAAGAAAATACATAGTTAACAATCATAACTGTAAATGTAAATGTGATGGGCTTGCCCATAAAATGAAAGCAGATAGCAAAACGTATTAGGAACTAGAATCCAACAATATGCTGTTTACAAGAGACGCACTTGAAACAGCCATCACAACAACTATCACGTGTCTAAAACAAAACAGCTTTTCTTGTTGCTATTTTTTTAGTGACTCATACTGAGCTTGTGTTCCACCAACCCTGCCCCATCCCATTATTTTTCAAATGAACTTCTAACCATTGCTCCTCCATCTTGTAATTATAAAGTTGTTCCTTTCAACCCAAATGTCAGATTTAAATGTATTTCTATGTAATATATTCAGAAAAGATTAGATTTATCATTCTTTTGGAATGATAAATTTAGATCTTTTTTGATCACCTTATAGTCACTCTATCACCTAATATGACACATCTGTGTCTCGGGTTTGTGTCCTCTGAAAATGTGAGACACGTCATCTGTACCCTTATTGAATCTTTGACAGAAATGTTGAACAGCATAAAGTCACGGTGAGATACTTTGGGACTCCACTAGAAATCTCCTTTCAAGATGATATTGATCAATTAATGACTCATTAGATCTGATCATTCAATAAAGTATAAATTCATACAGCATTATTCAATATCTAATCCATATTTCTTCATCTGGTTCACCTCAACTACCAGTCTAGTAACCCCATCAGAAAAGGAAAATAAGGTTAGTCTGACATGTCCTGTTCTTGATCAAACCCTCCTAAAGCTTTATAATTCCTGCTTCCTTTTCTAGATCATCATTAACCTTCACTGTAATTATGATCTAGAATTTAGCCAGGAATTGAAATCTGATTCATTGGCTTCTCGTTGACAGGTGTTACTTGTTTCCCATTTTGAAACTCTGATTAACATTTGCCCCTCTCCAGTTCTTAACATCATTCCTATTTTTCATGATCAAAGGTCAGTTCGTGGCTCCACAATAATGTCTGCCACTCCTTTCAATGCCCTAGGATGTAGCAAATCTGGGCCTGAAGACTTGAGCTTACCAAGGATAGCCAAGTTCTTTCTTACTACTTTCACTGACTGACCGGCATAAAGACCATTTTAGGTTTTGGAGGGTGATTTTGGAGGGTGGAGAAGAAAGTTAGCCAAGAAAAGTATATATCAAAAAAGTCTGTTAGATTGAATCAACATACTCTAATCCCAAATTCAAAATAATGTGAGTTCTGTGCCAAACATGTTCCTTGCACAGCAGGTATACAAATGTTCTTATGTATTTTCATATGTGTGCTAGTCTTCTCTATTTTTTAGATAGTAAAGTAACCCAATGCTAGGAGCCATATCTTCTTGATGTTTTGCTTCTCCCCACATTTTCCAAAACGACATGACTAACATGGGCAAGTCTCTGTAAACATTAGATATATATTTTTTTATTTTATAGAATCAGAGTTTTCTAGCTAGAAAGGGATTTAGAGATGATAGTTATGATGATGATGATGATGATGCTTCTACTGATGGTGATGGTGATGGTGATGATGATGCATTTATATAATACTTTAAGATTTTCAATTCTCCTTAAAAGATTATCTCACTGTATTCTCGCAAAAATTTTGGGAGGTGGTATTATTCCAATCTTATAATGAAAGAAACTGAAGCAGACAGAGGTTAAGTGATTAGTCCAAAGCTAGTAAGGGTTTGAAGTCAGATTTAGAATCCAGGTCTTCCTGACTCTGGGTCATTGTTCTTTCTACTGCACCACCTGGCTATAATCCCTTCATTTCATGGTCAAGGAAACTGAAGCCCAGAAAGATGAAATATGTGTGCAAGGTCACATAGATGTTTAGTAGTGACATTGAGTTGGAGATCTCTTGACTGCTCTTTCTTTGACACTACACTGTCTCTCTTGTTAACGTGGAGTGGAAATATGCTACTGGACTGCTAGGCTTCACTAAGTGAGTTTTCCATAATCTTGGAGGTGGGAAGGGCCTTCATGGATATCTCCAGCCAACACTTGAAGAGCTCCAATGAGAAGGAACCCTACTATCTCCCAAGGCAGCCCATTTCACTTTTGGATGGTTCTGATATTGGGAGATTTTCTTCTATTGGGTTGAAATCTGTCTCTTTACAACTTCTACTGATTTCTATTATGTACTAGTCTCCCTCAAGATTGATATTAGTAATAGATTTAATATAATATAATATAATTTATAGTCATGTAGACATATTTAGGTATATGTTGTGTAATATAGACCTATATGGGCATGTATAATATGATATTATATTATGAATATAATATTTTTCATATCAACATGTAAATGTCTTACAAAAATTTTGTATATCTATAAAATAGAGACTGGAAAGTAAATAGTAGGAGGTGTTTTCCTTTAAGAAGAAAATTATGCCTTGTTCTATTTAGTTTTGAGTGGTACTATAGAGCTCTTTATTTAGGGTCATCAGGAACAAATAGGGGAATGTATAGTGAGTAGCAAAAACTGAGACTAGTTGTCTTGTAGCAGGGAGTATTTAAAATAGCTCAAGGATTAAACACAAGAGGATAGTTATCTGACCTGGTGTGTGTGTGTGTGTGTGTGTGTGTGTGTGTGTGTGTGTCCGTGTGTATTATGAGATAGACCTGATAGTTTATATATTACATTGGTACTGAATGAGACACTATTTATATTCAATAGATAACAAAAGGAGATTTAATTAGCCAAAGCACGAGAAGGATATTCAACAAGAATAGGAATCAAGGACACTTTGAGTTGAACCAAATGAGTTGCCCAAAGTGGTTTACCAGTCAAGCTTAAGAGTGTGCCTGAAGCTCCCCAAGGCCATTGTGTACAGAGGCAATGAAAAAGCATTTTAAATGTCCTAGGTTTTAGTTCCTTGAATCAATAAAACCTCAAGGATATTCTCAATACCTTTTAAGGAAAACTAACCTTAATTGCGTGGGGTGGGGGGTAGGACTTAGGTTGTTGCTCCTATCATAGGACAGGCACATTTTTACCAAATGGCAATGACTACAAGACAAAATCAAATCATAAACCTATTTAATAGGCTTTGTAGAGGCATTTCTGGTCTGCTGAAATAAAGTAGCCCCTCTCTAGGTAGTCCCTTCTTTGGATGGATATTTTCCTGAAAAAGAAATTTCATCTTTTGGTCTTTTCTCTAGCTTTCAAAAGCTCAATGAGTTGTCTTTAAGCTCCAGGAGCAAGACAGTAACAATGAAAAAAACATTGTGGTCTTGGACTAGGACTATGTTTAACTCTTCTTAAGCTTGTATCAAGACTATGTATTTTTAACACCCTCTCTGTCTATCAGTTGTAAACATGATGTACCACCTCCAGCAGAGGGCCATTTGTGCTATATTTTACATAGCCACATTTTACAGAGCTAACAACTCTTGTTGAACTAATAACTTGAATATAGAGGGTATTAAACACACTACATAATTATTTGCCAATAGTCTATCAGAGAATATAGGCAGGGTTGACCTTGACAAAATTATGAAGTAGGGGAAGTTTGTTTTTAGTGTTTTCCCTTGTTCTCTTTTTTTCCAGTTATTGCTCTAGCCTGGGTCTGGGCTCCCTGAGAGTATTACTCTCACTCAGCTGTGATAGTCATATAATAATGTCATATGGTTAAATGGGTTAGAATCTCTTCCATCTGTCAGATCTTCAAATACTTTATGTCACTTATCTTGTCTCCCACCCCTCTCCCTGCCTAAACTTTCTGTTCTCCAGGCTAAATGTTCCCAATTAAACAAAATACTGTAGTCTGACCAGGAAGAGTATAGTGGGGCCTTCCTAGTTTGGGGTACTATGTTTTTTTGAGGTGGCTTCCTCCTCCAACCTATAAGAAACTTTGGAGACTGAAGGGTACAAGACTATGTGTGAGAAGTCTAGAGGAATGACCATGTGGAAAACATTGATGTTATAGATTTCTGGGACCAGATGTTCTGCATTGCCATATAGCTTGAGGTCTAAGGCTAAGGAATTTAAAAACAAGTCTAATTCACAGCTATTTTGCATTTCATTGGCCTCAAAACATGGTGGAGTGTCATGGTGTCCACCATCAAATTAATGGAGATGTTCACCACTTTAGCTCCTTCTTCCTTTCCTCCATCAGTTTCCAAGGAATCATCTGATAACTTAAACCCTGGACCATGGGCTTCCATGTATCTTCTTGCCTCTCACCACTTATTTTAAGTAATTCATGGCCCTCCTAGTTCATTCTATATTGGTTACATTACCCATAGACAAGAGGTAGAGCCCAACTAGATATAGGAGGCCATTACCTGTGTATTTGATATGACAAACTTCAGGTCCTGTAGTAAACAGTAATTACATCTATTTCTCCACAGAGAGCTGAACTAAGACCTGTGGCAATCTGTCCATAGATTGTTCAGTGTTGCCACCAAATACTACGAATGGGAGGATGACTTTTCATTATTGTTCTAACTACATAGCCCTGATTATTCACTTCATATCAGCTAGTGCTGACAGTCTTGAATACCGGGCTGAGGAATGAGTGCTTTGTTCAGCAGGAAACAGGAGAACTGTTAAAGGTTTCTGAGTGGCAAAGTACAGCAGGACTCCTGTTGTGATTTGTTTTTCTCATCTCTATTCTAAGTGCAAGATGGGATCCCTACCCGCAAGAACTTGGCATACTGCCAAACTTCCCATAGGCAACTCCTTCACTCACTACTGTGAGGAACACATGTAGGGAACGCATAACAATAAAGATAGCCAAGTAGCTACAAGAATGAAGGCAAACTAAGATAATTGCCTAAAGAGATAGAATAAGCAATGAAGCATGGCTTTAGTAGTCAGGTGGCACAATAAATAGAACCCAGAACTTGTAATCAGGAAGACTGCTGAAGTCTGCGGCAGACATTTCCTAGCTGTGTCACCCACGGCAAATCATTTAATCTCTGTTTGCCCATGTATGCAAAAGGGGAGTAAAAATAGCACCTACCTCTTAGGATTGTTGTGAGAATAAAATGAAATCATATTGGTGAAGCACTTAGCCAACCTTAAACCATTATGTAAGTGCTAGTTATTATTGTTATCTTTATTATTATATCAAGTTGCCACCATTTTGGATGGCTAAAAAATAATAGCAGTGTATAGACAAAACGGAAATGAGAGAAGTAAAAGGTCCCTGTCCTGATCATGCCTCATCTTCAGTTAGATGGGACTTTTTGAGAAGGACTTAGAGGAGCTAGAGCAGGGGTGGGGAACCTGCAGCCTCAAGGTCACATGTGGCCCTGTAGGCTGTCAAGTACAGGCCTTTGGCTGAATCCAAACTTCAAATAACAATTCCTTTTATTAAGGGGATTTATTCTGTGAAGTTTGGATTCAGTCAAAGGACCACACTTGAGGACCTAGGGGACCATATGTGGTCTTGAGGCCACAGGTTCCCCACCGCTGAACTAGAGCATGTCCAGAAGAGGGCAAGAAGGGCACCACGGAGACTAGATGAAGACCATGCCTTAAGTTGGTAAAGGAAGTAGAGATGTTTGACTTGGGACAGGAGAAGTCTTAAGAGGGAACATGCTATCTGTCTTTAAGTATGTGAAGAGGGATCCGAATTAGAATTTTCTGCTTAGATAAGTCCAAAGTGAATCAGGTTCCCTTGGGAAATAAAGGTTTCCCCCTTGGTGGAGGTCTTTGAAGAAATTCTATGTAATTATTCATCATATATGTCATAAAGGGAATTTCTGTTTAGATAGAGGTCAGAGTAGAGCAGGGATTCTTAACTTGGAGCCCCCTGCCTCTTCCGTCCCCCCAAAGGAGTCCATGGATAAATTTCAGTGGGTTCATGAATTTGAGTTGGGAAAATTACATCTTTATTTCAATAGAAATATTCTTTTAAGACCTTTATTTTGAGAAGAGTTTTATAAACTTCACCAGACTTCCAGAGAAGTTCATAACCACAAAAAGGGTAAGAACTACTGGAGCAGACGCACCTTCCAACTCTAAGATTCTGTGAATCTGAAATCCTGAAAATGAACAGGAAGAGGACAAGAATTTTTGTGGGCAAGGAAAAAGTTCAGGTTCAACAAAGGATATGAGTTTCAAAAAAACATGAGACTTCTGCACAAAGGTTTATCTTTTTTGGTAGGGGAGGCAATCAGGGCAGGATCACACAGCTGGTAAGTGTCTGAGTCCAGATTTGAACTCAAGTCCTCCCCTCTCCAGGGCTGGTGCTCTATACATTGTACGCCCTCACTGCCCTGATTCATCTTTACATGAACACAACAAAAAGAGGTTGATGATCATGAATTGGTCATAGCAACTGACCCTATACATTATGGCAATCTTCGAATGCCAAGGTGAATATCTTTCCCTAGGAGTACGTATTGCTGTATTAATAGGTACTAAAATGAGGGCAACCTCAAGTGCCTGTGGTACTTCCAAATCACAAAATTTTGTACTTAAAAAGATAGCAACTATCTCTCTCCTTGAGGCAGGGAACCTATAGAGGAAAGTACTCCCCTAAAAATAAAGCACTTCTTCCTGCAAATGTGAAATGTGTCCATTGGGTAAGGCACTGAATTTCATGTCTTCATATTTTCCCTTTTTCTGTTGTCAGGGTCTGGGTATCTGTTAATTCACAAAGTAGTTCAAGGAACACTTTTTGCATTAAATTCTAATTTGAATTCTGCAAGTTCACATATTTAGTTCTTGTCTGTTCTCCATTTATGGGTTTCTGTGTCTTTCTCCTGTGTGTCTGTGTATCATGTCATCTTCCTTGACATTCTCCTAGCATTTTTGTTTGTGGTAAGTAAAGGAAGTTATGTGATTCTGATGGGAGAGCAGAGAATTAGTCATTATTGAAAATACACAAACTCTGAGGGCTTCCAGTGAAGCAGCCCAACCAGAGTTCATTTTAGTGTGATTTCTTTAAGCATCTCTGCAGATATGACTGAGTCCCCAGGTAGCTGCAAAAGCTGTAAATGGCAATGTTCTAGTTAATGTAAGTTAGGAGTGGGATTCAGTGAATAATTTACTAATCTTCCTTTCCTGCTTTTATTTAGCACAGTATTTACTTCTCCTGGCTGCATGTGTTACAATAGGGTTGCTTTCCCCAGGAGCCATATTCAAAATTATCAGTCTCAAGTTAGAATTATTGTTTGTTTAAATATCTGTGATCATCAGGAAGCTTTCACACCTGTGACTTCTAAAGCCTTTTTGCCAGCAAAGGATAATTGGGGTGCGACTACATTCCAGCATTTTTTGAGCCCCCACTATGTGCTAGACACTAGGTGATGCACCGAAGACAGACACAAAGAGAAGAAAGACACAGCTGGAGCTAAACTCTGTTGTCCACAGGAATGTGATGGCTTGATAACCATCTAGGCTGACCCAGAGGGTGAACCCCGGATGGAGACTTCATCTCAATGAAGAGGACAACGGGATAGATTACTCTCTCAAGTTTCTTCCTGTCTCTGTATTTGTTCCCATCTCAGATGGGCTCATGGGATCATTCAGATTTAGAGCTGTAAGTCTACCTTCCCCTCCTCCCACGTATTTCCCATCATCATTTTGCAGATGAGGACATTAGTGCCGAGAGAACAAATCAATTTATTAAATAGTATTTATTTAGTGCGAGCTATAGGTGGGACTCTGTCCTAGGTGCTAGGAATACAAAAACAATATCAAGTCCCTGCCCTCAAGGAACTTATATTGTATGGGGGTCAGTTAGCCAATAAACACTTGTTATGTGTCCACTATCTGCTAGCACTGTGCTTAGCACTGGGAAGAAATGCATATGTGTGTAGGCATGTGTTATGTGCATATGCATGTGTATGTACATATATATGTAAAAGACAGTCCCGATTTCTTTTTTTAAAATATTCTCTTCCTTCCTCACATCCTTCATGCCCCTGACAAGACAAGCAAAATGATATCAATTATACATGTGACATCATGCAAAACATATTTCCATATTAGCTACATCTCAAAAAAGCATGAAAATTAGACTTCAATTTGCACTCAGAATTTATCAGTACTCTTTCTAGAGGATAGCATTTTTTCACTATGACTCCTTTGAAATGATCTCAGATCACTGTATTGATCAGACTAGCCAAGTCTCTCATAGTCAATCCACATTACAGCATTGCTGTTGCTATGCACAATAATCTTCTGGTTCTTCTTGCTCTACTTTGCATCAGTCCATATAGGTCTTCTCAGGTTTTTCTGAAAACCCTCCCCCACCCCACATAATTTCTTCTAGCACTACAGTACTCCATCTTTTCCAGTCATTCCCCTATTGATGAGCATCCCCTCAATTTCCAATTCTTTGCTAGCACAAAAAGTTGCTATAAATATTTTTTATATATGTAAGTCTTTTTCCTTTTCTTTTGATCTCTGTGGGGTACAGACCTAGCAGTGGTATTGCTGCATCAAAGGGTGCACACAATTTTATAGCTCTTCAGGCATAGTTCTGTAGAATGACTGGACCAGTTCACAAGTCAACCAGCAGTTTATTTTCTACCTATTTTCCCTCATCCCCTCCAGCATGTCATTTTTGATAGCTGTGAGGTGGAATGTTGGAGTTATGTTAGTTTGGATCTCTCTAACCAATAGTGATTTAGAACATTTTTCATATGACAATAGATAGCTTTGATTTCTTTTTTCTGAAAACTGCCTGTTCATGTTATTTGACCATTTATCAATTGGGGAATTGGTCTTATTTTTATACAATTTGACTGAATTCTTTATATATTTGAGAAATTATGTCTTTATTAGAGAAACATACTGTAATTTTTTGATGGTACTTCATTGTCTATGGTACCCTTTAGCAAAAGCTAATTTTCCTGATTCTCTCTTTCAATTAGATCTCTTTTTGCTTTTGCTTTGTCTGAGATAATGATTGCTACCCCACCTTTTTTTTTTTTACTTTGGCTGAAGCATATTGGACTGCTTTTGCCCTTTACTGTTACTCTGTGTGTGCCTTTCTGTTTCAAGTATCTCTTGCAAACATTTTGTTAGATTCTGTTTTATAATTCATTCTGCTATCCACTTCCATTTTATGGGTGAGCTCATCCCATTCCTATTCAGTTTGATTAATAACTGTATATTTCCCTCCATCCTATTTTCTTCTTCTGTTTATCCTTTCTCTCTCTCTCTCTCTCTCCCCCTCCCTCCCTCCCTCTCTCTCTCTCTCTCTCTCTCTCTCTTTCTTTCTTTCTCTCTCTCTCTTTCTCTCTCTCTCTCTCTCTCTCTCTCTCTCTCTCTCTCTCTCTCTCTCTCTCTTATCCTATTTCTCCTTAAAAGCCTGTTTTGTTTCTGACCACTGCCTTTCTTATTACAACCTTCTTTTCATCATTCCCCAACCCCATATCTCTTATCCCCTTCCCCTCCTACTTCCTTTTTGGGTAACATTGATTTCTATAGCCAACTTACTCTGTGTATATATTCTTTTCTCTTTGAACCAATTCTGACGAGTGTGGGGCTCAAGCATTGTCTGCCACCCCCATTTCCTCTTCACTATAAAAGCTCTTCCTTGTGTGCCTCTTTTATGTGAAATTTTTTTCCTGTTCTTTGTCTCCCTTCCCCCTTCTCCCAAACCATCCCTTTTTCTCACCCTTTTACTTTTTAAAGAGACAATCCTGACACGATGGACTCGCACTCATGCCCTCTATCTATATGGATTCCTTCTAGCTGTCCTACCAATGATAAAGATTTTAAGAGTTACATCTTCCCATATTGGAATGTAAATATTTTAACTTTATTAAGTCCCTTATAATTCCTCTTTCATGTTTACCTTTTGTACGCTTCTCTTGAGTCTTCCATTTAAATGTCACATTTTCTACTCAACTCTGGTTTTTTCATCAGGAATACTTGAAAGTCCTCTATTCTATTAAATATCCATTTTCCCCCTGAAGGATTATATTCAATTTTTCTAGTGATTCTTGGTTGTAATACTTTGCCTTCCAGAATGTCATATTCTAAGACCTCTTCTCCTTTAATGAGGAAGCTGCTAAATCTTGATTGATCCTGACTGTGGCTCCAAAATATTTGAGTTGTTACTTTCTGTTTGCTTAAAATATTTTGTACTTGACCTGGGAGCTCTGGAATTTGGTTATAACATTCTTGGACATTTTCCTTTTGGGATCTCTTTTAGGAGACGATTGGTGGATTATTTTCATTCTTATTTTACCCTCTGGATCTAAGGTATTAGGTCAGTTTTCCTTTATAATTTCTTAAAATGTGATGTCTAGGCTCTTTTTTTGGTCATGGCTTTAAAGTAGTCCCATAATTTTGAAATTATCCTTCCTTAATCTATTTTCCAGGTCAGTTGTTTTTTCCAATAATATAGTTACATTTCTTTTCCTTTTTTTATTCTTTTGACCTTCCTTGATTGTTTCTTGATGTCTTATAGAGTGATTAGCTTTCATTTGCCCAATTTTAATTTTTAAGGAATTATTTTCTTCAATGAGTTTTTGCATCTCTTTTCCCATTTGACCAATTCTACATTTTAAGTTTTTTTCTTCAGTTAATTTTTGTGTATATTTTTCCACTTGGCCTATTCTGCTTTTGAAGGAGTTCTTCTCTTCAGTGTACTTTTGTATGTCTTTTCCTGCTAGGCCAATTTTGTTTTATAAGGTGTTATTTTCTTCATTAATTTTGTGCCTCTTTTATCAAGCTGCTAATTATCTTTTCATGATTTTCTTGCATTAGTCTCACTTCTCTGCCCAATTTTTCCTCTACCACTCTTATTTCTTTCTCTAACTCTTCCAGGAATTCTTGTTGGATTTGGGTCAATTGGCATTTTTTCTTTGAGGCTTTGTTGTAGCTGTTTTCACATTATTGTCTTCTTCTGAGTTTTTATCTTGGTCTTCCCTGACACTATTGTAGCTTTTTATGGTCAAATTCATTTTTGTTGCTGTTGTTTGTTCATTTCCTCAGCTTATTTCTTGATTTTGAACGTTATGTTGAAGTTGGGATCTACTCTGCTGGGGGTTAAGATTTAGTGCTCCATGTTTCAGGGTTTTTCTGTGCTGCTATTTGTACAGCTAGTTCTTGACATTGGCAAGTTTTTGGTGTTTCTGAGAGCTTGGGATCTGGGGAGAGATGTAGTCACTCCTATCCTGGTCTGCACTGTGGACTTTATCCTGCTTCTCTGCAACCACAAATATTGATACTGTAATCAGGTCCCTTGCTCTCCTGCAGCAACAAGTGCTCATGATCTTCTCCCCTTTGGGACCAGGCCCCTGCTCCCTTGTGACAGACCAGATGTTCTCCTCTCTACCCTGCAATTGTGACCCAGAACTGTTTATGGGTAATAGAATTGCCAATCAGAGTGAGCTGTACCAAGTGCCAGCAAGGATTCTCTGTAGTCTGTTTCTAACCAGTTGTCTGACCCCTTTACCATGTCTGCACTGAGAGTCCCTGAAATTTCTGCTGTTGTCGCTGTGGCTGCCACCTCCAAGGTCCACTGCTGGTGCTGCTGCTGCTGCAGCATTCTGAGCTGATTCCCACTTTGATGTTACAGACCTCTTTTGCTGACCTCCTAAATTGTCTTAGGTTGAAAAACTATTTCACTCTGACCTTTTATTGGCTCTGCTGCTCCAAAATTTGATTTGAGGAATTATTTTATTTTATTTTATTTATTTTTTTTAAAATTTTATTATAGTTTGCATCATTCATTTCCACAAGATTTTGAGTTACATATTTTCTCCCCCTCTTCCCCCTACCCACCGCCCCAAAACAGCC
>CM053586.1:230522115-230535950 GCA_028646515.1 Pseudochirops corinnae
AACTTCTGTTTGTATTCTGTTTGTATTATCTGAAGTTCAGGGTGCTGACTTTTTCCTCTGAACTAGGTAAATGATATTTGTTTGATTGATTAAAGTAAGATTGTTAACCCATTTTGAGTTGCTTTCCTTTAGAAAAGCAGGTCTAAGAACCTGTGCTAGCAGCCATCCTGGGTATGCTAGAGTGCTTGCTGATGCAGATAGTATTTTGACTTTGGGAGAAACCTGGAGTTTTGAAAGTGCTATGCAATTTCCCAAGTATAAATCAACTCATTCTCTTCCTGCTATTCAATTCTGGGCCCAGATCACTATCTCTAGTACCTGGCCAAGATCTCTGTCTCTGTCTCTGTCTCTTTGTCTCTCTCTGTCTCTCTCTGTCTCTCTCTGTCTTTCTCTCTCTCTCAACAGGCAGGCAGTTGGATGGGTTATACATATACATGCACACATCAACTCTATGAACTGTTTATCTAACTGCCTAGCGTATTCTGGACTCTAAGTATCCTTCATCATCTTGGTTTTTGAGGCAGCTGATGGCTCAGTGGATAGAACACAGGGACTGGAGTCAGGAATGCCTCAGATGAAATCTGACCTCAGATACTCACTAGAAGTTTGACCTCTCAGCCTCAGTTTCCTCAACTGCAAAATGGAGATACTATAGCACCTACCTCAAACGACTGTTGGGAGGATCAGATAAGATAAAATTCATAAAAAGGGCTTAGCAGAGGACACAACACATAATAGTTACAATATAAATGCTTATTCCTTTCCTTCTTTCCTGTGTAGATTATTTGGCTGGATTCCAAGCTGAGATCAGTGATTATGAATCTCCCTAATAAATACTTGGTCCCTTCTCCTTCCCTTCTGAGTCTATTATTGCCTCTGTACAGAACTCACTTCCTAGCCTCACTTTCTTTACTTTATTGTCTTGACCAGCTCAACTAAATACTCTACTCTTGATTACCTTGCTTGTTTGTCTCATTGTCAATCACACCCTTCTGACTCTCAACTCATATGAATTTTCCAGTCCTCCTGAGATCCTGCTAATCACTGATGGAGAAAATATCCCAAATGGGTTCATGATGCATTTGTGCCTTTGGATTTTAACTGGACCCTAACTACTATATTGTGATTCCTTTACACTTTTCTAATTAACTCTCTATTGCATTATCCACAGACTATAACAAATCTGCTCATTTTTCTTCAGACTTCCTATAAAATCACCACCCTCAAGGATTTTGTTTCCTGTTTTATTTTTTATCTTTTGGTCTTTTTGGAAGGGTGAAGGCAGGGCAATTGGGGTTAAGTGACTTGCCCAAGGTCACATGACTAATAAATGTTAAGTGTCTGAGGCCACATTTAAACTCAGGTCCTCCTGACTCCAGGGTCAGTGCTCTATTCACTGTGCCACCTAGCTGCCTCCTTGTTTCCTGTTTTACAGAGAAAATAGAAATCGTCACAAGTTCTCTCTTCTCCCTTACTTTACAGCTCAAAAACTCCTCTTTGTCATCCCCATCCTTTCCTCTTTTGCTTGAGTCTGAGAAAAATTGGCATGGACTGTTCCCTTTGTTTATATTTTCACTGCCTTTAGCCTAGTTCAGGTTTTTTCCTTCAGTTGAACTATTGATTACAATTTGATTCCCTTGTTTCAGCTTCTCTATCCATCCTCCAGAAGTACCAGATGGATTTTTCCTGAAACACAGATTTTTCCATGTCACCCCCTCACTCAAGAATCATTAAAGGTTCACAATAACCTCTTAGATAAAAAATCTTTGGCATGGCGTATTGATCTCCTTCGCACCCCAATCTACCCTCATCTACATTTCCAGTCTTGTTTCATATTATTCCTCTTCACACATCCTCTATTATAATCAGCCTGGAGGTGAGAAGGGAGTAAATTCTAGTCATGGTGGATATCTTGAACAATTGCACATAGAGGTATTTCTCCATACACAATACTCTAGTCCCATCTCTTTCCACAAATGGTCTGAAATGTCCCTACTTAGAATCCTTCATTTCTTTCAAAGCAGAGCTTAAATACCACCTCATACTCACAGTCTTTATTGAGTTCCCTAATGGTTCATACTCTCCACTTATTGAAATTATTTTGTTTAGATATTATATTTATTTTTCCATGAAAGATGTTGTTTCCTTTTTTTTTTTTTTTTTTTAGAATTTAAGCACTCCAAGGGTAGAGACTGTGTCTTTGGGGGTGGGAAACCTACAGCCTCCAGGCCACATGTGACCCTCTAATTCAGTGGTTCTGGACCTTCCTAATGCCGTGACCCTTTAATACTCGTATGTGGGCAGATCTGCATGTGGGTGGACCCACCTGGAGATGCATAGAGGAGCAGTGTCTTGGTTCCTAAGACCATGGGAAATATGTGTTTTCCAATGGTCTTAGGTGACCCCTGTGACCCCTGTGAAAGTGTCGTTTGACCCCCAAAGGGGTTGCAACCCACAGGTTGAGAACCACTGCTCTAATTCCTCAAGTGCTGTTTTTTGACTGATTTCAAACTTCACAGAATGAATCCCTTTAATAAAAGGATTTTTTTTTTCTCTGCAAAACTTGGACTCATTCAAAAGGCTGCATCCAGGGACCTAGAAGGCCACATGTGGCCTTGAAGCCTCAGGTTCCTCACCCCTAGATAACTAGTGATATAATAGTGCCTTGTATATATCATATGCTTAATAAATATTTGTTTAATTTAAAGCAAGATTATTTGAAATAAAAAGTGAGATGTAGATTTGGAAGTCATTTGTATAGAAATGGCCATTGAAGTCATGGCAGTAAATGATATCTCAGAGAAGGGTTATAAATGAAGAATAGTAGCCTTAGTACATCTTGACGTTGAAAAAGCAAGGAAGTCTTAGAACTACTTCTGCTTTTATAATGTTTATTAGATTTCCCCCTTCTGTTACCTTTCTACTGCTACCATCCTAGACTTCATGAAAGGATTTCTTCTGTCAAAAAGGTTTTCTTAGCAGAGTGCTAAAAACATAGCACAGACCCAATAAACACTTGTTTAATTTAGCAGTTTTGGACCGTTTTGTTGAGTCTTCCAAAACCGAATATTACTCAGAAATGCCTAGTTAATAAATTATCTATACACACTCATATGTATATATATTTGCACACACACATATATACATATATATACATATGTATATACCTATTATTTATGTGGATATATGTATGTATATACATATTACCCATATAGGTATATCTATTTAGAATTTTAACAAGCTAATTTTAAAAATATGTGGTTATATAAAGCATGAGCTCAAAAACACTTTTATTCACAAAATAGTGAGCTTAAATAATGCAATGAACAAAAGAAATACTTTAGGTTACAAAAAGACTTTTATTAACTTATTTTGTGTGTGCATTTTTTCTCAATAAATTTTTTTTTAAATATTTGTTTTTAAATATTGACTTAAGCTTTCCTCCGAATCTTATTGCATATAGCAGGTTGATGTGAAAATGATAAAGTCTGTTTGAAAACAATCCACTTGCTACATATTAGCTACAATTTACTCAACAGCTCATATACTTTTCCTTTCTTTATTTGTTCCATAATTTCCTACAAGATTCCATTGTATTCCTCTGCTGGTGAAATTGATCACAATGGCACAATGATCATACAACATGCTGATTGGTGAATTTTGTCTTAAAGAAAATGCTAGTAGCCTTATTCGCACAGCTTCATGCTGGCTCCAGTTCATAGTGAAGAGACATATTTTTCTCTGAGCAATCTCCTCTTTTTCATTTAGTTCATGTTATTTAGTTTTTATTATTTTGATATCAGGCACATTTAATTACAAGTACTATGGGTAATGCCCATTGGTCCAATCCCTTATTTGTCTGGGTGCCTCTTTATCTTTAGCACTTTTCTTGCAGACAATGACCAGGCAAAGGAGAGGCATGTGGTATGTAGGGATGATTTTGGCCCTGGAGTTGTGTTTCGGTGCACACTTTGAGCCAGGGGGCTAGCCATGCAGGAGGCCTGGGGTGTTTTCACTCAGGCACAACCATGAAAGTGTTGTTTTTTTTCCCTTGGGTGGAAAATGATGGCTCCAACTCTTCTGAAACATTCCTGCCTGCTTATTCATGGAACCCAAGGAAGGCAACATCCAAAGCCGGCCAGTACGTAGCCTCTAGTTTACCAGACAGAGGTAGGGTTTGGCAAAAGTTTCTGGTTGAAGGGAGGGGGCTGCCCAGTGCAGTAGGTGAGAGAAGAGTTGGCCAAAAGGTAGGAAAGAATTGAAACCAGAATCCACACTCTGATGTGCGGGGCCTCCCAGCAAGAAAAAACACACTCACCCAACACCCACATTCTTATTTGGGTTGGAATTCTGTCTGCAGTGCCCAGGCTAGTGTTGGAACAGCAGACTGCTCCCTCAATGATGGCCCTTCAGTGTCCAGGGACTCCAGGCAGTGGAAAGCCAGGACAGGAGAAAGGGGATATGGCAGGTCAGGCTGAAGAGATGATGCCAGCAGAACATGAAGGTGCAAATTTAAGTAAGCTATAGGATTATAAAATTTTAGAGATGAAAGAGACTGGAGATCATACAGTCCCATGTCTTACCTGGGGAGTCAGCAGGGGAATGGGTGCACAACATCCCCAACAATTCTCACCTCCTCCAAATCTCAGTGCTATAGGTAGATGAATATATAGAGGAGGGAATGCATGGAATCCCTTCTTGAAGCAAAAATTTCTTCCTCTTCTATTCAAGTCCCTAACTATTCACAGATCTCCAAAAGAACCAGTCCTTGTCTTCCGGAAGATGATAATGTAAAACAGACTCAATTCAGCATAATTAAAATTTGCCAAATATTCATAAAGTTCCTACTGTTTGTAGAAAATTATTCACTATGGGAGACAAAAGCTTTATCAGGGGTGGGGATCCTTCTAGGACCTTGGGTTTGGTCTTTATTGACAGAGTCCAAGTTTTACAGAACAAATCCTTTTATTGAGGGGATTTGTTCTGTGAAGTCTGGATTCAGTCAAAGGGCCACACTTGAGGACCTAGAGGCCACATAGAGCCTCAAGACTGCAGGTTCCCCACCTCTGGTTTAGATCAAGAGATCAATGGATAGATTACAGGTGGCCCATGAACTTGGATGGGTGGAGGGGGGGATTACATTTTCATTTTCACTAACCTCTACCTGAAATTTAGCATTTCCTTCAATTATGAATTTTAAAAGCATTCTTCTGAGGAGTCCATAGTACCTACCAGACTGCCAAAATATCCATGTGCTCACTTGTCCATGTTGTATTCATGATACAGAAAAGGGTTAAGAGTGCTTGGTTAAGATAAACTGAAGTCCCTGCTATCACAGAGCTTTCAGTATAGCAGACTTACTGACATAAGTACAAAATACATTCATGGAACAAAAAAAGGGAAGGACACCAAGGTTTCTGGGTGGAATAAATTAAAAATGAGATATCATAATTATGGGTATATATAGCTTGGAATAGATAGTGAGGTCCTCACAGACCAGAATTATGCATTCATCTTTGTATCCAGTGACATAACCCATGTCAAGTGCTTGGCAGACCTTAAGGTGGTATGTAAATGCAATGCCAGCTATTATTGATGTTGTGCTGCTATATGGTACAGCGGATAAAGAACTGGGTTTGGAGTCAGAAAGACCTGAGTTCAAATCTAGCCTCAGACACTTATTAACTGTGTGACTGTGGGCAGGTCACTTACTCTCTGCTTCAGTTTTTTCAACTGTAAAATGGGGATAGTAATAGCATCTACCTTCCGGGGTTGTTGTGATGATCAAATTAGACAGCACATAAAAAATGCCTAATAAACGCTTCTTTCTTTTCCACCTCCTTTTACCCTTCCACCATATTCAACAAATATTTGTGGAAGAAATGGAGAAAGCGAGGAAGGAAGAAAATATATGATTAAAATATTAACATTAAGCAGTTGAGAAAAAATTGTTTTAACAATTTCTAGGAGATTTTTAGAAATGAAAGAAAGCATATAGATGGATCAATCACCAAAAGAGACATTATCTTTAGGGAAAAGGGAAAAGTTCTTGGTTTTGAACTCATTTTTGTGACTAACTCACTATATATCCTTGGGTATATAGAATCTTAGATCTGAAAGTGACTTTAGTGCATATCCAGACCAACCTTCTCACTGGAATCGTCTTTTTACAATCACTCAAATGGGTATAAAAATATTTTTCCCAAACAACTTCACCAGGTTTATGCTGTAAGGGTTAACTGAGATAAACTGTTAAAGTCCTTAAAGAAATATAAAGCCCTACTCATATCTGGGTATTTATTATTATTAATATCATTGATAATAATGACTAGTAGTAATAGTCATAGTTGCTGTAATAATTGTCATTGCAAGCATTTATATAGAACTTTAAGGTTTGCAGATATTTCCAAATATTTTTATGAATATTATCTCGTTTGATCCTCTTAACAACCTAGAGAGATGGATACTATCCCCACTTTTTCAGATAAGGAAACAGAGGCAAACAGAGGATTAAATGACTTGTTCAAGGTCTCATAACTGATTAAGTTCTTGAAACAAAAATTTGAACTCAGATTTTCCTGACTCTAAGTCACACTATCTATCCACTGTGCCACATAGCTGGTATATGTTAAAAGAATTGAGTGATGATATTTCAAAGGATTCTTTTTCTTTTCTTTCTTTTTCGTTTAATATAAAGGATCAGATGGTTCCCCTCTCCCCCAAAAGTATATAAATGCCTTGTTGGTACCAACAAATATAAAGACATAGATTTAAGGTGAAAGGGACCTTCAAAGTCATCTAGCATATTCTAATGAAAAGTTGGGGTACATGTTTCAGACATTGTACTTAGTAGCAGGGGCAGTAATTGATTGAGTTTTGAATGCTTCACTAAAAGACAATTCCTCTCTACCCAGGAGGAGGAGCCTATACTCACTGCTTTACATATCCTCCCTCTGAGATGTTGTTTACTACTATTCTCAGTTACTGTCAAGAGGCAGAAGTGAGCAGGCAAAAAAGTATCACTTTATCTCAGAAAGAAATACAAACCATTCTTCTCTTATGTGCTGCATATTTCACAGAATCGCAACCTTGGAATGGGGCATTAGAGGTGTTGTAGTCTAATGTAAACGTAACCAAGAAGAATACTTTATACAATACTGCCAGTGTGTAAGTGGTCATCCAACTTGAAGACCTCCAATGATGGGGGACTCACTACCCCTTAAGGTAGACCATTTCTTCAGATTGGTATATGATCTGTTACTCCTCAACCTCCTGTGGATAAACTCCAGTTTGTCAAAGTCTTTGCTGGAATGTAAGGTTCAGAACTGAAAATGATGATGTCCACATGTGGTCTGAGGTTGAGTACAATGGGATTCTTACCTTCCTCATTCTAGACACTATTAATTACAGTGCTCTCTATTAATACAGATTGTATTAACATATTAAAAATTATTGACAGAAGCATTAATTTTATGTGAACCAGCTAAATAGATAGAGGGAAAATTGGCAGATAAATAGATAGCAAACAAGCATTTATTCATTCTTTCAAAAAATGTTTATTAAAGTGCCTGGCTCCATAGGACACCACAATAAGTACTAAGTGATATAGATAAAGGCAAAATCATAGTTCAACCCCAGAGGAGCTCACATTTGAATGGGGAAGCAAGATACAAAAAACTATATCCCTACAAGATAAGTGTGGAATAGATGAAAGGTAATATGGAAGGGGAAGGCATTAGCAGCTGAAAGGGAGGAGGAAAGAGAGGGTTAGTGGGAATGCCTCCTAAATGTGGCTAGAGTGGTAGTGGTATGGTGTGAACATGACTGGGAAGTTATAGGATTAACAGGCATTCCAGCTTCCCCTGGATTGGGCCAGAGATCCTCAAAATACCTTTTGTGAGTAAGAGTTCTCTGAAATGAAAGGGAATCCATTTTCTCCCATTGTCCAAAGGAAGGTGGAAGGCAAAGCAATGAATCTCATAAATTCCACCAAAGAATGGGTGAGTTGCTGACTTTATAAATTGCTTTATAAATCACACAAAAGTGAGCTATTCTTGTTCCTATTGTGGCTTGTCTACTTAGTTAAATCTAATTCTTAAAGTATACAAAACATAGCTGTCCATGCCTTAAATACTGACTCTAGTGGGTTTATCAATATAGACTACCAATAGTTTGAATAAGGAAATCACAAGAAAATCATGCATCAATTAACAACTTGGGCTCTCAGCTCTCAAATATCTTTTCTGGTAAGTGGGAGACAAAGGAGTCCACATGGTGAGCCAAATCAACAAATATTCATTGAGCATCTATTATGTTCCAGGTACTGTGCTTAGTCCTGTCTAGCATTACAAGGTAGGTCCAATTTTATACTCCATGGAGCAGAGGCAGATAGTTGTTTTCCAGTGTACCAATAGACCTCAAGTCTCTATTCATATTCTGTGGAGAAGGAAATATCACATCAGTATCCTTGACAAAAATGGGGTCATAAAGAGTCAGATATGAGTGAAAGTGACTGAACAACAAAATCTATTAAACACACTAAACATGAAGAAGTCAGATAAGGATGTACATAGGGGTTGATAGAGGTGTATTATGTGTGTGTTTGTGTGTGTAAGGGGGAGGTAGTTAGGGGATGGTGCATTCAAGGATTTATTAGCCATTCTAAACATGATCTCCATGTTCCCTCTTTCTTATGAGGGAAGATAGACAGTCTGGCCAGATTGGATCCTTGCGTGTCTAACCAAGGGCATGAGATTTCACAAACATGTTTTGTTTAATTGCATCAGAGTCTGATAGCTGGAAGGAACCTCAGAGGTCATCAACCCTTTCATTTTACAGTTGAGGCCCAGGGAGCTTAAGTGATTTGCCCAGCATCACAAAAGTAGCAAGAGGTAGAGGGAGCCTCTGAACCTGGGACTTCCACAACATTTTTGCACTAAACCATCATCCTAATTTCCTGAGGTAAGGATTCTGCATTATTTTGTAGGGTTCCATTTACATATAAGTCATTTTGATGATGATGGAGACTTGGGAAAAGTGTCTTATAGGAAATCTAATACAAGCATCAGTCTAACCATTTAATGATATGTGAGAAGATCACACAGAGCACAGGATCTAGAACTCCTTCATGGTTGTACTTCCTTTGGAACTAGACTGAAAGGTTGACAGACAAACCCTTTACTCCACCTCACTCCATCCCGCCTCCATCACACAGAAGAGAATGTGAATCCTAACTTGTGTACTAACTTATACTTTTTTCACTTTCTTTTTCTTTTTTTTGTTTTGGTCTGTGTTTTCTTTCATGACATTATTGATATAGAAATATGCTTTGCATGACTGCACATATATCAATCTGTTTGGCTTTTCATTGAGGGAGGAGGGGAGGGTGAACAGAATTTGGAATTCAAAATTTAAAACTTTAAATTCAAAAATTAAAAAAAGAATGTTAAATGTTTTTACATGTAATTGAAAAAATAAAATATTTGAAAAAAATATTTTGGTGTTTATGATATGATTTTTCTTTGTGTCTTTTATCACCTTAGGATGTATATCTAACAGTGGGATCTGTGGGTTAAAGGTTGTGGATGTTTTAACTATTTTGCATAATTCCAAATTACTTTCTAGAATAATTAGACTAGTCTACTAACAGTGTGTTTGCATTTCTATCACTCTAATGAACCATATTAATTTTGATATTCTTAGTAAAAATAAAATTAGAAGCAAAGAGCTGTAGTTAAAAGGAAAGATGTCTCACAGATAATCTTTCTAAGAGCAAATTAAGCATTTATTGCTATTGCTTCTATTATATGCCCAAAGACAAGAAGAAACATCACTGCATGAGATGTTTGGTCAACTAGCATTACATTATCCATATACTTTTAAGAAATTATCGCAAAAATAATTGCAGCTTATGTACCAATATCTGTCACAGAAGATGGAGACATTTTATAGATAAATAAGACCCTCCAAACTAATCCACGTACAATGAGACACTAAGTGGCCTCAATACAAAGGTGAGACTACTGAGAAATTTACTGGAAAATAGGTCAGGAATAAGGAACGAGAGAGACCAAAGCCTTGTTGATGACACAGAAGCTTCACATCTCTACATCATGAATGCTTTCTCTTTGAGAAAAGTATTGGTAGGTGCTGGACATGGTGAATTCTGAATAATGTCACAAAAATGAAGTTGGTTACATTTTAACAGACAGGAAATTACTTGCTGTTTATGTGGGAGTCATTCATGAATCAGCTGTCTGTGTATAGTCAGACCACTGACTCATTAGAATAGAGATCAAAATTACTTCAAAGTGAGAAAAAAGAATAAAAAGGAGGAAAATATATCATATTCAGTTGAAACAGCTCAATATTGACCTATTGAAAGAAGTTATTGATCATGAAAAATGGCCAAAAGCTAGAAGAAAGGATAACAAACTTCACCATAACAATTTCATACAGAAATTTAATTGATATAAATAAAATGTCATAACAAGATAACTAAAAAAGCCCCCCAAAAATGCTTAGCAAACACTTGATTTACAGGTCAAGTGGAGGTAGATGGATCTATGAATTGGCCTAGCCATTTTAAAAAGCTATGTGGAACTCTACTTACAGCAAAATTCACTAAATTCTGCATACTATTTGCCCCCAAAATATTACTACCTGGAATATACTCCCAAAGAGAAACAAGGCAGAAGAAAAAATCTCATATAAATAAAAATGTTTAGCATTACATTTTTTTTATTGAAGTAAAGAACTGGAAACAAGTAGGTGAAGTATCATTTGTGAAGTAAATGATGAGGTATCAATTGTGAAGTAAATGGACAAATTGTCATGCTTCAATATAATGAATTAATACACAATGAGAAACACTGAGTAGAATGAATTCAGAAAAGTTGGGAAGACTTGTATGAGCTGATACAGATTGTAATGTCCAGAGCCCAGAGGACAATTTATACAAAGACCTTTTAATATAAAGGAAAACCACTTTGAAAGACCACAGAATCCTCCTCGCAACAAACAAGAGATGGACCAAAGGCAGAGAATGAGATATTTTCAAGCATATCTCATGAATTGATTTTTTTATTGCTTATATTTATTTTTTATAAGAGAGTGAGCTCTGAAAGCTGAGGACAAGATAGGTATTTAATTGATTGATTGAATCCCAAAGGCAAATGGTCATTCTTTCTCCCATGGAGTTTGAGATACGGGGGAGGAAATGCAGTCATAGTTTGAGATACATTCTAGATTTGGCAGGAAAGCAGATTTTAAAGTTTAGAGGAGAGATAGGTATGATATCATGGAACAAAAAGATTTAGAAGAATTCATTCCAAGATGGATAGGAACTGCTTAAGAATGCAATGCTGAAATAAAAAGGTGAACAATTCCAATGACGAAGGAAAATGGAATTGGTATAAAGAGATTGGTGGAAACGTCTAGGAAAGTCACCAACCCAACTTGACTTAAAAAAGAAATGTATAGATAAGGGAAATAAGGCCAGGTTACCAAGAATACATATGATTGTGACTTGGTCCTATAAGAATTATGTCAATAACACTATAGCTCACAATCAGCTGAGCTTGAGGAAGCTAAGGGCAACAATAAAAAAAAATTAAATGATATCAGGAGAAAAAGGAATATCAAGTACCAGGGCTTTGCTTGGGGTGGATAGAATTCTTTAAAAAGATGATGACAGAGAGAAGACAGAGCTGTTCATTTCTTTCTTTGCATCTGTCTTCACCTCAAAGGATAATAACCTCTACATTAGAAATGATAAAACAACCATGCCTAAGTAAAAAAGAGCAAGAAAGCACCTATATGCACATGACACAGATAAATTACTTCCTTGAATTCAGACTATCTTGGCAGATGTGACTTTGGGGCCCCTTTATAGGGGAGATCTTTATATCTGAGAGATCATGAAAATTGAGAAAGATACCAAAAGAATGGTGAAGGGTACATGCTGCTCAGATTTAAAGGGGGGAAAAGGAGAACAAAAAAATGTAAAACAACATTTGCAAACTTTGGGCCATTGAACTTGACTTTGATTACTTGGAAAATTCTAGAAGAGATCATTTAAAAATGATTGATGAACATCTGAAAAAAGGAAAAGGAAATGAGACTAAGGAATCATCATGGCTTCATCAAGTCTGGTTCATGCCAGACTAACCTCATTTCCTTTTTTAATAGGATTGCTAAGCTAGTAGATGAAGCGAATCTGTGGATATAATTTACCTAAATTTTAGTGAAGATTTTGACAAAGTATTTCATGTTATTCCTGTGTGGGAAGATAGAAAGCTATGGATGACATTGCTATGATCAATCAGATAAATTTAGAGCTTATTCATTGTCACATGGCAGAGTTCCACTGGTGTAGTCAAGAGATCTGTGTTTGGTCATGTGTTATTTAACATTTTTTAAAATCAAACACTTGGATAAGAGCTTAAATGATATGCTCATCATCAAATTTATAGATAGTACAAAGGTATGGATGAGATAACTAATGCACTAGATGGTAAGATTAGTATCCAAAAAGATCTCAATAGGCTAGAGATTTGGGCTCTAATGAGAAGAAATTATTAGGAATAAAGGCAAAGCCTTACACTCAAGTCCAAAGCAGCTTCACAAGCATAAGATGTGGGAATCATGATAAACAATGGTTGTTCCGAAAAATGGCAGGGTGATTTAGTGATGTACAGTCTCAATATGAGTCAGCAATGTAATGAAGTAACCAAAAAGAGTGAATTCAGTTTTGGGCTGTATTAAGAGGGACATAGAGGCTGAAAAGGCTGCCTAGAAAGGCCTCCTGGAAGGCTGAGAGGGCTGCCTGGAAGGCCAAGGCTTCTCCTGGGTACTAGAGCTAGCTCAACTGCTGGAGGACTGAAGAAGCATGATCAGGATAACCCTTTGGTTATCCTTTGTTGGTTTGTGGCTAGGTGGATCCTTGAGTTCCTGGCAACAGAAGTGGTAAAGGGGAGGGGTGGAGCCAAGATGGCAGCGTAGGAGCAGCAAGGTACTACAGCTCCCACATAGCCACCTCAAATACCCATAAAATATGACTCTAAACAAATTTTGGAGCTCCAAACTCACAAAAATACACCTCCCGCTAAAGGCAGCTTGGCAGGAAGGGGTCATCGCAGCTCTGGGAGCCGAAACCAGCCCAGCCTGAAACCATGGCTTGGCCCTGGAGGCGGCCAGGACAAGCTGGAGCTGGAGCCTTCAGGAAAGTGGATCAGTGGCAGCTGTGGCAGTTTCCAGAATTATCAAGCCGTAAGAAACAAGGACTAAGTGAAAGATCAGTGGAACTCAGCTAAACTTGGGGGAGAAAAGCAGTCTGGCCAAACTGCCTCCAAGGCAATGAAGTGGCAGAAGAGGCAGCCCTGCAGCCGCCTCCATGTGGCTGTTTCAGAGCTCCCGCTTGCAGACTGCAAGGGGGCCAAGCAATCGTTCAGAGACCAAATACTCTTGTGTTGAGTGGCCTAGATCCGGATTGTGGTCTTGGGTGGTGGTCCTAGGGTGCATTTTCAGTGAGCCAAAGCTGGTGGGGGCAGTAAAAAATGACAGCCCCCTAATAGCTCTGGCAGCTGGGAAAACCCCAGCAATTTGGGACAGAGCTTTCCTCTCTGGAAGCAGAGTTCTACAGAACTAAAAAATCATTGACTGGTCAACATGAGCAGGCAAAGGAAGCAAAGTAAGAACAGCAACCAAACTCTAGATTCCTTCTTTGGTGACAAGAAGGATCAAAGCAGGGGATGGGAGAAAGACAACACAGTCAGAACTCCCACACCAAAAGCTTCCAAGAAACATGAAGACTGCCTAAAAGGCATACATCAGCT
>CM053586.1:230536050-230551573 GCA_028646515.1 Pseudochirops corinnae
AAATAACATCTTAAAAAAATAGATAAACTCAAATGGCAAAAGAGACCCAAAAAGCCAATGAGAAGAATGTCTTAAAAAGTCAACTTTGCCAAATGGAAAAAGAATCTCAAAAGCTTTCTGATGAGAATAATTCCTTCAGAATTAGAGTGGAGCAAATGGAAGCAAATGACTTTATGAGAAATCAAGATACTATTAAACAGGATTCTTTTTATGTATGGGTTAGACTAGATGGTCACTAATCTCCCTTCAATCTCAAATTCTATGATTCGGAGAATGGTAAAATATATAGAAGAAGACAAAAAGGTGAGTATGAGACACAAACAAATATTGCCATTTTGGTACCACCATTTTAAATTTAATATATGCCTTAAAGAAGCAAACTACAAAGTGAAAGTTTATAGTTTCTCATATAATCCTCTTTTCTGTTTTCCTTAATTTCTTGAAATGTTTATGTCCACTGATATTTAATTTTATAATAAAAAATTAAAAAAAATTTATGGCGTGGTGGCTTTTTTGAGCAGCTTTTTTACTAATTACCAACTTCATAATGAGTTGCACTTCATACCCCAGTTACTTTTTTGTGCACATCCCTTTTGCTTCATAACCAATACAATGTTTTTGTAAAGTATTTATTTTTTTGGTGGTGCAAAATGGAAATGTATTTATAGAGTATATAATTGACCTATATTCCAGGGGCATGTCTGTGATGTTCTCATCTTTCAGTGATAGGGATGTGATGCTTCTAGTTACCAAGGTTAGATTTGGTCTTTTTTCTGAGAACAAATTGGTAAAGTGTTTCATTATTCGTTCAAGTGCAATTATCAAGTAATTGAACCAAAAATTATGAATCTTATCTAAGACCATCACTTTCCATTTTTTGCAAAGAAGTGATTGTTTCATATACCTAAATATTTTTATTGCTGTGATTGTTGTGATTACTATTTCATGCTGTTTCATATCTATGACCCTTTGGATAGGGTATTTACATGTTTTTCATCTCTAGAAAAGGAACTGAAAAGAAGGATAGATCCAGGTGTGTGTGTGTGTGTGTGTGTGTGTGTGTGTGTGTGTGTGTGTGTGTGTGTGCTGGAGGGCTATCAGAACATAGGGATAGACCTAGAAGCAGGGTTCATGATGGTTTTCAGTTCACCTGTTGCTTGGCATTTTCTCACTAAATGTTCTATAACCAAAGAAGAAATAGATTGAGAGGCCAATACTGTAACTATGGTAATATGCCCCCTCTTGTCATTTACAGTGGCCCAAATGGATTAGGAGAATCGTTTTAAATGCTTACTAGAATAGAGGCAGCTAAACCTGTTCTGAATATCTGTCTCTTAAAAACCCATTCTCTGGAACAGAGGAGATGGGGCTTTAGAAGATGGAGTTTCAAAGGCACAGTTATAGCACAGGGTGAGAAATCCTAGGGAAGGTTTGCACACCACAAGCTGTCAAGGGGTAGATTTCCTCCTAATACCATGCAGCTGCTTATAAGCCCTCTCTGTGCAATGCTTGCAAATAAAGGTGTTAGTTTTAAAAATAAGAGTATACCCCAAATATATACTTACTTTTTAAAGAAAAAGTCCTTGCCCCATCCTTCTCAATCCCAGTGTGGGATTCTCTGGAACCAAGGATTCTGTTCAAAACTGTTTGTCTGACTGCTTTGAAATGCCTGGTTAGAATGTGGTACTAAGGCCAAGCACCTGGGTTTGGTTATTTTGCTCCTCTATCCCTTGAATAAGCCTTCACCAGTAACTCTAACTGCACAAATGTATTCCTGGATGTGAATAATAATGTGTAATGGGTGGCTGGGTATGGGTGATGCTCCTTCTCAGGACTCAATACTCAGAGCTCTAATACTCCAATGAACCTTTGGTCTGATGAATGTGGGTATTCCTATTATGTGAGTTCCTTAAAAGCAGAGATTGGCTTACTTTGCTCATTGTATCCCTCAGAGCTTAGAATAGTCTCTGAAAGATAAGTGCTTAATGCTTTCATTCATTCATTCATTCATTCATTCATTCATTCATTCATTCATTCATTCCCTCTTGTAATACATCTCACTATGTATTCATGCCTGCCTTTTCTATCAGAATCTCATTCTTGTCTTTCCTTAAGTTGACCACATATGATAGGGGTACTCTCAATGAACTGAGGATCTTCCTTGATTTCTTTTTACATTGGGAAGATACCGGTGGATCTTGTGGGCTTTATAATACTTATCCCTCAGTCTCAATGCTTATCTTCTTTTTCAGTAATATATTTCTTTGATGATATCCTTTAAAGTGCTTTCTCTATGTAATTCTTTGTTTATAGCACTACAGAACTGAAAATGTGGCTCGATCAATTTTTTTTGCTCACAGTTATATAGTGCTTTAGGTTTGTAAAGTGCTTCATAAATATCTAATTTTATTCCCACAACAGCCCTGGGTAGCAGGTGTTATTATTATTGTTGTTGTTGTTATTATTATTATTATTATCATTATTATTATTATTATTATTATACCTATTTTACAGTTGCGGAACCTGGGGCAGAGAAAAGGTTTAATGACTTGCCTAGCACCAAAGACCTAGTAGATATCTGAGGTCAGATTTGAATTCTGGTCTTCCTGATTCTAGGACTAATGTTTTATCTATCAAGCTCCCTAGCTACCCCAATCAACAGACATTTGTTAAGTACTTAATGTAGCAGGTACTGTACTCAGTACTATGGGTACAATTTATTTATTTTATTTTATTTTTAATTTATGGAATAAAGTATTTCTATAACAGCACAATAGAAAGATGATTGCATATGAAAATGTAAATCTACTGGATACAACTTGATATTCCTTTCAAATATACAACAAAATTATCACATACATTTCTTTTTTTCTTCCCTCCTCCCCACCTAAAAGATATCTACCATTCGACAAATATATATGTCTGTGTGTATACATATATACATATATATAATTATTCTATGCATACTTCTATTTATCAATTTCTCTGGATGCAGATAGCATCTTTTTTCATATGCCTTTTATAATTAATTTGGATATTTGTAACAATAAAAATAACTTATTTGCTCAAAGTCATTCTTAAAACAATATTGCTATTATTGCACTCAATGTTTTCTTGGTTCTGCTCATTTCACCTTTTCATTTAGTGCAAATATTTCCGTGTTTTTCTAAGATCGTTTCTAAGATCACCATTTGTTTTTATTGCAGTGGTATTCCATCACAATCTTACACTACAACTTGTTCAGTCATTCCCCATTCAATGTGTACCCTGCCATTTCTAGTTCTTTACCATCACCAAGAGAACTGCTATAAACATTTTAGAACTAGAAATAGATCAAGTAGTGATGTAGTGGGTATAATTTTTTAAAAATGAAAGATTCCCAGTTTCTAGAAGCTTACATTCTAATGGTCATGCAGAGGGCAATGGAGAGGACTTTAGCAATTATAAGCTGAATTCAATATATCATAAATATGAAATTATTTAAGCTAATGAAAATTAACAGAGTGAGGAGATGGAGTGTCTCGTGTGAGGAACAGTAAAAAAAAAAACAGTGTCAATAGATTGCAGAGTATGTAGAGGAAAAGTAAAATGCAAGGGGATTGGAAATGTAGGAACAGACTAGATTATGAAGGGTTTTAAAAGACAAACAGAGGATTTTATATTTGATCCTAGATGTAATAGGGTATTGAGTGATGGGAGGTAGATGAACATGGTCAGATCTATACTTTTTTTAAAAATTTTATTTTAGACTCAAGGGCCAGAACATAAATACAGAACAGAGAAAAGAAACAAAAACATATCGTAAGTTTAAATATTGGAACTTCAATGTAAAGAAAGGGAAAAAAAGCATGCTGTGTGCATAGCAGAACATAAGAGCAGATTCAAAATATGTAACAATAAATTTTCATTTCAAGAAAAACCTGTGTGATAAATAATACATGTTGTGTTGAGAATAGCCCATCTTTCCTATGCTTCTCGTAAGTTTTCTTTTGTTCTCTACTGTGTTCTGTGTTCTTCCCCCACCCCGACCCTCCAGAAAGCTACAATAAAGTTTAGATATGTTACTTTATAGCTATAGATACACACACACACACACACACATATATATAAATATATACTTTCCCAAACATATGCTACTTCTGAGCTTTGTTTTTATGTTTGTGCATATCTCTTGTTTCCCATCCCTCCTGTCTCCTCTACTTTACTTCTACCTACTACCTTGCCTTCCTAGTACTTGCCTATCCCTCTCCGAGGAACCCTCCCCTATCCTCCCATTCCCATAAATCTAAACACCCTTCTTTACTCCCCTTTTACCTATTTCCTCACCCTCCCCTCTAAAAATCCCTCCCTTATCCTCTCCCCCCTCCCTATGCCCCTACCATTTTATTTCTTCTGAATTTAGAAGACTTTAATTCTCATATATATATATATATATATATATATATAGTTCCCCATTAATCCCATTCCCAATGGAAGTAGGTTATCAGAACTACCAACCCTCCTATGCCATTTAATTCCTCCATATTAATTCTTCCTCTTGCACCTCATTTGTCTAAAACAATTATTCTTTTTAGCTGTTTCTAAATAGTTTTACTTTTTTAATTCACATCATACTCAGGTTTACCCAAATCTTTCTTATGAGCTACTCAATTACTAAAAAGAATATTAGACATACATTTTACATATATAAAAAGTAAACAATCTGTCCTTACAAGTCCTTTGCAATCAGTCTTTGGTATATATCTTATATTTCTCTTGAATCTTCTACTAAGTTCAGGATTTTTAAAAAAATAAAGTCTTGACAGCCTGAGAGTTTATCAAATGTCCATTTTTTTTTTCATTCAGGATAATACTTAACTTGGCAGAGTATGTTATTTTTGGCCAGAGCCCCCATTCTTTTCACTATCTGGAGGTAAAAGTTCCTCTGGCTGGGGCCAAGGCAGCCACTCAAACCAACTAACCCCAGGACTTGCTACTTGTTGGTTAAGTGGCTTTGCCACTTGTTAAAATGGAACCTGGTCTGGAGGTGTTTATTCACAGGGACCAAAGCTTGTCCTGGGATTTTTCTTCCTATCTTCTCAAATTATTCCAGGAAGACCCGGGTTGTGCCCATATTCTATCCACTGTGTTCCAAGACCTCTGGTCACTTAATGTTTCTGTTGCTAAGTCTTGTGCAATTCTGATTTTGGCATCATCATATTTAAATTGTTTTAATCTTGATGCTTGTAATATTTTATCCTTGAGTTCAAGTTTTCAGAATTTGACTATGATATTCCTACCTATGAGTTGTCCTCATAGGATCTCTTTTTAGTGGTGATCATTGGATTTTTTCTATTTCTACTTTCCCCTCTTGTTCTAATGCTTCAGGACAATTTTCTTTAATTATTTCTTGTATTATCTTATCAAGATTCCTTTTTTAATCATAACTTTCAGTTACTCCAATTATTTTTATATTTTCTCTTCTTGATCTATTCTCCAAATCTGTTACTTTTCTTATAAGATATTTTTCCTCTCTTTTTTCATTATTCATATTTTGTTTAATTATTTCTTGATCTTTTACAATTTCACTGGCTTCATTTTGATCAATTCTAAACTTCAAAATGTCATTTTCTTCCTTAAGATTCCAGATCTCCTTTTCTAAAATGTTGACTTTTCTTTCATACCCTTCTTGTTTTTCTTGTATTCTTTTTTTTTTTTTCATTTTTCCTCCATCTCTCTCATTTGATTTTTAAAGTCTTTTTAAAAGAACTTCTATGAATTCTTTCTTGGTAGGTGTCCATTTGACATCACTCTTTAGGGGTTTCTTTACTTCGATATTCTCCTCTGAAGATGAACCCCAGTCATCTCTATTCCCAAAATGTCTTTCTATGGTTTGATTCCTACTCCTTTGCCTGTGCATTTTTGGTAGTAATAGCTTAATTTTTGTACTCACCTCTAGCACTAGGGTATGGGAAATGGTACCTCTTGCCCCAGATCTTCAGTTCTTCCCTCTAGCCTGGAACCAAAGCGAAACCTCCAGCCTCCTGTAAATGCCTGCAGCAAGGGACTTTCTGCGCCACTGCTTCTGCATTCACCAATGTATGCTGGTTCCTTCTTGCTCCTGCTGCTCTTTGCAATACATTTAAATCAGTGGGTAAATAGGAAGATGAGAGGGAAGGGAAAAGGAGGGTTTAAGAGTAAGAGGCAAATTGGGAAGAGAATAATCCCCCCCCAAAAAAAATCCAACTTCAATTGTGAAGGACAGATTAGAATGAATGAATTCAAAGAAAAGAAAGTGTAAAACCTAGCAATTTAGGTCTAAGCTGGGTAAAGACATGAGTGGGAAAAGAATGGGATCAAATCACACCAATTGCAGTAGCTAATACTCTTTCCAATCTCTTTCATTAACTACATTTTTTTTCATCACTGGGAGGTGAGAAGGATGGGCAGTGAAAAGTAGACCTCAGGCTCTGAGTTGAGAGGGATTTTGGGGTTCTCTACTACAAGAGTTGTGATTTGGGGGTGGAAGTGGGGTGAAGAGTTAGTGTCCAGTCAGAAGGAGGGAAGGAGAAGAGAGAATCTATAGAAAGTTTGGGGAAAAGGACTATTTCCACTCACCACTCCTCATGAGTTCTGAGTGTTGTGCAGAGATTAAGAGCAAAGCGAGACATGAGTTCAAGGTAAATTTAGGTGTGGATTTATTGATCAAGCACATGACTACCCAGAGTGTAAACTCAAATTAGGTAGCCTTGATTGAAGGTATGACCAGTGTTTAAAAAGGCTAAAACCACAAAAACCACAATCAGAGAAGGGAGCTAGCAGAAGCAATGATGTACAGAAGCCAAGAACAGCCATTAGTTCGATCCATAGCTCAGAGTTAATTTGGTAATATGGTGCAAGAGTGCAAGGGTGCAACTTTCCTGTGACGTGGGAGTCCATCCTAGAACAGGATGAAGGTCACAGGGTGGAGGGTCGGGATCAGCTTCCCAGAGCAGGATGTAGGGTCAGTGGATGGAGGGTCATTGGGTAGAACAGTCAAGTCCCCAGAATAGACCAGGGTCACGTTCTGGGCGAAGGGTGTGGGGACCCTGCTGGGTCGGTGGAACAGAACAGGGTGGTCTCTACATAAGATAGTCATGCACCATAACCCCAGGATGATCTTTGTACACTGTGATGATTCAGGGAGAATTATACAGAATGCTAATTTGAGGAAGGAGGGAGTTAGGGGACTTTACCTTGGGCAATACCCAGGACTATGCCTTACGGTGTTTCAAACTATTACAGGGTATAGGATAGAGGCAAAGACAAAAATATAAAGAGGCTTAAAGGTGGGCCAGAAATCAGGTGGTGTGTAGTGACCTGGGATTTGGGTTTAGGTACAACATGAGTAGTTGAAGCAGGAAAGGAAGGAAGGTATGCTCCCACTGGTGGCTGTTTCTGACCAGCACCCCAAAGGCAGTGACTCAACATTGAATTGCTCAGTTTAATTAGTTCCAATTAGATTATTTCTCATCTATTTTGTTCCACTGGTCTATTTTTTTTAAACCAAGGCCAAAGAGTTTAACTAATTACTGCTTCATAATATGGTCTAGGTTGTATAGGTTCCCAAAGTGGGAAATACTACCTTCTGGGAGGCACTGGAATGATCCAGAGAGGCAATAGTAGCCTCAGGTGTAATTAGAGGGAATTAAATAAAAATAAAATCTGGGGGAGGGGTATGGAAGCACAAATAAAGAGGAGAAGAAAAATTTGAAACACCATTCATATTAGTTTGTTCTGTTGTGTAACAGAATTAAAGTCAGTGATTATTTTATTTTCCAAATAAACATATAAAACATATAAAATGCAAGTTATAACTGATCACTGGTCAAGTCCACTGACAGGTCTTAACAAGTTAGTGTTAGCAAGTGAGCATGTTGGACATTGTCAGGAAGTTCAGCATGCATTGGCAGGAATATATGCATGTACAGACTTATTTACAATATGATACTATACAGTTTTGTGATGCAATATTGCATTACCAAAATTTCAATGCAGGAAAAAAACCCATAAATTTACAATAAATTGTTAAATTTAAGATGTGTAATTTAAAAAATTGTATCTTTTTGAAATAATTTAAATTTCAAGGAAAAAAATCCTTTAAATGTTAAGGAAAGTAGGTTTCCAATGGGGCACTGAGTAATTTTTTTTAAAAGAGGCAATAGGTCAAATAAGTCTGGGAACCTCTGATCTAGGGTCTAGAAACACTATTTCTCCTTCATTTCTACATTTAAAAAAAATTAATTATTTACATTGAGGTTCTTCTAGACCTTTTGTTCTTCCAAATTATTTTATTATTATTTTGTCTGGCTATATAAAATAACTCCATTGTGTTTTGATTGTTACAACATTAAATTTATGCATTATTTTTCACAGTACTTTCATTGTTACTATATTGGCATGCCCTCCATGAAGAATGAATAACTAATTATTTAAGTCTTCTTTTATTTCCATTAAAAGTGTTTTGTAATTTATTTATGCTACTTGCATGCAAATTTATGCTCAGCTACATTTCTTAGCTAAATTTAATAATTTCTCAATTTTTCTTCCTGGTTTTTATTATTGCCTTTTAGAAATTTTGATGATGTTTGTTAATTTATTTATATATAATTACTTCAGTGGAGCTATGATTCATCTCAATTCATTTCTTTGCTGATTCACCAGAATTTTGTAAGTAAAACCATCAAGTCCTCAGCAAACAGGAATAGTTGCATCTCCCATTTGTCAGTGTTTATGTCTGTAATTCCTTTCTCTTTTCTTGTTGCTAACATCAGTATATCTAAAGCCATGCCCTCCTTTTCCCATCCTGCTCACTTTTGCAGCTCCTTATCATTTGTTTGGTGCCATTTTCTAAGACTGGGTTACATAAGAGCTCCACTTCATACTGTTAATTAGAGCATTTTATATTTTAAAGGTAATTATCTACTTCTTTTAAAAATCTCAGTTTTGCTAATATATAATTGCATGTATTATGTTCTACTAATCATTTTTATTTCTTCTCTTGTGAGTTCAACTTTTTTTTTATTTAGCTATTTGCTTTTTCTCCCTATTATAAAATCAGGTTAGTTAAAGCCATTTCAATACTCCTAGTCTTTTTTCTTTTTATTTATTTCATTAACTATGTCTCAATTACATGTAACATTTTAAAATTCATTTAAAAAATTTTTGAATTCCAAATTCTCTCCTTCTGTCTGTCCTCTCCCCCAACAACTGAGAAGGTAGGCACTATGATATTAATTATACATGTGAAGTCATAAAAAATATATTTCCATATTACCTATGTTATAAAAGAAAACACACATATAAAAACAAGAAAAATAAAGAAGGTAAAAATAATATGCTTTAATCTCTCTCAGAGTTCATCTCTTCTTTCTTTGGAGGGGGATAGTATTTTTCTTCGTGGCTCCTTTGAAATTGTCTTGGATCATTGCTTTGATCAGGGTAGCTAAGTCTTTCACAGTTGAACATGCCTACAATATTGCTGTTACTGTATATAATGTTTTCTAGGAGAATTCTGCTCACTTCACTTTGCATCAGTACCATATAAATTTTCCTATGTTTTTCTGAAACCATCCTGCTCATCATTTCTTTTTAATACCATAGTATTACATCACAGTCATATACCATAACTTGTTCCCTCCTTCCCAGATTAATGGATTTT
The DNA here is from genome assembly GCA_028646515.1 of Pseudochirops corinnae. NCBI lineage: Eukaryota > Metazoa > Chordata > Mammalia > Diprotodontia > Pseudocheiridae > Pseudochirops > Pseudochirops corinnae. The sequence goes on from CM053586.1 coordinate 230,545,730, forward strand.
CCCTTAATGTCCAATTCCTTGCCACCACAAAAAGAGCAGCTATAAATGTTTTTGTACAAATAGGTTTTTTTTCCTTTTCTTTGATCTCTTTGCAATACAGACCTAGTAGTGTTACCAAAGGGTATGCACACTTATATAGTCATTTGGGCATTGTTCCAAATTGTTCTCCAGAATAGTTTAAACAGTTTACAATCCATTAATGGTGCTTTAGTGTCCCAATTCTTCCACATCCCCTACAGCTTTATAGTTTTTCTTTTCTGGTTTTGCTCTTCCTGATTTAGGTATCAAAACCATGTTTCTGTCATAAAACAAATTTGATAGGAGTCCTTCTTTGCCTGTGTTCCCCCTCCCCTAACATCATTTATATTATAGTACTGGGATTAATTGCTCCTGAAAATTTTGTAAGAATTCTCTTGTAAAACCTTCATATCCTGGGTTTTTTTTAAATTATGGAGCTCATTGACATTGAAATTGTTCAATTTATTTTTCCATGATAGGATTATTTAAATATTCTATTTCCTCTTCTGTTAATCTGGGCAGTTTATATTTTTGTAAATATTGATCTAGTTCACTTAGATCATCAGTTTTACTGATAAATGATTGGGAAAATACTTAATTTTTTAATTAATGCATTAAATCCTAACAATTGCTTTAATTTCATCTTTATTGGTGGTAGATTTACTCTTTTAATTTTTGATACTAGTAATTGGAGCTTCTTTTTTTAAATCAAATTATCCAATGGTTTATTTACTTTATTGTTTTTTTTTTATAAAACCAATTCCTAGATTTATTAGTCCAATATTTTTTACTTTAAATTTTATTAGTCTTTCTTTTTAAAATTTATTTATTTATTTTAGTTTTCAACATTCATTTCCACAAAATTTTTAGTTCCAAATTTTCTCCTAATCTTTCCTCTCCACCCCATGATGGTGTGATTCTGTTTACCCCTTCCACCAATCTGTTTTCTCTTCTATCACCCCCTTCTCTTCTCCCCTTCCTTTTCTATTTTCCTGTAGGGTAAGGTACATTTCTATTCCACATTACCTATGTATTTTATTTCCCAGTTGCATATAAAAACAATTTTTAACATTTATTTTTACACTGTATAACAGAATGAAGTACAAATGAGTACATGATCTAGGTATAAAGTCTGATACTATAAACAAATTAGGGGAGCAAGGAATAGTTTTTCTGTCAGATTTATGGAGAATGGAGGAATTTATGACCAAACAAGAGTTAGAGAACATTATGAAATATAAAATGGACAATTTTGATTATATTAAATTGAAAAGCTTTTGTACAAACAAAGCCAATGTAAGCAAGATTAGGAGGGAAGCAGAAAACTGGGAAAGAATTTTTACAGCCAATGTCTCTGATAAATGCCTCATTTCTAACATATATAAAGAACTGAGTCAAATTTACAAGAATACAAGTTACTCCCCAATTGATAAATGTTCAAAGGATGTGAATGGGCAGTTTCAGAGGAAGAAATTAAAGCTATCTATAGTCATATGAAAACATGCTCTAAGTCACTATTGATTATAAAGTTGCAAATCAAAACAACTCTGAGGTACCTACCACATCACACCTATCAGATTGGCTAACATGGCAAAACAGGAAAATAATAAATGTCGGAGAGTATGTAGGAACGTTGGAACACTAATTCATTGTTGGTAGAGCTGTGAGCTGACCCACCTCTTCTGGAAAGCAATTTGGAACTATGGCCAAAGAGCCATAAAATGTGCATAGCCTTTGACCCAGCAATACCACTTCTAGGGCTGTATCCCAAAGAAATCATAAAAGTGGGAAACAGACCCAGTGTACAAAAATATTTATAGCAGTTCTTTTTGTGGTGGCAAGAACTGGAAAGCAAGGGGATGCCCATCAACTGGGGGGAATGGCTAAACAAGTTGTGGAATATGAATGTAATCGAATACTATTATCCTATTAGAAATGATGAACAGGTGGACTTCAGAGGAACCTACAAAGACTGACATGAACTGATGCTGAATAAGAGGAGCAAAATCAGGAGAACATTGTACACAGTAACAGCCGCAGTGTGTGAGGACTAATTTTGATAGACTTAGTCCTTCTCAGTAATGCAAGGGTCTAAAACAATTACAAAGTATACATGATGGAAAATGCCAGTTACATCTAGAGAAAGAATTATGGAGTCAGAATGTAGAATGAAGCAGACTACTTTCTTTTTTTGTTTTGTTTTATTTTGTTTTTTTTCTCTTTCTCATATTTTTCCCATTCATTATAATTTTTCTATTCAACATGGAATTTTAAAACACATGTGAAAAAGTGTTTAATAAGAATGTATGTGTAGATCCCATATCAGATTGCAGGCTGTCTCAGGGAGGGAAGGAGAAGGGGGTTAGAGAAAATTTAAAACTTATGGAAATACTGTTAAAAACTAAAAATAAATAATTTAATTTTAAAAAAACATTCAATTTTTTAAAAAAAAACTTTGAGGTCCAAATATTTCCCTTCTTACCTCCCCATCTACCCTCATTGAGAGGATAAGCAATTTAATATAGATTATACATGTGTAGTCATGCAAAACACTTCCTTAATAGTCATGTTGTGAAAGATTACATTTCCTTTGATCCTATCCCCCCTATTTATTTTATTCTCTCCTTTGACCCTGTGCCTCCTCAAAAATGTTCCACCTCCATTATTCACTTTTGGTAGAGCAGTGAGCTGACCACCTACTTTCCTGTAGGGTAAGAGAGATTTCCATACCCAATTGAGTACATATGTTATTCCTTCTTTGAGTCAATTCTGATGAGAGTAAGGTTCACTCTCTCCCCACTCACCTTCCACCTCTTCCTCTTCACTGTAAAAGCTTTTTCTTGTTTCTTTTATGAGAGATAATTTACTCAATTCTACCTCTCCCTTTTTCCTTCTCCTAGTACATTCTTCTCTCACCCCTTAATTTTATTTTTTAGATATTATCACTTCATATTCAACTCACCCTGTGCCCTCCTACTACCCTGATAATGAGAAAGGTCTCATAATTTACAAATATCATCTTTCCACACAGGAATGTAAATAGTTTAACTTTAATAAGTCCCTGATGATTTCATTTTCCTATTTACCTTTTCATGCTTCTCTTGAATCTTCTATTTGAAAAATAATTTTTTTATTTAGCTCTGGCTTCTCAAGAATGCATTAAATTTCTCTATGCAATTGAATATCAATTTTCCCCCTCATTGATTACACTCAGTTTTGCTCAAATTGTTGGTCTTTATCCTAGCTCCTTTGACCTCCGTAATATCATTTTCTAAGTCCTTTGATACCTCAACTTAGAAGCTGCTAAATCTTGTATTATCCTGATCGTATTTCCATGATACTTGAATTGTTTCTTTTTGACTGCTTGCAATATTTTCTCCTTGACCTGGGAACTCTAGAATTTGGCTATAATAGTCCTGGCAGTTTTCCTTTTGGGATCTCCTTCAGGAGGGGATCTGTGGATTCTTTCAATTTCCATTTTACTCTCTGGTTCTGGAATATCAGGGCAGTTTTCCTTGAGAATTTCTTGAAAGATGATGTCTAGGCTCTTTTTTTGATCATAGCTTTTAGGTAGTTTAAGAATTTTAAAATTATCTCTCCTGAATCTATTTTCCAGGTCAGTTATTTTTCCACATTATCTTCTATTTTTTCATTCTCATGATTTTGTTTTATAATTGTTTGATTTCTTGTGAAATCATTAGCTTCCATTGACTCCATTCAAATTTTTAAGAAATTTTTTTCTTCACTGAGCTTCTCGACCTCCTTTTCTGTTTGACCAATTCTGTTCTGCAAGGCATTCTTATCCTCACTGTTTTTTTGGACGTCTTTTGCTATTTGGTCTAGTCTATTTTTAAAACGTTATTTTCTTCAGTATTGTGGGTGTCTCCTTCAGCAAGCTGTTGACTCATTGTTCATGATTTTCTTACCTCACTCTCATTTCTCTTCCCTATTTTACTTCTTACTTGATTTTCAATATTCTTTTTGAGCTCTTCCACAGCCCTAGACCAATTTGTATTTTTCTTGGAGGCTTTGGATGTAAGAGCATTGGCTTTGTTTCTTCTTCATCACCAAATTAAGATTCATTGTGTGAGGTTATTTCCTGCTCTTTGCTCATTTTCCTAGTCAATTACTTGACTTTTTAAAAGCTCTTTGTTAAGTTAGGGCTCTGCTTCTGGTGTGGAAGGTGTCTCAAGCTTTAGGGGTTTTCTGCAGTTGTTTTCAGAGACACTTTGGACCTGTAAGTTTTCAGTTCTTCCAAGGTTATATGATCTAAAGAGAGGTGTTTACTCCTTTCCTGGCATGTGCTCTGGTCTATGAGTGACCACAAGCACTCTTTTCTGCCCTGGAACTGTGGCGATGGTTTCCTCTCCTCCGCTGCTACAAGCTCTGCTATGCCAGTGCTCATCCTTGCCCTAGGACTGCCACTCAGGACTGAGACCCAGATCCAAGTATGGGCAAAGCAACAGAATACTGCCTCAGAGCCAGAAATGAGATCACTGTAATCTCCTTCTAATTAATTGTTCAATCCCTTACCATCTGTGAACTGAGAGCTCTGGAAGAAGCCACCACGGCTTCTACTGCTGCTGCCCCAGAGTTAGGCTGGGAATGGTTTGTGCTCCTTTCTCATCCAGGTCTGAAAGACCTTTCCCACTGACCTTCTAAGTTGTCTTTGATGTTTGTGGGCTGAAAAGTCTGGAAACTTCCTCAGATGCCAGTGATTCAGTCCACTGAGGCCTCCTCCAGGTTTGCTAGGATCTGGTGGCATAGTCCATACTGGATGGTGCTCCTCTCCCAGCCCAGTGTAACAGACCTTTCCCATAGACAATCCAGATAGTCTTAGGCTGGGAATTTGTTTCACTCTGTCATTTTGTGAGTTCTGTTTCTCTAGAATTTGTTTACAATCATTTTTTTACAGTTATTTGGAAGAGTTTGGCGAAGAGCTCAAGTAAGTCCCTGTTTTTACTCCACCATCTTGATTTATCTTTCTTTTGGTTTTCAGGATTGTTATTTTGATGTTTAATTAGGGTTTTTTGATCTGTTCTTTTTCTAGGGTTATTTTTAGTCTCAGCCATAGTTCATAGATTTGCTTATTCTGTCTTTTATGGATGAACACATTCAGAGATATAAACTTTCCTCTAAGTACTGCTTTGGGTACATCCAGCAAATGTTTGTCTATTTTTTCATTGATAATATTTTATGGCTGAGTCCAATTGATGATATGAGTAAAATGTCTTTTGAGAACATGCTGAATTTCTTACCTTTCCTTTGCCTTCTCATAGGAGAAATAGCCATGGATGGATTAAACAACTAAACTGTGCCTTTCCCAAAACTCATAGGCTGAAAGCAAGCTCATGTAGTGTTTAGTGGGCAGTCTGATTCTAGGAGAGGCTGTAGGCACGTAGCTACATGGAAGATGTTCTATTATGAATTGTATATTCCTTTTATTAGTTATGTGCAAAATAATCAAAGATGATTGTATGCTATAGCTAAGAATTTCTGTCATCTGTAAAATGTTGACTTGGCAGGATCAGGGAGAAAGGAATTCTGTTATACCAAGGTGCTATGAGTAGGAATCTGTGAAAAAGAGCAGATCATGAGAAGAGGTGGGTTTTTCTAGGAGGTGGAGGCTAAGAATTATGTTGTTGGCAAAATCCATACTAAACATGTTGCCTTCTTTCTGAACTATAGAAAGCTTGATACTACTTCAATTTTCTCCCATGCCAGAGGGGAACAAGTAACCACCTAACCAATAAGCATGGTACCTGATTGGTGCCTGAGCCACCTTGTTTTTGTATTTGTTGGCATGGTCATCTGATAGTTCAGAAC
>CM053586.1:230552073-230598433 GCA_028646515.1 Pseudochirops corinnae
AGAGAGAGAGAGAGAGAGAGAGAGAGAGAGAGAGAGAGAGAGAGAAAGAGAGACTTTCTCTCCCAGCATCCAGAAGCTGACTGAGAACTGAGATGGAGTTTTCCTGACACCAGAATCTGGTGAAGGCCTCCTGGAAGCCTGAGAGGGCTTGCCTGGAAGGCCTCCTGGAAGGCCGAGATTCTCCTGGGTCCTAGTGCCAGCTGAACTGCTGGAGGACTAAAGAAGCATGACCAGAAGCATGACTGGGATAAGCCTTTGTTGGTTTGTGGCTTGGCTGATCTTTGAGTTCCCTGCAACAGAAGTGGTAAAGAGTTTGAGATGTGCTGGACCCTGTGAACTTCAGTGTGTACCAGAGACTGCTTGGAGGACTGGACAAGGACCTGGGAGCTGTCTACCTCTGAGGACTGGACGAGGACCTGAGAGCTGTCTGCCCCTGAATCCAGCTGACTGTTTGGTGGATTCAAGTAGGAGCTGGGACCATGGAAGAGGATCCAGGGAATCAGAGAGACCACCTGAGTCAAGATGAAGAAAAGGTCTCCCCTTGGATGAAATTGAGGTTTGCTAGACACCAAGGGGTGGAGGATATGTGTGGTTTTCTAATGATTGTATTTAATGACTGATTGAGTTGATGTATGATTGCCCCCATGAGTGGAAGATTGATTATTGTATTGTGAATTGATTGAATGATTAAGTATTGATTACCATGCGTGAATTGATGGAATGCTTTGTTCTAAATATTGTGGCCACTGTAGTGAAAACTGTGGCCATTCTAATGTTAAGCTGTTATGAACACTACATTGTGATTTTCTGTGATAAGATGTAATGTTGTGACTATTATATTGTGACTTGTAATGAATGTTTGCCTTGATTTGTAATGGAATAAACAGAGTGTTCACTATACTGTGTAATCTGAACCTTAAAAGCTGTTCACAGTAGCATTCTTTTGGGAATCTGCTGGTGGATGGTGTTACAGGCTTGTTTTTGGATTTGGAGTGAGGAAGACTTGGGTTTGAAACCCCATCCAGATACTTGCTGTCTCTGTGACTCCAGGCAAGCTATTTTCCATCTAACCTCAATTTCCTTACGCATAGAGCATAATTAACCCCGTAACACTTATCCTGAAGGGTTGTGGTGAGATTTGAATGAGATAAGAGATACAAAGTACTTGGGAAATATTAAAGCATGACATAAATGTTTGTTGTGATGATTACTGTTATAGGTAAATGCTCAAATGGATTTGTGATCTTGGCCAGAGCAGTACTAATCTCTGCAGGCCTTGTGTCGTCATAATATTTAAAGAGTTTGCCATCCATGCCTTTATTCAGGTCACTGATAAAAATGTTAAACAGAACATAGCCAAACACAGATCCCTGGGGGACTCTGTTGTAGACTTCCTTCCCAATTACATTGGACCGTTAATGACTACTCTTGGAGTGCAGCCATTCAACAGTTCTGAACCCAGCTAATTGTAACATCGTCTAGTACATATTTCTCCATCTTGCCCACAATAATACCATTGCTGTCAGAAAGGCACAGGCTTCAAAATGAGGACCAGTATTCGGGGATTGCATTTTAATATGTTCTATAGCTAAGATAGAGGATAGTTAGATTGAGTCGTTGCAAAGAGGGAAATCTTGGGCCCTTTGATTTGTAGAGATCCAAATAGGGGCACAGGAGGAGCCCATGATGAAAGAGATTCTGAAGTATGTGAATATTATGGGGGTAGGCAATGACAACATAGAAGGGCTGCTTTGAAGAAAACATTTTCTTGGCTTAAAGACAACATTCCTGATGTCTACCCTTATCACTCAAGGAACATCAGGGATGACAAGAGTTCTTACCCTTGACATAATTTGATTTCTTAAGACTTTATTTCTTAGACTTTGTTCTTCCACAGACCATGGTGAAAGCCTAAAAAATTCTTCAGACAAGAGGTCAAAGACCCACATACACAAAAATGTTTGTAGCAGTACTTTTGTGGTAACAAAGGACTAGATAAAACTAGATGTACATAAGTGAACATAAGTGAACATAAGTGAACAAACTGGGTATAGGAAGAAAGTAGGATATTATTGAGGAAATTGGGTGGCACAGTGGTTAGAGTGCAAGCCCTAGAGTCAGGAAGACTTGAGTTCAAATCTGAACTCAGATACTTACTAGCTGTATGATCCTGGGTAAGTCACTTAGCCCTGTTTGCCTCAGTTTCCTTAATTGTAAAATGATCTAGAGAAGGAAATGACAAACCACTCCAGTTATCTTTGCCAAGAAAACCCTAAACAGGGCCATGAAAGAGGCAGGAACAAACAAACGACAAGGATATTATTGTTCTATGAGGAACAGCTAATGTGAGGAATTGAGAGAACAATAGCTGACTATTATAAACTGATATAGAGAGAAGTAAGGAGAATCAAGAGAATAATTCACACAATGACCATAATAATGTTAATGAAAACAATACTAAAAGATAGACAAACACATTCATGGCAATGATCAATTGTGGTCTTGAACCTGATCAAATACTATTCCATACTCCTTTGACATCATGGATTCTTAGCCTGGGGATTGTGAACTTGTTTCTTTTTTAAATATTTTAATCATTCTATTTCAATATCATTTGTTTCTGTTGTCATCCTATTGTTTCGTTTTATGTCTTCAAGATATTATTCTGAGAAATGGTCTCTAGGCTTCTCCAGATTGGTCAAAGGAACCTAGATACAAAAAAAAAAAAATGTTAAAAACTTCTCACCTAGGCAAAGAGATGTCACAGGCCATAGTGCCCTGGATGTAGAATTAGAAGGGGCCTCAAAGGCCAACTAGTCCACCCTCCATGAAAGTTAAGTCACTTGCCCAAGGTTATACAAGTAGCAAATGTCAGAAATGGAGGACTATAAAGATGGAGTGTATGGGGTGTTCAGGAGAATTAGCATCTCAGGCATAAAGGCTTGCCAAATCCTTTTTAAGGGCTGCTCATTTACCTTTGGTGTCTACCTGTTGCCCAACTCTCACCTGTGGCTCCAAGAAGCTGTAGCACATGCAGTAGCCACACCTGCATAAAACTCTCAGCAGATGGGCTAAACCAGGTTGAAGGTAACTGACAGGCCTTAGATCCATTGGTGAGTTAAGGGTGTGTCTACCTCAAGTGTGTGAAAATTTCCCTCTGCAGAATGGGAGTATGAGAATAATTTATTCTGAAGCAGATGCTGTGGAGTACTTAAGAACCTGGCCAGACATAGAAGACACCAAGGTCATCCACTATGTCTGGGGCCATGGCCAGTCAACTTGACTTTTGTCTTGCTACTGGACTTTGATAACTCTGGAAGAGAGAATGCAGTTGATAATTTTGTGCAACTGTGCCTCACTTAAATCCAATTCACGCACAAGTCAAGACGTAACCCTGTGATATCACTGTTTCTCTTTGAAAACAAAGGACGAACAACAATTATATATCAGGAAATTTGCTGTTATTTTGTTGGACAAAGTTAACTGCTTAACTGTTTCTCCTTGTTAAAAGAGAGGTTTCTATGGTGGTGTTAGGGATTGATGTGAGAAAAACACTGGTATCAACAAGAAGCAGCCATAAAACTTTTTCAAAAAATAATTCCAACATTTTCTCGTTTGTCACATATGAACCAGAAATGTATTACTAGAAGAGACAGTCTCATGACTTTGAAAGAACAGCAGACAAAGAGTCAGAAGAACTAGGTTCTGGCCTTTGTTGTACCATTAACTTGGGGTGTTACTTTAAGTAAGCTAGTCTTTCTGGACCTTAGCTCCTTCTGCTATTAAACGAGAAGTTTAGATTAGAGCACCAGTTTTAGACTCAAATAGAAATGAGGTGTTAAATCATACATAAGGATCATGGTGGGCTACATATTAATTTAGAAAACCATGTATTAATATTATCTGTTTTATTTTATTTTTATTTATTTGGTTAAATATTTCCCAATTACATTTTAACCTGGTTCAGGCTGTACTTGGGAGAGTTGTAGGTTACATGGCCTATCAGTTTCATATGTAGACATACCTCTAGACACTCTCTAAGGTCCCCTTTATCTCTAAAGTGCTTTGATCCAAAGCTCAGGTATTCAGTGACCTAAAATCAGGGAATTGACCTCCATGGGCCCTTCTAAGACAAACTATGTACCTGTGAATCAATGAATCAGTGGGCCCTAACTTTTGGTAGGTACTTATGAGGTACTTATTATACACATAACATATCATCACACTAAAAAATAAGATTTATATGACATATCATAAATGTAAATAAATTCTACAGGAAATTGTAGATGGTAACAAATAATAGCAAAAAGCATAGTAGGTAGAGTGGTGTATTGGTAAAACCATTAGATTTCAAGCCCAATAAACTGGATTTTTTCAGTTATTTATTCTATTTTTCTCCAATTAAATATTAAAACAATTTTTAACTTTTTTTTTTATAGTTTTGAGTTCCAAATTTTATCCTTCCCTTTCTCCTCTCCCTCCTCCCTGAGACAGCAAGTAATCAGATATAGGTTATACATGTGCAGTCATGTAAAACTCTTCCATATTAGTCATTTTGTTTAAGAAGATTAAAATAAAAGAAATTGAAAGTAGCATATTTCAGTCTATATCCAAACAATATCAGTTCTTTCTCAAGAGGCAGATAGTATGTTTCATCATTAGTCCTTTGGGATTGCCTTGGATCGTTGTGCTGCTGAGCATAGCTAAGTCATTCACAGTTCTTCATCATACAGTGTTGCCATTACTGTGTACAATGTTCTCCTGGTTCTGTTTAATTCACTTTGCATCAGTGCATGTAAGTCTTTCCAGGTTTTTTTCTGAAATCATCCTACTTATCATTTCTTAAAGCACAATAAAATTCCATCACAATCATATACCACAGCTTGTTGAGCCATGCCTCAATTGATGAACATATTTTCAATTTCTGATTCTTAGCCAACACAAAAACAGTGGCTACAAATATTTCTGTACAAATAGGTCATTTTCTCTTTTTTATGTATTTAGGATATAGGCCTAGTAGTCAATAACCTGGCTTTAAATTCTAATCCTGATATTTGTTACCTAGGTGGCTCTGGGCTAGTCACTTAAGCATTCATTTTGCCTTTTGTAAAAGTAAAGGGTTGAACTAAATGATCTCTAAGGTCCCTTCAAACTCTAAATCTACAAACTTACCTTTCAAATGCTTTCAGAGAACTTAATAAATAAGCACTGTGTGAATATAGGGAAGGGAAAAAGCATAGGAAGCATGCAAACACCGTTCCTCCATGCTCATGGTGGGGAAGAGGGACGTGGGGGATTGAGCTCTACTCAACTTTTCTGATATCCCCAGGACATGTGTAGCTTATCACTTATCCTTGTGATGATTGTGCTGCAGAGGCTGGTTTAAATCCTGACTTGAAAGGGAAAGGCTTGAAAGCTGATTGAATATGGAAAACCAAGATATAAGTTTAGAAGAATTTTAATTGCAGAGGCTTTATGACTGAAGTCTATCTCCAGCTTTTCTGGTGATGCCTCCTGCATTTGTATATTTAGCCTCATCTTGAGTCAGATCCATATCTTATCACTTCCTCTTTGCAAGTGATCAAACAAGTTAATAATAGTTCCTTGGCTTAGAACATAGAAACCTCAAGTGGGATGGTTACAATATATTGGCTAGTCCCAAGGTCTTTAGTCCAAGGTTACTGTGTCTGATAATTAACAGTTGCTTATGAAAGAAAAGCCTCAGGACTAAAAGTTGCAGCTTATGGCACTAAGGTAGGGTGCTGGGTTGGGACACCTGATTTAGAATTCTGAATCTATCAAGTATCAGGTGTGCCTACATACAAGTCATCTAACTTCTCTCCTCCATGTCCTCATCTCCAAAATGAGAAGACTAGATCAGAAGTATCAAATGCCGGGCCAGTAGACTTCAAGCCATAGCTGGCAAAGCTACCAAAGCAGTTGGATCAAATTAAAAAGTAATTGGGAGATGTTTAACAAAATAAATAAAAATACAAGACAATGTAGAAGATGTTAATTTGTAGTTTTCAAAGTCACCCACAGGAATTCTTTGAGTTAGACCCAACTGGGTTTCTAAATTTTGTTTTATTTTAAAAACAGTAATTTATTTTTAATGTTTTTTTCTTATAAAATTTTGAGATTCAAAATCTCTTGCTCCTTCCCACCTCTCCCTCCCCACTGGGAAGGCAAGTAATATGATATCATTTATATGTGTGAAATCATGCAAAACTTCTTTCCATATTAGCCATGTCACCAAAAAAAGCAAAAAAACAAAAGTGAGAAAATTATACTTCAATTTTCACTAAGAGTTCATTAGTTCTGTCTCTCTGAATATGGATAGTATTTTTTCATCGTTCATTCTTTGGAATTATCTTGGAGCAGTCTTTCATAGTGGATCATCATTACAATATCACTGTTATTATGCACAACGATCTCCCAGTTCTCACTTCACTTCATATCGGTTCATATAGGTATTGCCATGTTGTTTTTTTCTTCTTCTGAAAATACTCCTGTTGTCATTTCTTATACTGCAATAGTACACCATCACAATAATATGGCATTTATCTGGTCATTCCCCAATTGATGAGCCTCCCTTCAATTTCTAATTCTTTGCCATCATGAAAATAGCTACTATAAATATTTTTGTATATATGTTTCTTTTTGTTTTCCTTTGATCTCTTTGGGGTACAAGACTAGGAGTAGTGTTTTGGAGTCAAAGGGTATACAAAATTTTATAGTTTGGGGGGCATAGTTTCAGATTGTTATCCACAATGGTGAGACCATCCCTCACCTCCACTGACAGTACATTAGTGTACCTTTCCCTCCCCCCATTCCCTCTAGCAATTATTATTTTTTATAAGTATGAAGTGGAGTCATTAGCTTTACTTACCCAATTCTAATTGTTAAGGAATTATTTTTTCTTGTGAGTTTTTACACTTCTTTTGCCACTTGGCCAATTCTGCTTTTTAAGAAGTTCTTTTCTTCAGTGAATTTTTGCACCTTCTTTTCCATTTGGCCTATTCTGCTTTTTAAAGAGTTCTTTTTCTACAGTGAATTTTTATTCCTCTTTTACCATTAGACCAATTAAGTTTTTTAAGGTGTTATTTTCTTCAGTATTTTTTGTTCCTCTTTTACCAAGCTATTAATTCTCTTTTCATGATTTTCTTGCATCACTCATTTCTTCTCCCATTTTTTCCTCTATCACTTTTATCTCTTTATTGAACTTTTCCAGGAATTATTTCTAGGCCTGGGTTTAATTGCATTTTTCTTTGAGGCTTTGCTTGTAACTGTTTTCATGTTATTCTCTTCTGAATTTGTGTCTTGCTCTTCCCTACCCCTGCAGTAGCTTTTTTTATTGTCAAGTTCTTTTATTTGTGGTTTGCTCATTTTTCCACCTATTTCTTTGCTTTGAACTTTATGTTAAAGTTGGGTTCTGCTCACTTGGAGTTGTGAGGCACTGTCTCAAGCTTAAATTTTTTTCATGCTGCTATTTTCTGAGCTAGTTCTGGGTGTCTACAAGTTTCCTGTGCTGCCAAGGTGGTGTGATTTGGGGAGAAGTGCTTTTCCACTGCTTTTCTGGTCATTGCTTTGATCTTTAGCCAGGAAAGGCTTCTGCTCTCCTGCAGTGACAAGCTCTAGCACTCCTCTTGGCCCTGGGACTTTGACTAGTTCCTCTGGTCTCCTTCTGCCATAAGCACTAGTGCCTTGGAACTGCGACCAGAGCCCTAGCTCCCTTGTGATCAACCACATGTACCCCTTTCTGCTCTGGAACTGCAACCCAGAACTATATAGGCAATAAAATTTTCAATCAGCTCCAGCTGTACCCAATGCCAACAATTTTCTGACCATTTATCCAACTCCATTACTATCTCTGGACTGAGAGCTCTTGAAGTTGCTCCTGCCAAAGTCTACCACGGTGCTCCTATTGTACTAAGAGCTAGCTCTCGCCTCAGTGTTACAGATTTTGCCTGCTAACCCTTTAAGTTTTCTTACGCTAAAGAAATGGGCCATCCTGACTTTTGGTTGGCTCTGCTGCCCTAAAACTTTATTTGAGGCATTATTTTAAAATTGTTTAGAGGGGAACTTTGGGAGAGTTCAACTGGGCTGTTATCTATACTCTGATATCTTGGTTCTACTTTGACTTCCAACATTATTTACAGTTTTAAATTTATTATCTGTGAGCCATTCCTGGTCTCAGTTCCTTCCCTACTTCCCAAAACTCCCAACATTAAACTTAAAGAAATAGGCAAGAGAGGTATTTGACTGTTTAGCTACCATGTGAGATACCCATAGAAAGTAGCTACAGTGAAGAAAGAAGAAAAGCTGAGGAACTCAGAAATTGAGGACATAAACCCAGAAGGGAGTCCAAGAGTAAAACCCAAGGTTTCAGATATCCATACACAAATACAAAAGGTTTTTGATAACATGCAAGATAAACTAGAAATCCAAACACAAAGAGCCAAATTTGATGACATAAATAGCATCAAGGCTTGAAATTAAAGCACCAACTGGAGTGTTCTTCTGGACAAATGTACTTTATTCAAAACAAAGAGACGTTTAAGATGATTAGGGAGAAAACATAATATACTAAGAAGATTACTCATAAGTGGTAGTAGTAAGCATGGTAAAGATAAAGGTAAAGATTGGGTAAATATCCATGGAGGGAAAAGCAAACTTGACTGTCATCGGTATATATCACAGAGCACTTGAACGGAAAGGAAATAGGAGAAAAGTTCAGGAATGAACCACAAACCACATAAGAATGTATGTTATAGCAGTTTTCAATTATCCATACACCCTCTGGAGCTTTTTCTTTCAAATACAACAGCTTTTTAAAAAAATTTGCCTTAATGATAGTTTCATCCTTCAAAAGGTGTAGTAACCAGTTGGGAAAAATTCTATTTTGGATCAGATTCTCACGAACAGGGAGGAAATGGTCGCTGGGATGTGGAAATAATAAGGTGCCTAGGGAGAAGTAAGTATGTGATCTTAGAGTATATGATGGAAAATGAGAGGAAAGTCAAGGGGAGTCCAACATACACGCTAAGATGTGGGAGAGAAGATTTCAAGGGGTTCAAAAGAAAATAGTCTATAAAAAAAGTTAAGAATCACAGGACCAAGTACAGAAAACCTCCACTGAAAATCTCCTCCCAAGGTGACAGGTCAGTCAAACAGTTCTGAATCCTTCCAATTATACAATCATCTAGCCTATATTTCTCCATATTTTTCAAAATAATAACATGACACTTTATGAAATACTTAACTAAAATCTAAGTAAATTACTTTGATTGCATTGGTTTAGTAACCTTGTCAAAAAAGAAATAAAATTGATATTTTATAATCACTATGTATCACTGTGGTAGTCAGCTGTCTGTGCTCTCCTTCCCAACTAGAAAGAAAAGGAGCTATAATCTTCACAAAGCATACCTTTGTCTATTCCATAAATCTGACTAGGGCTGGAGGTTTCTTTCTTTCACTTCTTTCTCCTGAAGCTAGGGGAGGGAAAGTTTTTACCTTCAGAAGGTCCACAGAACAGCCATGATTAAAACACAGGCTCCACCTAGTGCAGGGGTTTTTAAACTAGGACACATGAATAAATAGGATAGATTCCCCCAAGATATCCATGGATAGATTTCAGGGGGCATCTATGAACTTGAATTGGAAAAAAAAATTCAACTTTATTTTTACTAACGACCAACGGAAATTTAGTATTTTTTTTCAATATTTAAAAACATTCCAAGAAGGGGTTTCTAGACTTTATCCTACTGTCAAAGGAGTCCATAAAGGAAAAAGGAAAAAAAAAAAAAGAATAAGAACCTCAGCTCTAAAGGGAAAGAAAAACCCTAATTTAAGGTTTTCTGCCTATAGTTGTAAATAAAAGTAAAATAAATGGAACATTAACTCAACCTGTCAGGAGTGGCTTCTAATCCACCAGATCATTTCAAGAGAGTCCCAGCTTCCAAACTTTGTAGGTTAATCTACCTCCCACGACTCCTTATAGCCAAAAAAAAAAAAAATAGAGATTGATCTTTCTCTTTAGAGAATCCAAGCTTAATGATACTATTGAAAACAAAAGAAAACGACTAGGAAGTTTAGATTTAAATCTTAACCAGAAAGGGTGGAAGAGGTAGATGAGGAAGGCCAAGAAAGAAGACTCCCTTTAGCCTTGTGGCTTCATAATATCCACTCTGGTTTGCTAATGTCTTGTATGACTTCACAGGATCCTAGGGTGGGAAACCCTCATGCTCTCTCCACTCCAGTTCAAGGTCACATCTCTGCTCTGCTTCTCCACCATTTCCCTCTCTCTCCCTTTTTCCAGCTTTCTCTTCCAGCTCTAAGTTTTTGCAAGCTCATTCCCAACCCTGCCCCACTTTAAAAAGCTTGATTAGTCTTTTGAGACTGAACTTCATTTCCCAGGAGGCTATGCAGTTAATCCCCAAAGACTTGTCCCACTACCAATATCTCTCCAAAGGAGGTAAGCTTGACAAAGCCATGCTGCTACCTAGAGATCATTGTTTCTTTTTCTACTTTTAAAATTTTCCCAAGAATCAATATCAAGTTGACTGGCTTTTAGTTTGCAATGTCTCTCCTAATCCTATCTCCTTTTAAAAATCAAGATACTTTCCATTTCTACTTCAGTGGTACTTATTTTGCTCTATACCATCTTTCAAATGTCACCAAAATTGGTTAGCCAACCTATCACTTTTTAAAAAACTCTATTAAATAATTTATTTTTCGTTTTCAACATTCACTTCCACAAGATTTTGAGTTTCAAATTTTCTCCCCATCTCTCCCCTCCCCCCACCCCAAGACAGTGTGCATTCTGATTACCCTTCCCCCAGTCTACCCTCCCTTCTATCACCCCCCCCCCCCCGCTTCTTTCCCTTCTATTTTTCTGTAGGACAAGATAGATTTCTGTACCCCATTGCCTATATATCTTATTTCCCACTTGCATGTAAAAACAATTTTTAACATTTGTTTTCAAAACTTTGTGTTCCAAATTCTCTCCTTTCTTCTCTCCCCACCCATCCTCATTGAGAAGGCAAGCAATTCAATACAGGTTATAAGTTTGCAGTCATGTAAAACACTTCCATAATAGTAATGTTTTATATTTATATTTCACTGAATCCTATTCCACTCCCCATTTATTCTATTCTCTCCTTTGATCCTGTCCCTCCTCAAAAGTGTTTGTATCTGATTAGCCCCTCCCCCAATCTGCCCTCCCTTCCATCATCTGCCCTTCTGTTATATCCTTCCTGCCTACTTTTTTGTAGGGTAAGATAGATTTCCATACCCAAGTGAGTGTGTATATTATTCTCTCCTTAAGCCAAATCCAATGAGAGTAAGGTTTGTTCATTCCATTTCACCTTCCCCCTTTTCCCCTCCACTGTAAAAGCTTTTTCTTGCCTCTTTTATGTGAGATAATTTAACTCATTCTACCTCTCCCTTTTTCCTTCTCTCAGCACATTCCTTTTTAACTCCTTAATTTCATTTTTTAGATATCATCCCTTCATATTCAACCCGCCCTGTAGCGTATATGCACATACATATACATATACACCCACATACATGTATGTGTATATATGTGTATACAAGCATTTTTATATGCATATGTATAAGTATATTCATGTGGATATGCACACATATACATACATATATGTTTACATACACACATATGTATTCCTTCCAACTACCTAACAGTGAGCAAGGTCTCATGGATTACAAATATCATCTTTGCATGTAGGAATGTAAACAGTTCAACTTTAATAAGTCCATTATGATTTCTCTTAACTGTACTTTTTCATGCTTTTCTTGAGTCTTATATTTGAAAGTCAAATTTTCTACTCAACTCTGGTCTTTTCATCAAGAATGTTTGAAAGTCCTCTATCTCATTGAATATCCATTTTTCACCTGAAGGATTATACTCAATAGGTGATTCTTGACTGCAATCCTAGTTCCTTTGTTCTCTGGAATATTATATTCCGAGACTTCTATCTTTTTTTTGAATGCAGAAGTGGCTAACTCTCGTGTTATCCTTATTGTGTTTCCAAAATACTTGAATTGTTTCTTTCTGGCTGCCTGTAATATTTTCTTCTTGACCTGGGAAATCTGGAATTTGGCTACAATATTCCTAGGAGTTTTACTTTTGGGATCTCTTTCAAAAGGTAATTGGTGGATTCTTTTAATTTCTATTTTCTGTTTCTAGAATATCCAGGCATATATTCCTTGATAATTTCTTAAAAGATGATGTCTAGGCTCTGTTTTTGATGATGGCTTTCAAGTAGTCCAATAGGTTTTAAATTATCTCTCCTATATCTATTTCGCAGGTCAGTGGTTTTTCCAATGAGATATTTTGCAAAGTCTTCTAGTTTTTTTCATTATTTTGCTTGTTTTATACTTTCTTGATTTCTCATAGTCATTAACTTTTATTTGCTCCATTCTAATTTTTAAGGAATTATTTTTATTCAGTGAGATTTTGGAATAATTTTCCATTTGGCCAATTCTGCTTTTAAAGGCATTCTTCTCCTCATTGGCTTTTTCGACTTCTTTTGCCATTTGGGTTAGTCTATTTTTCAAGGTGTTATTTTCTTCAGCACTTTTTGGCATCTCCTTTAGCAAGCTATTGACTCATTTTTCATGATTTTCTTGAATCACTCTCATTTCTCTTCTTATTTTTCCCTCTTCTTCTCTTACTTGATTTTCAAGATCCTTTTTGAGCTCTTCTATGACCTGAGACCAATTTATATTTTTCTTGGAGGCTTTGGATGTAGGAGCTTTTACTTTGTTGTCTTCTGATTGTATGGTTTTATCTTCTTTGTCACAAAAGTAAGATTCTATAGTCTGAGGTTTTTTTATGCCATTTACTCATTTTCCCATCCAATTTCTTTACTTTTTAGCTCTTGTTGAGGTAGGGCTCTGCTTATATTATGGAGGGTATGCTGTTCCAAGCTTCATGTGTTTTGTGCAGCTGTTTTCAGAGATACTTCTAGGGACCTGTAAATTTTCAGTTCTTCCAAAGTGATACAATCAAAGGAGAGATATTTAATCCTTTTCTGACCTGTGCTCTGGTCTGTGAGTGACCACAAACACTCTTTTCTGCCTTGGAACTGTGAGGAGGATTCCCTATCCACCACAGCCACTAGTTCCAGACACCAGTGCTTCTCTTCACCCCAGGACTTCCACTCCGGACTGTGACCCAGATACAAGCGGGGCAAAGCAAGAGAATCCTGCCTCAGCACCATTAAAGAGATCCCTGCACTCCCCTGCAGACCAGCCTCTCAATTTTCCCACTCCATTTTTGGGCTGAGAGCTCCACTAGCAGCCTCTGTCACTGCTGCCTCTACTACCCTAGAGCTGGAGCCAGAACATGCTGCTCTCTCACGCAAGTCCAAGAGCCCTTTTCTCCTGACCTTTTAAGGTGTCTTTGGTGTTGTGGGTTGAGAAGTCTGGAAACCACCACACCTGCCAATGATTTAGTGCCCTGAGACCTGCTCCTGGTTTATTGGGGGCTCCAGTCTGTGCTGGCGAGGCCAGTGTTAGTCTGTGCTCCTCTCCTAACATGATGTGGTAGACCTTTCCTGTTGACATTCAAGGGTGTCTTGGACTGGAATTTATTTCACTCTGTCATTTTGTGGGTTCTGCTACTCTAGAATTTGTTTAGAGTCATTTTTTACACATATTTGGAGGTGTTTAGGGGAGAACTCATGCAAGTCCCTTCTTTTACCCCCACCATCTTGACCTAGATATAACCTATCACTTCCTTCAGGAATATCATTAATCTGTACCAACTGACTCAAATTTACTAAAGGTTACATGTTAGTCTTGGAGTATGAAGATCTAGGCTTGACCCCTGCTTTATATACTTATTCTCAGTGTGATTATGGGGCACCTACTCTTACAGTCTCAGTTTCAATATCTCTAAAATGTGGATATTAACATTTGCATATCTACCTTAAAGGATAGTTGTAAGTTTTAAAACACTGTGTAAGTGTGAACCATTTCTTTCATTTCTTCCTACTCTCTTTTCTTCCTCCTGCCCTCCCTTCTTTGTTTCCTTCCCTTTTCCCCTGATGCATTCAACAAATATTTGCTTAAAACAGTCCACATGGTAGATACACATATAAATGACATCATTAATGATGATAAACAGTCTCACGTCAGATGTGTCAACCAGTGGAATTTAAATATATTAGTCAATGGAGGAAAATAAGCTAAGATTTCCTCAGAAACAGAGAGTTTTTTCGTATATAGGAATTGAGCAAGAATCAAAACCTCAAATCCCTGGTGGTCATGAGAAACGTGGCATATAGAAGACTCTTTCTTATTGAAGAATATAGCATTTTAGGTTTAAAAAATTGTCATGAGATTGCTCTTTGAGGACAACTCTACAATATTTCCAAACATCTTCAGATGTTTTTAAATCACCTCTAGAAGAGGAAACAAGAAACACCTAAAGCCTCTTCCCTGAAGAGGACCCAGATCAATAAACACACTAAGTTAAGTAAATACATTAGAAGGATCCACCTAATCCAGAGAAAGAGAGGACAAGAGGCTAGTGCTAAGTCATCAAGGTTTAACCTCCGATACCAAAGAGGAGCAGAGTGTAGTACAGAAAATGGAAGCAGTATTCAGTTATCCTCTGTTACTTCTTATTGGCATCTGGTAATAGGCACCTTAGCAAAGAGGGGTTCTCAGCCCTATTCAGTCATTTCTGTTTATTATATGCCAAGAAGAAACCTAAGGTGTTGCTAATGCCAAGCTCAGTCTCCTTAAAGATAGCATTTGGGGCACTGATAGAAGCAAAGGCTTACTGAGGTCCATTTCTACCAAAGTCTTACATGGATTTTAACGATATTTTGATTCAGATAACAAAACAAACAAAAAAAGAAGCAACAAACAAAGACATTTATGAGGTGAAAAGGGCTTCCTATATATGCCATGAAATATATTAGAGCAAATTAGATGGTACTGACAGTAAAAAAGGTAGAAATAAACCAAGGATTGGATGGGAAATATATAAATAATGTAAAGCCTTGTTCATTTACTGCCCTATATTAGAGAGTTCAAGGCTGAAGTAAGGATAGATGGAGTTCCATTTTACTTCCCTTGGCATGGGGCATTAACTTCCATCCCAGACCTATCCCATAGATTGGACAGTGGACCCCTTCCGGATCACCTCCTAAATATGCTTCCCAATCTCAATTGGCAAATTTCTTGCCCTCTTTTGTTACTCATCAGCTGTAAAAAGATGACTCCCCTGGTGAAACCACAAATCTGAGGAGGCTTCCACAGTGCTTGGGACCAGTATACACAGAGGCAAATCTGTTGTTGATGTATGTGTGCTTTTTCTTCTTCTTCTTCTTCTTTTTTTGGAGGGGGGAAGACAGGGCAATTGGGGTTAAGTGACTTGCCCAAGGTCTCATGGCTAGTAGATGTTAAGTGCCTGAGGCTGGATTTGAACTCAGGTCCTCATGACTCCAGGGCTGGTGCTCTATTTACTGCACCACCTAGCCACCCCAAACATGCACCTCTTACAGAGCACTGGATGGAGGTACAAGTCGTCTGTGTGGGGAATGGGCACGAGGGTGGGGATGGGCCAGATCATAGGAGTCCTGAGAATATTAACTGGATTCTTACTAAACTGCCCCTCTTTAATGAAATAATCAAATGACATCCAGTTGAACCTACCACCTTCTGTAGTATGGCACATTGGAGAAAAAACAAAAACAAACAAACAAGCAAAAAACACTGCCTCTGGAGTTAGAGGATCTGGGTTCAAATTCTTCCTCTGATTCCTACAACCCATGTGATCTTGGGTACATACTTTAATTTTCCTGGAACTCAGTTTCCTTCATCTGCAATAATAATAGCTAACATTTATATAATACATTAAGATTTGCCAAATGCCTTGTATGTTGATTGTCTTATTGATACTTACAACAACCCCATGAGGTAGGTGCTATTATCATCCTCAAATCATAGATATAGAAACCAAGGTTCAGCAATTCACCTCAGGTCACATCCTTAGTGTCTGAGGCAGGATTTGGAGTCCTGTCTTTCTGGTCTCAAGTCCACTACTCTGCCTACTTCCCTATACTGTGGTTTGGACTAGATAACCTGTGGAGTCTCCTCCAGCTCAAACTCTCTGATCTTATTATCTCTTCACTTCCAAAGCAATGGACACCAGTGGATTGTCCCTTTCCTGCGACCAGATAGCTACATGGAATAGTTTTTTTGCCCTCTGTGTGATGACTAATAAGGAAGTCTCAGGTAAGGCAAGAGCTTGCTGGCAGAAAGTAGTGGCCATGGTGTTCCTGTCAGCATCTATCCCCTTGTTAGACCTCTTGCTGTGATTATGAGAGCACTCCTCCAGTTGTCATAGAAACTGCATCTTTCTTCTTGACACCTAACCCCTTTACTGTGCCTGCTCTTTTGGTTCCTTGCTTCTAATGAAATTAGGTAAACTGTTAAATGCACTTACCCCCTTCTGTAGCCCTCCCTCACTCAATGAACCAGGTATCTTTTTCAATACAATGTCAAAACCAGATGCCATCCTGAAGTTGTTTCCTCCTCTCCACCCCTACTCTAATAGGTGTTTTCTTGTTTAATCATTCAGGTTTCTGTGGCTGCCATGGTTCCAATTTAAGACGAGAAGGTTAGGGATTTGTACTTCTGGTTTACTTCAGGATTCATGGTTCACGTTGGAGGGGTCTGGAGATTCATAAAAAAATAATGAAATACTGAGAAGTTTCTCACTGACCAAGACAGGGGGGAGGTGTGGTGGAGTACAATGAAGCAGGGTGTCTCAGATGTGCAAGAAAATTTGATGAGGAAGAGCAGGTTTCTATTGATATTGGGCTGGATTTCATAGAGTGTTCACAAGTACAGTCTTTACAAATTGTCTAGACTGTTCTCTTGACAAGGCTTCAGGTCTCTTATTACCCTCTCCCATGAGATCCTGGACTTCACTTATACCAGCTTCTTCTAGTATGTCTATAAGTGTTCCCTCGTGAGCTGTTGTTCATGGGAAGAGGAGGATGCAGCTTATTTGGAAATATAACTGAGCCACTTAATGCTGAGAGCTACCAGGTCTCAAACCATGCAGAACTGATTTGTGAGATACAATTTTAAAGAGCCATTTAACCACATCTTCTGCCTTTCCATAGCAGTGGAGCTGGAGAAACGAGGTCATTTCTCTTCTTATGCCACCTCCATCTAGCCATCCCTGCTACTGTTTCTCACAAATAAAATGATAAGATCTAGACATGAGAGAGGGGAAATAAAAGAGAAAAGGTTAGAAGTGCTTGGAAGTTCAAATTAATGGGCCAATTAAGCATTTACTAAGTATATAGTATTGTACTGGACAGCATGCTGACCTCACAGTCAGGGAAACCTCAAGTACCACCTCTGGTATAGATTATGTTACTTTGGGCAAATCATTTAACCTCTAAGTGCTCCAAGTAATTTAACACTCTGCATCATCTCCTCCATCTGAAATTCTCCATGTCAAAAAACTTAGAGGTTTGCCATAAATAAAATGTAAGTAAATAAAATTGCAGAAATAAATGTTAAAAGGTGCAAAGTATCATGTTTGGTATACAATCATGAAAAATAAAGCAGTTCCTTCCTTCTTTCCTTCTTTTCCTCCTTCTTCCTTTCCTTTTCTTCCTCCCTCCTCTCCCTCTGTCGCATAGGAAATCACACCCTGACCTGCAGTTATTCTGCCCAAAGGAGTATAAATTTTAATCGCTGAAACTTCACAAGGTACCTTGGAGTGTTTATAAGACAGATTTCTTTTTTAAGGACCGTGCCTTAAACCCAAATCACTCTGACTTTCACTGATTGGTCTAACAATAAGTCCCAGCCCAAGCCGCATTTGGTCATTGTTTGTGCTCTGGTGGCTCAGAGTATGTGTAAACAACCATTGTCTCTATTTTGACCAGAAACCCTGAAGGTCTTCCCCTCCCAGATTTATTCATATTTTTTTCACAAGGTAAAAGATAACATTCTTTGCTTCATTTCTTACTTAGCTTTAATCACTAAATGGGCACAGCTTCAGACAAACTGAGACCTGTTGAAGACCCTAACTTAAAAACACCAAGGTCTTCCACCACATCAGGGGCCATCTCCAGTCACTCTGATGTATATCTTGTGCCATTGGACCTAGATATCTCCAAAGGAGAGAATGAGACTTATGACTTTGCGCAACCCTGCCTCACTTAAATCCAATTCACTTACAAGTCATTACATCACTTTTCCGATGTCATCGTCCTCTTCAAGAATGAAGGACAAATAACAACAAGTTTCATAAGAAAAAAACCTGAAGCAATTTTCTCACAAACCTCACTCTTATCTGAACTGGGAAGAAATACATCAAACTCAAAAGGAACAGGGAAAAGGGGATTTAAGAGGAAGGATAGAACTGAAGAGGGAGCAGTCATAGGCAAAAAACAAACAAGCTTTTAATTTTAGAGGGTGTATTATAAAGAAGGGAATAGACAATGGCAAATAAGATAAAAAATGATTCCTTTTGCAGACAACATTTGGCTTGCTTAGAAAAGCCAAGAGAGACAACAAAGAAGCTTTTAAAGATAATTAGTGGCTTTAACAAAACAATGAAATACAAAATAAATACATAAAACTAATTTTAAAAAACTTTCACATATCAATAACAAAAATCAGTAATAACCACAAAAAAGGTAAAAATATATGGGAGTCAATCCACCCATATATACTCAATAATTATGTAAATACAATCACAAAACCCTCTTTTTAGAAAGAAGACAGATGACTGGAGAGATATGTAACTCATTGTTCATATCTGGGTTCTTCCCATACAGTCAAAATTATGCCACTAAACTTAACTTACAAATTTAGTGCTATAGTAATCAAAGTAACAATCTTTTGAGTGATTTTATTTTGGAGGCTCTGCAGTGTTCTAGGGCTTGATGTTATCCACCTAATGTCATTTACAAACATTTACAAACAATAAGACCTTTCCCTCTACACAGAATTTGTCTAAACCCAGATACGAGCCTAGGCTGTCTCTTGAAGAATTTAGTGTGACTAGTCAAGAGGTTCTAAGCGGTGGTTGGAACTGATGGAAGAGTTGTGTATGAGGAGAGAGATAATCTTGAGAAAAAGGTTTAAAAAGAGTCAGGCATAGCCCTAGTTCAAGGCTATGGTTTACTTGTCATTTATTTTGCCTTGTTTCAATAAATACATCAAGGACAACTCACTTGGTGTTTGGAAGATTTAGAGAAGTCAGAGAGATGAGATTTCTTTTATGAGGATATGTCAACCCAAAGAAAGAAATTTCCTTGCCAGGACCAGCCAAGTTTTATTTCAGCACATACACAGACACAAAAATCCTCTACATATTATCAAGTAATATTGATATTTGATTTTGTTTTGTTTCATTATTTTATGGAGAAAGTTTTTCCTTCCCTACCACTTTCACCCTCAGGAAAGAGGACTTCCCTTCCATATCTATTTCCTGGTTTGTGATAAATGTTCACTGCTCTCATATATTGCTCAGCTTCTCATTTATTCTTTAGGACCCTGACAATGGTGGTACATATGATATACGACTCTTATTTAAAGAGTTAGAGGGATGGTCCTCCCAATGAAGTATGAACCATTCTGTTGCTTCTCTTCTATAGTGTCTATTCACATTAATGATGATGATCATAAAGTTTACTAGTAAGGGGGGTAGCTGGTCCTTAACCAACTCATTTCCCCTATTCCAGGTTATAATAGCAGCTAATCATAATTGTAGAACTAAGCATAAAAATGGTATAATTATGGGAAGTAAAGAGGAAGGTAAAAGTGATGATTAGGTGTTAAATGTATTCATAAAGTACTAACCTTTCATCCCCACCCAATCCCCTTAAATGAAGTGTGAAGTTCCCCTGGTGGAATTAGGGTGGCAGCCTGCCATCAGCTGACAGAAGATTGATCAGGTAGTTGGTTACCTTTTAAAAGGTAATTGCTAAACCTTGTAGTCAGTCAAGGCTAAGAACTGTTTCCTGGAGTGTGATTCCTAACCCTATGCCAGCAGGAAGTAGGATAGTTGGAGGGAAATCTCAGTCCGCATCACAGCAGAGCTGTTCTTTCATTAGGAGACACTGCCTTTGGAAGGGAGAGGAGATGCAAAATTTCTAGATAGACACAGACACAGAAAGAATGGAGCTAGACCAGATAGGAGCCAGAAATAGAAGAAAAATCTAGTCTTTCAAAGAGAAATTCTCTTCATCTTTTGGGGGAATTTCTCTCTTTTCCCTAACTCCATCCCCCATCATCAAAGACCATGACATCTTACAATGCAACCAACTCACTCAGGATGAAGCTTGAATCAAGATTCACATATATAGGATTAGAAGCATACTCTATAGGGAGATATGCACACAGAAAGCAATAGTATTCCAAGGTGAAAGATGTTTCAAGGAGATTTCTGGCAGTGTAGAAGAGAGCCAACTATGATTTCATGAGAGAACTAGCACTGACAGTTGAGAGTTAAGTTCCAGAAAGGAGCAGACTCAGGGAGCACAGCTGAATCTCTTACCCAGAAGAGATACTTCACCCAGGAGAGAAAAGTACAGAGGACACAAGTGCACAATGAGACAAAGGGTCTAAGATTTTCAGTATCGGAAATGTGAATTGCCTGACCAAATGTGTTCTCCATATATATATGGCTCACTAATATTGTGCTCTAAGTTTATGCCTCTCTTCCTACTAATATCATGTGTATTTGTTGGGTAGTATACCCCGTGTTTATGGGGGGAACATTCATAGATATTCCTCCTAACCCATATAATAAATGCTTTTCCTTTTGGCTACTTTGGTCCACAGACTGATTACTAAAGAAATACTCATTTGGGAGGGGACACTCATAAACTACAGTCTCTTGGTGCCCAATCCATTGATATGATGGGAGAATAATCCATAGGGAGTGATATATTTATAGAAATAGATGGAAAATGAAGAAAAATGGATTTTGTCTTTAAGAACATATTTCCAAACAATTATAACTATACAAATATGAAAGAGAAGTGACTTGGGAAGTAGAGGGTCTGACATTACTAAAAGTATCCAAACAGAGAATGGTAGAGAAGATAACTGTTTAGATATAGATTAGACTGAATGACCTCTCAGGTCCTTTCAACTCTGAGAGCCTATAATTCTTTACATTGTAGTAACTGATTATTAAAGTGTATGTTGATTTAATTTGGATTGTCTTATTCAGGAAGACTTGAATTCAAAACCTGCCTTATACTCTTAGTTATGACCTGAGGCAAGTCACCTCTCTGGGCCTCAATTTTCTCATCTGGAAACTGAGGTCAGAATCAGTAGACTCTAGAGTCTCTTCCAGCTCTAAATGTATCATCCTATGGTTCTTGAATTCTCCATAGAACTTTGCAACATTAGTTTCCATAATAAAGGTTGGAATATTAGCCGAGATAACCTTTGTGGTGTTACTGAAGATGATGTGTCATTTTAGGAACACTGAAATACAAGTAAAGCGAGTATTCCACAAGATGATGTTTCTTGCTGCGTGAGAGAAACTTCTCTAGCTCATCTAAGGAAAACCTGTGAGATATCCTTTCATTTAGGTGCAATTTCCCTTTGGCTTTGGGTGTCATTTATAGAAAGAATGTCAAGACTACTGTGATTTAATTCCCCTAATAGTAAGGTTGTCCATTGGTCACTTGATAAAGATTTCATATTTATAACATCAACAACTATGCCCATGTTTATAGGGGATCTCAAAACTGATTCTTTGCATCCTCTGCCCCATTTCCACCATGCTGCCATGGTCACTGCAGAAGCAGAGAGTTCACATAGAACTCAGACTTTTTTTTTGTCTTATGGGTTGCCATGGTGAGAGAATTCATTACCAAGCAGTAGAATACCAATGATTAGTCTCTCTGTACTTAACTAGAGCAGATAGGCCACAGAAAAAAGATAAACTCTGGGACCATACTCAAAGCCTTTCTTATATGGTATAACTTACCAGACCCTGTCCCTTATGTCTTAGACATCCACACTAAGATGAGGCAACTGAATGGGACTTGGTAGAGAAAAGACTGAAACCTCAGTTAAAAAAAATTCACTGTACAAATATAAGATAGGGAATATGGAGCTAGATAGAAGCTCATGTAGAAATTGACAGGAAATTCGAGGTCAACGTAAATTTAAAAATATAACATGCCAGGCCAAGACTGGGTTGCATATACATAAATATACATCTAGAATGATGAAGTTATAATGCCACAGTACTTGAATGTAATTAGATCACCTAGATCAGTGCGTTTAATTTGGGGCAATGTAATTTGCAAAGAAATTGAATGACAGCAAGGGTGACCAAGAGGGTAATGAAACTCCAAAATATGAAATTTAGGGGAAAGATTAAGGAGATGTAACCTACACATAAAAAAAAAAAGATTTAGTGATGACAGGATACTTGTCTTCAAGCATTTAAAAAGCTTTCATGTAGAGAAGGAATTAGACATGCTCTACTTGGCCCCAGAGGGCAAAACTAAGAACAATGGGGGGAAGTTTGTGATACACAAAATTTAGTTTCTGGAAAATTAGAGCTATCCAATGAGTTACCTTGAGAGACAGCAAATTTCCAGAAAAAAAAAAAAGGTTGTATATGTATTTGTGTATATGTAAATAAAAGTATAAATATACATTCAAGGAATAGATTTCTTGAGGTACAAAGCAGAAGAAAAGAGGGGAAAGGAGGGATAAGTGGTAAAGAGATGTGGATATGTGTTCTTAAGGGTGAACAAAGAAGGTAGGGAGAAGTGTGCAAATCTTGTATTGTGGAAACTAATCTTTCAGTAATGTCAAAGGTTGGGTTCCCTGCTAGATGAGAAAATGAAGGATCTGAGGAATACTATTGTATTCTCTTACGTATTGGAAGTGGAGTTAGACTATGATGATCCCTAAGGTCCATTACTACTTTGATTCAAAAAGAAACTGGAGGACTACTTGTCCAGATGTTTTAGAAGCAATTCCTGCTCAGAGAGGTCAGACTCATTATTTTCTGTGGTGCCTTCCAACTCAGATGCTATGATTCTCTGTCTCTCTCAGTTTCTGTGTCTGTTTTTTTTTTGTCTGTCTCTCTGTGTCTCTCTCTTCCCTCTTCCTCTTTCTCTGTCTCTCTCATACCCAGGCTCCCATGTGTGTGTTCTTGTTGTTTATCCTTCATTCTTGAAGACCACCATGACATCAGGAAGGTGATGTCATGACTTGCAAATGAGTTGGATTTAAGTGAGGGAGGGCTGTGCAAAGTCACCAGCCTCATTTTCTCCAGACTGATCTAGGTCCAGTGGCTAGGTATAGATCAGAACAGCTGGAGATGCCCCCCATGTGTGACTGAGCCAATGAATGACAGACGACTGTAGGAAGTTCCCTGGTCCCAACTCCCTTAGATCCTCCCATCACTACCACCACTATTAACCTGAAAACCCTACGCAATGTCAACCCAGGGACTACTTTACTCCCTTCCACTCCCAATCCAATAATGTCCTCCAATCTTTGTATAAATGTTCATGCCTCCCACCTATTCCCTACTCTTCTTGTCTAACACTAGCTCAAAATAACAAGTTAACTTAGTGACATTTTCTTCAGCTCAAATGGCTGAGGAGGGATTTGTTTTCAGAGCCTGAAAGGATCTGGATTTTGGAGTCAAGGGGAAGCTTACTTCATCCCTTCCTCTCAATCCAAATACCTACAGCTATTGACCTGTCTCTTGGGAACTAAAAACTAGTTACAAAAATGAACAAGCATCGGTGTACATAGGTCATTCTTGAAAAAAGAGATTGCATTAGCCCTTATAGCACCTAGGTCAACTGCAGCGGAATGTGATTTAAACTGCCTAAGTAATTAGTCCCTGCAAGAGATTAGGCGATCTGTCCTGGGGATGTGCAGAATTCTTATACCGCAGAACATTAGATTATATAATAGCTGGTCCTACAAGTCCATGTCTGGCCAGCTGTAATTATGCAAATTTCCATAGACAGAAATGCAATTTATAGAAACCTTTTTGGCACCTTCTGTTTTGTAAGGAGAGTTGTCAGAAATATGGAGAGACCTGTGGAACTTTATTTTAAATAATCTGCCTGTATTCTCACCCTCCATCACTGCAATGAAAAATAATTACTTGTTCTTAGCTCACCATTTATTTCTTTTTTGGGGGAGGGATATGTTTTTCTGCATAGCAGGAATTCTTACCTTTGTCACTTGCTTGGATTAAATTCCCTTCAGGAACCCTGCCTTGATTAATCCTAATAGACTCCTCTCCTCTCAGCTTTGATAAATGCACCATATTATAGAAAGAACTGGGATAAACCTCATGAGCCCCACTCATCTCCCCTCCTCCAGCTCTCAGACCAAAGAATCACCACCCAATTTCTACCTTTTCCTTTCAATTATAAAAGGGATAGAACTCTTCACTATGGCTAATCTCTTATCTCCTTGGTCTCATTTCTCTCCACCAGAGACAGTGGTCCTCCAGAGTCTCTGACTTCTCAAGGGGGAGATGATAAATTCAAAACTGGAATTTGCCCCAGGGCAGAGCAATCCAATTGAGGTCTAGAGGGTGAATAAATCAACCACATACCCCTTTATAACCAGGCAGACTGCAGAGTCAGGTTCATGTAAATTCAATGTGTCTGTTCCCACATCTGGATATAGAATCTTCTGTTGAACCTCAGATCAACAGGCAACCTAATTACCTGGCAGGCCCAGGAGATTGTGCCTTATGCTATATACCCTGCTGCTTTTGCCAGTAACCTTCTCATACACATGCTTTCCTTCTCAAGTTCAGAGAATGATAAGCAAATCACTTGTACCATTACAACTAACTGAGTTTCTCCTCATTCTTTTTTCTACTTTTTTTCAGTTTTTCTCACTGGATCATAATGGTTCCAATGCATTCAATCATTTTCTTTATTCAAATGATGTTCAAATTTATTTCCAAGCTGCATTTTTCCTGAGCTCAGAACCACGCCACTCCCTTTAGGACATCTCAGATTACATGTACTATTAGACATTTCAAATTCAGCACGTCCAAAACAGAACTTGTTATGTCCTTACACTGTTCCAAACTGTCCTATTACTATGAATTCAGAGCATGATCTTCGGAATTACCCAGAAAAGCTCTTCCAAGCTTTGTTCTTCCAAAAGTTTGATTTCTTACTCTCACTCAGAGTCAAATCTTGTGATTTTTACCTTCACAACATTTCTCAATCCATCCTCCACTGTCCCCCATGCCTAGACTGTATCACCTCTTCATATCTGCCTATTGGCTTTCCCAGTTTCCTTCAAGTCCTAACTAATTATTTTGTTTTTGTTTATCTATTATCTATCATCTATTTTATTATCTATTTTGTTCATACATATTTGTCTGATTATTGTCTTCTCCAGTTAGATTGTGAACTCCTGGAAGACAAGGACTGTCTTTTGCTTCTTTTTGTATCCACAGCACTTAGCACAACGACTGACACATGGCAGATCCTTAATAAATAGCTATTAATTGACTGATTAACAAAGTGATTTCCTAAAGCAAACATCTGAGCATTCCATCTCCTTACTCAATAAACTCCAGTAACTCCCTATTACCTCTGGGATCAAATATATAGTCCTCTATTTGACACTTAAATCCTTTCACAAATTGGTCCCTTCTTACGTTTTTAGTCTTCTTATACTTTACTCCCCTCCACACAGTCTGAGATCACCTTGTCCATTCTGTAGTTCTTCCCACAATACACTCTTATCTCGGTGCCTTTGCACTGGCTGAATCCCCATGCTTGGAATATTCTCCCTCCTTATCTCTTCCTTCTAGCTTTACTAGCTACCTTCAAGAATCAATTCAAATCCTACCTTTTGGGGGAAGCCTTTTCCAAACACCCTGGCTGTCAGTACCTGCCTTCTAAGTTTTCCCTCCTTTTCCCTCTAAATGTATTTACAAGTCATTTATATACTGTTCCTCACCCCCAGCCCCCATTAGACTTAGCTTCTTGAGAGCAGGGAATCTTTTTTGCCTTCCTTTGCATCCCCAGCACTTATCACAGTGCCTGGCACATTGTAAGCCCTTAATATGTCCCTGCTGATTGAGTGTTTGATCACTGGGTAGAGTGTGACAATCTACTTGTCCTATGACTATCCTCAGAATCCTTGTGACTCAGGGTTATATGGTGCCAAGGCAGAATCTCCCTTCCCGTGCTATAATTTCTCATTCCTTTTTTCACTTCCAAATCAGTTTTACCTCTCCTGTATGCATATCTCATGTCCACTGTGGCTTATGAAAACTCCATTCTACTGTTAAGAAACTGCCCTTCATATCTGGCATCTTCCTCTAATGCTGCTTCCATTTTATGACCGTTACGGAAATCTAGCTCCTTACAGAAGATGTCTGTATCCATAGCCACATTCTCTGGTGCTTGATGTACCTTCATTCATGTTTTGTGATGCAGCGGGCCAGGCAAAGGGAGAACAAGAAGAGGAGAAGAAAGAGAAATTTTTTTCTTATTCCTTACTGCTATTTACAAACCCTTCAGAAAGTATTCAGAAAGATCAGCCTATACAGATCAATCAATCATCCAAATATTAAACGCTTACCATATATCAGATACTGTTCTAAGTACTTAAGATACAGAGACAAACTTGAAACAATACCTACCCTCAATCAGCTTACATTCTAATAGATCTTGGTATCTATTAGATACCATTTGGATTTCCCTCAGAAATCCAAATGGCAAATGCTGCAAATCAAGATTTGATATCCTGTTTCATGAACTGTCTTAGACTTAAGAAAGGGATGGAGAGAAGTATAATAATGAAGATTAAACTTAACAGTATGTCACATGTGTGTATGTGTGTACGTATGGGAGGTTGTATTTGGATATCTAGCTGCTACATATTTATACTCTGCCATACCTTTACTTCCCAGTTTACCAACCCCTTTTATTCCCATCATTTGCAATTTTAGTACAGTGGAAATGTCCTATTCAATGCTATCTTTCATATCACCTCAGTATTATAACCTAAACACACCCATTTTCTCCTCCTTTTCTCCACTATCAGAGGAAGAAGTGACTCTTCTGTTTGCCTGGGTCAATCTCTCCACTTGTACCTTGTTTGCATCAGTGCCCCTCCGCTTCTCTGGGAGTTTGGCCTTTTGATCCTCCCCCCCTCCCTAAATTTTAATCTTTCCTTATCCTCTGGTTCCCTCTTTACTGCCTCACTGATTTCCTCTAACCTATAAACACCTTCACTTGTTCCTACCATCTTCTCAAATTATTGACCTACATCTCCCTTCCCTTTTATAGCCAGACTTTGGGGGATAGCTTATAAGGAAGAGGAAAACTACCTTTATTACCTTCATTTTTTCTCTTCCAATTCACTTTTTAACCCCTTGTGATCTGGTTTTTGTCATCACAGGGTGACTGAAACTGCTCTCTCCAAGCCCACTAATGAGCTCTTAATTGCTTAATCCAAGGGACTATTCTCATTCCTCCCCCTTGATCTCTCTCTGCAGTTAAAACAACAACTGCTGACCAATCACACCTTTTATATTTTATGTCCTCTGGGCTTTTATGACATTGTTCTGCCACGGTTCTTCTATCTCTCTGACTGATCCTTTCCAGTCTCTTTTATAACATCATCTATGCTGACAGAGAGAGAGAGAGAGAGAGAGAGAGAGAGAGAGAGAGAGAGAGAGAGAGAGAGCGCAAATGGCCGAGAGGTAGTTAAGGCATTTATTAAACAATTTCCAGGTAATGTGCTATATGTGAGTTTACTCCAGGGCTCTTTCCTGGGACCTCTTCTCTCCTCCTACCACTGGTAATTTCTCTCTTTGTGATTTCATCATCTCTCATGGACTCAACTATTATCACTATGCAGATGACTCTCAGATCTATGTATCCAACCCTCATCTCTCTCCTTAGTTATACACACACACACTCTCACACACACACACACACACACACACACACACACACACACACTACAGTGTCTTGAATTGTCTATTTAACATCTCTAACTAGATGTCTTAAATTCCGTGTGTCCCAAAATAAGCACATTATCTTTCTCCCTAAACCCATCCTTCTACATAAAATTTCTATTTCTGTCCACTATTCCCCAGTCAACCAGGTTCATAATTTAGGAATCATTCAGAATGTCCACACTCTCACTCAACCCACATTTCCTATCAAAAACAAAATCTTGTCAATTTCACTTCCATATCTTTTACACTCCTTTTTTCTTCACACACGGTCACCACCCTAATTTAGACCCTCGTGACTTTTGTATAGATAATTGTAATGTTGCAATAGCCTCCTAATTGATCCCTCTGCTGAGCAGTCTCCATCTTTGATTTCCTAACCCTGATCATTCAGTTTTACTCTGTACCCCTGGCTTCCATCCACCCATCCCTCCATCAATCATCCTTCACAGTGCTATAAAGTGATATCCCTAAAGCATAAGTCTGGCAATCCTGCTTGCTTGCCTCTAAGATAAAATACATTCTTCTCCATATGGCAATTATGATCTGGCTCCAGCCTATTTTTCCAAGAACATTATATATTACTCCCTTTCACATACTCTATTTTTTCACCAAATTGGTCTGCTTGTTTTTTCCTACATGCAACATTCCACCTTCTGCCTCCATGGCTTCACACAGGATATCCTACCTTTCTTGGAATCCTGAGGTCCCTTGGAGACTGCTCCAGTGCTATCTCCTATAACCGTCTTTTCCTTAATTTCCCAGTTCTCAAAGTATCCCTCCTGAAATTGTTTGGTATCTATATTTACTTATGTTTGTGTGTGTTTCTGTCCTCCTTGAAGGCAGCAAGACTTGTCCCATTTTTCTTTCTGTATTCTCAGTATCTAGCCTACCCCACCAGTAGAATATAACCTCTCTGAGAGCAGGAATTGTCCCATTTTTGTCTTTCTATTCCCAGTTCCTGGAAGACTCCTCGGCACAAAATAGGTTCCTTATCAAACCTTTGTTGAATCCATTGGTGTTCCCACCTGCCTCCTCTAGGAGAGTGATTCCACAATGACAGAATCCTAGAAGTGCCATCAATTGAAGGAATACTTTTCTGAGGGGAGAGCAGCTACGTAGCATAGTACATATTGCACTAAGTCTAGAGTCATAAAGACCTGAGCTCAAATCTGGTCTCAAACACTTACTAGTTATGTGACTCTGGGCAAGTCACTTTACCTCTGTTTGCCTCAGTTTCCTCAGCCATAAAATGGAGATAATAATAGCATCTACCCTTTAAGATTGTAGTGAGAATAAAATGAAATAATATTGATAAAGTGCTTAGCCCAGCGCCTAGCATATAGTAGAGACCTAATACATGCTTCTTTACTTCCTATGGGAGACTCTGAAGTGCTGGAGCTTCAATATTCATGACACATGAGGATTGAGGTCTTCTGACTACTGAAGGGAGGACTGCATGCCCTTACTGATTGTTAGTACCCTGGAGAAAAACGCTGATAGCTCCAACCTCGTTATTACAATGATAGCATATTCTCTTTTGGGAGGTATCTTCCTCAGGACCCCACATAGAACTTTGTACACAATCAGTGTCAGTCCACATATAGATCAACTGGATGATTAACTAAAGGAGAAAAAAAGGAAAGACATTTTCTTTCTGAGGCAAAATTATGTATACATGTTATGTAGATTTCTCCCCCATCCCCTTCCCCTCTTGCCTTCCAGGAGAGCCTCATTATCTTTAGAACAAGTCTCCTAAGACTTCTCAGCTTATATGCATTTGTTCCTCCAACAAGGTTTGTTTGAACACCAATCTGTTTTCAAGCACTCAGAATAGCTGGGGAGAGAGGAGGTAATGGGATGAGAGAAGAAAAACTAGGAAGGAATACCATATTTCCCCACATAATCATTGCCACCACACAATGGGCACATCCTGTTTTTTCCAGTCTGAAAATTGGTTCATAACTTTTCATCGCTTAATGATCACATGGTATAATTCTGTTTATCATACCACTTAAAAGGTAAATAAAGTAGCAATATATTCACCAGTGGCACATGTATACGCATTTATCTCCCATGCATTGCAAACTGCGAACATAGAATTCTCAGTGCACGCACATTGTCAGTGTGTTTCCAAAAGCCAACATACGTGGTATGTTTAGAGCATTGCAGTACTAATGGTATTGTCACTCAACCCAAAGAAGAGCTGTAGGTACAAGAGGAGTGGGGCAGACAGGAAAAGCTGCCATGAGTAAGTCACACGATATGGAAGGACTTGCACCTGCCAAATTTTACCATATATTTCATGTATGCTAATCTTGCACCAAAGGTAATTTTGTAATAAATTATTATTAAGTAATATTGGCATTTTTTTAAAGCTTCACATAATGTCACACCCCATTTTTTTGCAAAAAAAAAAAATAGGCGTAAAATCTTTAAAGATTATGTGGTGAAATACAGTAGTGGGTGGGTGTAGAGAGAGTTCTCTGTCTCTACTGGTCACACATTCTAATCACCAAAAAAGCAACAGAGACTACAAGGTTGCCCCACTGTGGGGGTTAAGGACAGAAAATGCCTTCAGGTGTATTTGACAGTTCATTCAGCTTCCAGGGCCCTAAGGTAGCTGTAATTAAAAACTTTTACAAGTCAGAGTTACTGGAGAGGATCTTTAGGTCCCAATTTTAACTCTGGCTAAGTAGAGAGCTAAGTGTTGACTTAGTAGTAGTATCTTCTAGTGGCTTATTCTGAGCTGTTTTTCTAGATTTCTGGCTTTTCACCAACACTGTAGGAATACCTATATCCCTAAATCAAAGGTTCTTAAGCTGGGATTCTCACCTTAGAGGGTTCATGGATAGATTTAAGTGTTTCTGTGAACCTCGATGAAAAAAAAATTTACATCTTTATTTTCACTAACCTTTAATTGAAAAGGAGCATTTCCTTCTCTTTTCTGAAAGCATGATTCTAAGCAGGGGGGGGGGGGGAGGGTCTGTAAAAGTGTAACCAAATCCCCAAAGGGGCCCATGACACCAAAAGATTAAAAATTCTGCACCTAAGCCAAATCGGGCTTCCCACTTTATCCTCACCTGACAGGATGTGAGAGTTTCCAACCCCATGAAAGCCAACTTGTCATAGTACATAGAATATTGAACCTGGAATCAGAGAAACATGCTTTCAAATCCTGCCTCAGATTCTTACTGTGAATATCTCTGATACAATTTCCTCATCTTTATTACTTCTAAGAGTTTTTGTGAGAGTCAAATGAAATGAAGTATGTAGAGATACACATTTTAACGTGTTTTTTAAATATCAGTTATTTTTATTCCACATATTTCCCTAACTTCCATTGGTGAATGTGTTATTTCTATCAATACCTACCTCCTGACAAAACCAACCAACAGACAAAAAAAGCTAATCAGTGACTTAATAATAGAAAGACTAATGGACAGGGAGTCAGGAGAATCGGATTTTTTAGTTTGGGATCTGCCACTAATTAACTATGTGGTCGGGGCCAAGTCACTTCTCCTCAATGGAAATAAATTTCCTTATCTGAAAAATAAGACTAGATGATCTCAGATCCCTTTTAATTATAACATTTGGTTATGTGTTTACTCTGTTTCTATTTAGAAGAAGAGATGAGGCCATTTCCTTACTATCATATTCTGTTTTAAGCGTTCTAGCATGATCTTGGGTAAAGCAGTTCCACTCAACCTCTATTCTTCTCACCTAAAAAAGGGGGGTGGCTTAGCCTCAGCTTTGAGAAATCCCAAGGAATCTATCGATAGATTTCAGGGAGTCCATGAACTTTAATGAGTAAAAATAGCATCTTTGTTTTTATTGACTCCTCTGTGAAATTCAATATTTCTTTCAATAAAAAAAAAACTACACTTTATTCTGAGGACTTCCAAGGGAGCCATGACACTGCAAGATTAAGCACTTCTGGACTAGATGATGTCTAAGGTCCCTTCCAGTTATACTATTCTTGATGTCTTGTTACTAAATTGTGACAGTCAATAAAAGAGTAACCAAGGCATACACCCTGTGTAATTCTCTATATTAGATGTATTAGAATGGAGAAGGAATGGAAGCTGTAGCTTCAAACCCCTGCCTTTAGGTGTCATGTCCTTCAGCTGAGAATTGAAAAGTTGAAGGACCAATGACTACCCATAGTGGCCAGGGCCCTGAAATGGGAGCTGTTGGATCAGTTGTCAAATTATGCACACATGGGGAAAGGGATCTGAAATAGCCCAAATTGAGGACCTAGCAGTATGGCAAGTCAAGGTAAAGTTATAGTAAATATCCAAGGATGAATCACTTTGGAGGAATGAGCATAGAAGGACAAGGCAAAGAGAAATAGGAACCAGGACTAAGGCCAGGGATTATGGTAAAATCCAACAAACCTTTATTAAGTGCCTACTATGTGCAAAATGCTATTCTAGGCTCTCCGAATGCAAAGACAAGAATGAGAGGAAAAAAATCAGTCCCTGTCTTCAAGGTGCTTACATTCTAGAGGTGGGATAAAATACATAATAAAGAAAGTAAATTCAAGATCATTTGAGAAGGAAGAAAGCATAAATAATTTAGGGGACTTGGGAAAGACTTCTTATAGCAAGTGACAAATGAGCTGAACCTTGAGTGAAGTTATATATGTTACAGATTATGAAAAGTTTAAATGCCAAATTGAGTAATTTGTATTTATATTGGTGGCAATAGGGATTCACTGATGATTCTTGAGCATGGGAATCGTTTGGTCAGATTTGTGCTTTAATAAGGTTAATTTATTAGCCATGTGGATAATGGGTTGGAGAAATACTGGGATAGAGATAGGATTTTTTTAAAGGTCAGGTAGAGAGAAAGTGAAGGCCTAAGCTAGAGGGTTGGCCATATGAGTGGGAATAAGGAGATGAATATGAGACATGTTTTGAAGGTAAAAATCCACAAGATTTGACAACTTAGATAATGGGTAGGGGAGGGGCAAAGGAAAGGAAGGAGATGTATGTGAAGTTCAAGTCAGCATTGGAAAACGAGATAATTTTTTTTCCAACAATGTTTATCTCTATAATCTTCCTTTTAATGGCAAATAAGGGTGTGCTGGCCATGCTCCCTCTTGCCTCTTACAGGGTAGGATTTGGGTATGGGATATCAAGGAGATTGCAATCCAGTATGTCACAGAAACACATCCACATCCACTTACACACACAACTGAAGAATACTCCCAAAGGTGCAGATTGATGCCTTAATTCTCTCATTTATAAAGGGATGAGCTTGGACTACTTCCTCTTGCTCAACTCTAAATCCAAGGATTCTATGTTATCAGGAGAATTAAATAAGATAAAGTCTTCAGAGGTGTGAAATGAAGAATGATGAGGGTGGGTTGGATGCTACAATTTTCCTCATTTCTGTATATTCTGACATTATTAGCACCTGGACAACCCCCTCCCATTTCAGGAGGATAGAGTTGAAAGTGGCCTTAGAGGTTATTTAGTTCAACTCCTTCATTTTACAGTTGAAGAAACTGATTCTCACAGAGGTTAAGTGACTTATCCAAATTTCCACTGGTGGTCAGTGACACTGCAGGGATTTGAACCCAAGTCCTCCAATATGAGATCCATCACTCATTATACTCTTCCAGTCTCAGAAGCAATAGGAAACCATGAAAGGTTTTTTGAGCAAGGGAATTATGTGGTGAGAACAGTGATGATAATGAGGAGGATGAGGAGGAAGAAGAGGAGGAGAAGGAGCATACTACTGATTATAATGGTTAACATTTATCTAGTAATTTAAAATTTGCATAGCCTTTATATATTATCTCATTTGGCCATCATAATAATGCTGTGAAGTTGATGCTAATATGATCCCCATTTTATAGATGAAGAAGCTAAAGCTGAGAAAGGTAAAGTGTTTTTTCCCATGATCATATAGCTAGTAAGTGAATTAGGAAAGAATCAAACTATGGTCTTCCTGACTTCAATTCCATGGTGCTATCAACTACATTATCTAGCTACCTATGGAAGACTTTTTGTTTGGTTGATTATTATTTTTTTACAACTATGTGGAGGACGAATTAGAAAGGGGAGAAGCTGGAGACAAAAAGACTAATTAGGAGATATTACCATAGACTAGTCAAGTGATGATACAAGTCTGAACTAGGGTGGTGGTTGTGGGCATGGAAAGGAAGGAATGGGGGCAAAAGATGTTTTAGAGATAGGAGAGGACTTGACAACTGATTGAACTGAATAGGAAGTGAAAGTAAGGGAAAAGTCATAGGAGACTTTGAAGATTTAAACTTTGCTAACTGGAACATCAGTGGTGCCCTCAATAGAAATGGGATGGTTTGGAGAAAGGGTAGGGTTAGGAGGAAAAATTACAAATGCCATTTTAGACATGTTGAGTTTAAGGTGCTGACAGGATATCCAGGTGGAGCTGTCCAGCAGGCAGTCAGAGTTCTGAGACTAGCATTCAGAAAAGATAGGAGTTGCATA
The DNA here is from genome assembly GCA_028646515.1 of Pseudochirops corinnae. Taxonomy (NCBI): domain Eukaryota; kingdom Metazoa; phylum Chordata; class Mammalia; order Diprotodontia; family Pseudocheiridae; genus Pseudochirops; species Pseudochirops corinnae. Next base: position 230,586,565 of record CM053586.1, read on the forward strand.
GATAGATTTGGGAGTCATCGATATCATCTTGAACTTTCTGACCATAGTTGTTTGACCAGAATATAAAATAACTAATTGTGTATATGCAGGGAGAATAACCCTCTCTCCTCCACATTAAAATTAATCATATTATTTAGAATCTGTCATTTCTCCAAAATGCCCTTGTTTTGTTAGCGATATAAAGGCAAACTGACTACTTAGTGCATTATGTCTTTTAAAAGCCTCCTAACCACTTTACTTTTCATCAAAGGAAATGAGCTGGGTTATTGCTACCCACTGTTCTCAGGATTCATGTGAAGGGAGGGCTAGGAGCTTGTTGCTATTGTTTTAATAAAATCATTCTTCCATGTATTATTATCTCTGAAAACAAGCAGACCCAAAGGAGAGAGGTAGAGGAAGCCATAGGTTCCTGCATTATGATATGAGCTGTCAGATTTCTTGGGTGTAGATTTTCCCTTGTCTTATATTATAACTGAATGGGGAGAATAGACAGGCATGACAGAATTGGAGTCATTTGGGAGCAAAGCAAAGGGAAAATAATGTACCAGTGGGAAAAAAAAAAATATCCTTCCATTACAAAGGATTTGATATCAACCCCCTTGTCACATGCTACAGGAAGAGAGAAAAAAATAATAGACTAATGTAAGTTCTGAAACTTTACCCCTGAGGCCACTTTTCAAGTAGGATGATTAGGAAACACTGCTCATTGCTCATTTCTCCTTTCTGGCAAAAGTTTTTTCTTTGTTGGTTTGTTCAAGAAAGGTAATGCCATGACATAACTAACAATTCAATCTGAGTCTCTGCCATCCTGCAAATAAACAGCAGAACCCCATTATAGGCTAACTTATCATTCTCCAAATTTAGCACAAATAATTCATGCCTCCTCACAAAGAGTCCTGTGCATATAACAAAGCATGCTATAGTATCATTAACATCAGTCTCACTCTCTTAACACTATTAAGAAGTGGTTCCAATGGACAGAAACACTTAATTTATGGGAGTTATGTATAAACTTTAATTTATAGCTATATGCTAAAAAATGCAACTAAAATACCCATACCTCTTAACCAAGAGATCTTACCATTAGGCATATATCACAAAGAAGTAAAAGATAGAAGGAGAATTTTATTATGCACCAAAAGCAGAGCATGTATGGGGAAAGGAAATGTTTGTTGAAGGGGTGATGACTAGAGAAGCTGAGGTACATTGATATAATGGAATATCATTACACCATAAGAGAGAATAAATGAGAAGAATTCAGTAAAACATCGAAGACTTCTAAGACCTGTTGTACCATGAAGTAAGTAGAACCAAGAAAAGCAACATATTCATTGACCACAAAAATGTAAATGAAGAGAATAATAAAATTGAACATTGTAAAATTGAACAGCCAATCTTGACCCCAGAGAAGAATTGAGGAAATGTGTCATCTTTGCAGAAATTGGGGGTTGATGGTTGAGAACTATTGTCTATAGTGTCAGACACAATTAATGTGCTGATTGGCTGCATTAAATTGTGTTTTCTCTTTTTTGCTTTTTGCTATTTTTTGCATTTTTTTTGAGGGGAGGGCAGGGCATTTGGGGTTAAGTGAATTGCCCAAGTTCACACAGCTAGTGAGTGTTAAATTATATGAGGCCATATTTGAACTCAGGTCCTTCTGACTCCAGGACCGGTGCTCCATTCACTGAACCACCTAGCCACCCCATTTTTGCTTTTTTCTTGCAAAGAATGTCTGGATAGGGTAAGGGGAAGCATAAGTTTGGAAATCAAAGTGATATAAAAAATAAAAGATTTCAATTTTAAAAACCAGTGACCTATAAATAAATAGCTGCCCTCTACCAATGGTATAGTGGAATGACCCCTCTGCCCTTGAAATTTCACAGAGAAAGAATAATTTACCAAGTCAATTTTCCCTTCCTGTCATATATTCAGTGACCAATGGCTTCCTCGGCTGAAGGTGGGGAGATGTATATTTCTGGAAACTCTGAATTCTCTTTTTTGCCAAAATTCTGGAAGAAGTCAGTTGCTGAACTAAGTCAGGAGATATGAGCATTGCCTGAGACACCAAGTTCACTTTTTGGTAATGCTGAATGGTAATTTATTCTCCCACAGAACCAGTGGTTGAAATAATCCTTTTTAGGTATTGATTTTGGTCAGAACTATGATTTTCTTGTTGCAAAATCACCCTCTAGTGTGGTAGTTCTTGCCTTGGGATGGAGGAAACAAGCATTCATTAAATGCCAACTCTATGCCAAGTATCATGCTAAGCACTTTATAAACAATATCTCATTTGATCATCACAACAGCCCTGGGAGGTAGGTGCTGTTATTATGGCCATTTTACAGTTGAAGAAACTGAGACAGACAGAGATTAAATGGACTGCCCAGGGCACATAGTTAGTAAGTGTCTGAGGGTAGTTTTGAAATCAGGTTTTTCTGACTCCAGGTCCAGTGCTCTATCCACTGTGTAATTCGTTGCCTCAATACCTTGGATGCAGATGGGCAAAAATTGTCATTTGCAATTTTAGAGTTCCCTCGGGGCATTGAAAATTTAATTTGACTTGCCAATGGTCATACAGCACCAGAAGCAAGACTTAAATTTGGGTTTTTATGATTCCAAGGCCACATGCTAGCTTCAGAGAGGGAAGTGGTATATGTGTCCATATACCACATGGTTTCTAGTTTAAAAGCAGAGGTTATTCAATAAGACCCAAAGGAGCTATTTTCACCTAGACGGCCATCATTTTCCAATGACCATAACTGAGTATTCATCTGGAAAAAGAAGAAAGGCTCCAACTCAGAGGAAAAGGTCATGGTCTAACCAGGCAGCTAGGAGGCACAGTGGAGAGAGTGGTGAGCTTGTAGTCAGGAAAACCCATCTTTCTGAGTTCAAATCTGGCTTCAGACACTTATTAGGTGCGTGACTCTTGGCAAGTCACTTAACCCTATTTACCTCAGTTTCCTCAACTGAAAAAAAAATGAACTGGAGAAGGAAATGGCAAACCACTCTGATATCTTTGCCAAGAAAGCACCAAATGGGGTCATGAAGAGTCAGATAGGACTGAACAACAACCAAATATATATACTACTGTTTCTCTTTTCAAGTCATAGGCTCATAGAAACTTATAGCTGGAAGGGATCTTGCAAATCATCCAGTATAAACCTCTCATTGTATAGCATAGGAATCAAGGCCCTAAATAGAATTATAGGCTTAATGGTAGAAGGAGCTAAAGATCATCTGGTTCCAGCTGAAGGAACTTGGTCACAGCCACAGATAGAATAAATAGCAAAGTCAAGATTTAGACCTGGCCTTTCCCCTGCACCAAGTTACTCTGACTCTTCTGGTGTCTATTTTCCCTAAGGAGTAGTAGATTACTCTGAGCCAACACATCTTCATTTGACTCTTATCTTAATGACAACTCCTTTATCTAAGTGAGGTTCTTGCCTGGGGCCGTGAACTAGTTGCTTCTTCTTTCTTCCTTGGCTTCTCAAGAGGGACAAAAGGTAGCAGATGCCCTTGTTGGAAAGAAGGCAACTTTTTTTCTAATCTCCTGGGAACAAAACTTGCAAGCGATTGTCATTTCCACTAGATCCTTATATCCAGTCAATTTTCAGTTACTCATGTCCAGTTTTTAATCCCAAGATGGTCCTCCTCACTTTGCTCCACACACACACTCAGGCCATTACCTCTTGCTGCCTGGTTAGTTTGAGCTAGGAGGAGTAAAACTCTATGTTGTTACAGGACTAGAAAACATAATTAGGAAGCTAAATTACCTGCCAAAAATCAATGTAGTACATTCCAGAGCCAAAACATTTAGGGCTCTGTATGTGTATATGTGTGGGTCGGGGAGAGGGAGGGTGATGACTCATTACTTTGGATTATTCATACCAAGAGCTGAAACTAGCAATTTTTTGCACCCAGGGCAAATTGCACTTATATGCACCCTCAAATCTCCTGAGGGCAAAGGGTAGGGAAGACAACTGCTTTAACAATAATAAAAACAATAATAACAGCATTTATGCAGCACTTTGTGCTTTATGAAATATTATATATTGATATCTCATTTGATCCTAAAAAGAATACTGTGAGATATATGATATTGCTCTATCTAATTTGTAGATAAGGAAACTGAGGCTGAGTGACTTTCCCAGGCTCACACAGTGAGTCTGAAACGGGATTTGAACTTGAGTCTTCCTAGTCCCAAGTCCCACACTTTAACTACTATGCAACTTAGCCTTACTGGGGGAAAAAACCTTGGGACACTATCCTGAGGAGCCCATAAATGAGCTCCCATTGGAGGGAGACCCTGAGACAACTTGACAGCACTGCTGTCTGAGGACCAGGGTAGGGTGAAGTCAGGGAGAGCTCATGCTATCTGGTAGCTTTTTTGCGTGCTAGATTTGGAGGTAGAAGACCTGGGTTTGAATCTAGCCTCTAGAGTGTGCTATCTGTGTGACCCTGGGCAAGTCACTTCAACCCTCTCAGTCTGTTTTCTCATCTATAAAATGAGGAAGTTGGTCTAGATAAACTCGGTCTCTTTTAGCTCTATACTTATGATCTTCCAATCTTCTAAAAGTTATTCTCATTATTTCGTTTCTTGGCTACTAAGAAAATAAAAGTACTAATAAAATATAAAAGTAGCTAATTTAAATTTGTGCTAACATTTAAAATTATCTTAAAATTTGCACCTTTAAATTATTTTCTTTTAAAAAGAAACGGATAACTTTCTTTATATCATGTCTATTTCCCAATGTCAATCTACCTCCTCCTCTCTGAGAGCCAGCCAATATAACAGAGTAAAAAAGGAGGGAAATACTTTAGCAAATCTAATCAACGTATAAAAAAAGTCAGACCATATTTGAATTGCTCCACACCCAAAGCCCCTCATATCTGTAAAGAATGAAGGGTAGGGTTTTCTCCTATTTCTCCTTTGGAGACAAATTTATTCATTATAATTTCTCTACATTCAGTTTCTGTCATTTTCTCATTGTTCATTCCATTCATATTGTTGTGTTCATTTTGAATATTATTTTCCCATTTCTGCATAGTTCATGTCTTCCCATATTTCTCTGCATTCACCTCATCTATCATTTCTCACAGTGCAATCATATTCCATTATGTTCATATAACACAACCTGTTCCATCATTCCTCAGGTAATGGTGTCCTTTACATTTCTGCACCCTCTGACAAAAGTCCAGGTCACTGTACTTAGTTATGGTTCTGGGTGAACCACTGAACACCCCCATTCATTAAGTTGGAAAAGACATGAAGAGCTAAATATCTTGTTTCTTGTCATATATCATCCTAATACCATGAGATCATCAGATTTAGAACTGCAAGCAACTTTAAAGATCATCCATTCCATTTCACTCATTTAAAAAAACTAAAAATATATTGTGAGAAGGTATATCTATGGATCTGTTTCTGTGTCTAAGTATGAATATCTTCTCCTTCTCCTTCTCCTGTATCCCCTCTAACAGTTTTGAATCACCAGATATGCTGGACGTCCAATCCTGTAACGAAAACAGCAGACACAGCCCAAACAGTAGCAGGTCATGGGTGGGTTCTCCATCTGGCAGATAGCAAAAGCACCTGCAGAAAGCCAATGCTTGAGTTGGCTGCTACAGCTCTAATACTCATTGGCTCCTAGAGAGGAGGAGGTAGGTGCTGGGCAATAAGGTAGACACTTGGTAGATAAACGCTGCACGGGAGTATATTACTTGCCTTGCATTCAAGGCCATCCTGAAGACTAAGTAACATAGTGGGAAAGGGTAGCTAAGTTCACCGGAGAACTTCCTCATTTAGGCAGCTCAAGCTCCATAGCTAAAACAATTTTAAGAGCCTTTGTTCTTTTAATAAATGGAATCTCATTTTTAAAAAATTGTTTTGCCTTTTTAGAGGGGGCAAGGCAGGACAATTGGGGTTAAGTGACTTGCCCAGGGTCACACAGCTAGGAAGTGTTAAGTGTCTGAGGCCAAATTTGAACGCAGGTCCTCCTGCCTCCAGGACCAGTGCTCCATTCACTGCACCACTTAGTTGCCCCCAAGATTTTTTTGTACTAACTGTAAGGCAAAAACATCAGTCTCAGAGCTGGGAGATCTGGATTCTGATCCCTGACAGCCTCACCACTCACCAGCCCTATCAGCTTTGCCAGCTCGGTAAATAAATCTCATTAGCTTCCTCATCTTTAAACATAGTTATTATATAGTCAATATTTATATAATGTTTTAAGGTTTGTAAAGAACTGTCTATATATTTTCTCTTCTGAGCCTCACAACCCTGAGATGTAGTTAGTATGTGGTGTGTGTGTGTGTGTGTGTGTGTGTGTGTGTGTGTGTGTGTGTGTGTGTGTGTGTAGGAAAGGAACTTGAGACAGGGAGGGAGGTTGGATGATTTGCCCAGGATCACATAACTAATAGAAACTGGAGGCAGGTTTTAAACTCACACTTTCCTGATTCTAAGCTAGACACTCTATCTATAGTTATCCCATTCACATTGCGCCTTTCCCCATCACAGTTTCAGTATACTGCAAGTTGCCATAAGAAATTAAGTGGAAATTCTGAGGGAGTTTTGCAGAAGATGCAGATAATACACAAAGGCCAGCAGACAACAGAGAAAATGTTTAGAAACTCAGAAATGTGTAAAATACATGTATAATATTGTGTATTATCAATCTATATTATCTTTTAATATAATAATTCAGACTTTTCTGGTATGAAGAGAGGGCCAAAAATATCTATGAAGATTTTCTAGATTGTAGGGGTACCATGCCCCTAAACCCCCACGATGGGGAAGGGGATAATACTATGCCACCCAACTGCCTCACTCATTCATAACCTTTCAGTCATGTTTTGGAGAAACTTCTTCGTAAATTGTTAAGTGCTATGTGAATGTAAGATATTACTCATTAACCTCAATAGTAATAAGTAGAAATGCAAATATTCCTGTGGTTTTGGTCTCTAATATTTGAAATTAATATGTCAGGTATTGATTGCTAGCAGTGTATTAAAAACACCAAGGAAACACCAACATTGAGAAAATATGGAGATTTTGCCTTTTATTTTGTTTCTTGCCTCTGGTCTTTTCCCTTTCCAGTCTGTATATTAATCTTTCTAGTTCACAATTCTGCTTATGTTACCTCTTTGCTCAAAAACTGTCAATGACTCCCAAATATCTACCAAAATCTACCAAGCTTCTTTTGGCATTCAAGGTACTTCTGTGTTCAGAGCCAACCAACCTAACCTATGACTTTTCCTTATATGCCAACCAAACTGAACTGTTAGTTGCTTTTTTTAAAAATTAACTTTTGTTTATTTTTGGTTTACATCATTCATTTCCACAAGATTTTGAGTTACAAATTTTCTCCCCATCTTTCCCCTACCCACCACCCCAAAACAGCGATCCCACTGTATACCTCCTCCCCCAATCTGCTCTCACCTATATCCTCCCCCATCCCCCCTCTGACTTTCCAGTAGGGCAAGATGGATCTCCCTACCCCAGTGCCTGTATATCTTATTTCCCAGTTGCATGTAAATAATAGTAATAATAATAATATATTTTTAAACATTTGATTTTAATACTTTAAATTCTAGATTTTTTCCCTTCCTCCCTTGTCACCCATCCCCACTGGGAAGACAAGCAATTCAATACAGGCTGTACATGTGCAGTTATGCAAAACATCTCCACAATGAACATATTGTGAAAGACTGACTATATTTCCCTCCTTCCTATCCCGCCCCCCACTTGTTCTATTCTCTACTTTGTCCCTGTCCCTTTACAAAAGTGTGTGCTTGTCTGTTGCTTTCTAAAAAAAAAAAAAAATCTCCCAGTTTTCTGCCTCTACTCAGCTCATTTCCTCCTGAAAAAACCTTTGTTCTTAGTTCTGCCTTTCCAAAGTATTTGGTTGTTTGGTTGTTTTTTCAGTTGTGTCTGACTCTTCATGACTCTATTTGGGGTTTTCTTGGCAAAGATACTGGAATGGGTTGCTATTTCCTTCCCCAGCTCATTTTACAGATGAGGAAACTGAGTCAAACAGGGTTAAGTGACTTGCTTAGGGTCACACAGCTCGTAAGTGTGAGGCCAGACTTGAATTCAGGTATTCCTGACCCCAGACTCAGTACTCTATCTACCATTCTACCTAACTGCCTTTCCAATGTCTATCCCTCTAATGAGTAAATATTCAGTACCTGCTACGTATATCTTTCAAACAAAGTACAGTTCATATGCCATTTCTTTCATGAAGCCTTTAACTATCTAGTAGAATAGGTTGTTCCATCAACAGATTCTTTTGGCATTGCTTGCTTTTGTCATTACCAGGGACATATCACATACCACTCTTTATTATAACTAAGTAGTTATTTTGTGTACCGGTTTTAGCTCCCCAACTCAGCTGTGAGTTGGAAATGAGGAGGGAGTATATTCATATATTTCTTTATATTCCCTTTGATACCTGGCACAATGCCTTTTATACAGTAGTTGTGGCAAAAATATCTGTTGATTGATTGGTTATGACTAGAGATTGAAATAATTATATATTTTATGACAAGTATATACTCATAAGCATAAAGTTGGGTTTTGTCTCCAAGGGCAAAGCTGGGAATGAGTCACAAAAAACCTCTCAGCTCAATTCTTTTCTGAGCTGTCTTTCTCAGTGAGCATTGCCACTCAAAGTTTGTCCCTATGTTCCTGTCACCATGATATAGGAGAGCTTCATGTCAAAGTCCCAGGAGTGCTGAGAGCTGTCACGATTTTAGGGGAAATGGAGGTATTTGAAAAATATCACGGGGACAGTAGGGTATCTTAATAGAAATTGTAATAAGTTCTAGGCGATGTACAGAATAGCCTAGAAGAGATGGACGAGACCTTAGTCAGTATCTAAGTCAAGATCTTCATTTTCCAGATTAGGACACTAGGTGCCACTCTTTGAAGTAAAACAATTCCTGCCCTCCAGAGACTATACTCTAATGGGGTAAATAACATATATGTACATAGGCATATACCAAACACATATAAAGCAGATCCAAGTTAACTTTCGAGGAGAAGGCACTAGTAGGTGGAAGACCACAAGAGGTCTTCTACAAAAGGAATGGCTTCTGCAGAGCCTTGAAGTAAATAAGGGAATCCAAGAGACATAGCTTAGGATCACAGATTCTATGGATCCATGGAAGGGGCCTATGAGGTCATCTAGTCCTAACCCCCTCCATTTTACAGATAAGGAAATTGATGGTAGCATGGTGTATTGGAGAGGGTACTGGCTCTGGAATCAGAGGACTCACGTTCAAATCTTGATCTTGATGCCTCCTGCCTTAAGGACTTTAGACAAGCTACCCAACCTACCTGGGCCTCAGTTTCCTTTTCAGTAAAATGTCTGTGTGTGTGTGTTGGGGGGTGGGGGGAGGGTGAATCCAATGGTTTCTAAAGTCTCTTCTAGCTCTTAAATCTCTCATCTGGCAGGGTCCAGAAGGGTTGAGGGACTTGCCCAGGGTTATATGGGTAGTAATGACCAGAGTTAGGATGTAGATTATTAAGATTTCATGTTTTCAAGTTCAGTAGGTGGCATGTCTTGTCTAAACTTTACATCTGCCCGGTGCCTAGGACAACAAATATTTATTAAGTGCCTACTGTATAGGTGGTAATAGAAATGTGAGCTCTTATCATAACCATCTTCAATTCAAGCACTTATTAAATACTTAGTATGTACCAAGTACAGTGCTAGGTCCTAGGAGGGGGAGGTGAAGAGTGAATTCATTGCGAATATTACAGGTTACCTCTTACAAAGTCCATTTCTGATGGCCTATACCCTCTTATACACAGTACACAGTAAACCTTTCCCTTTCCTCCAGGTTATCCTTTTTGATGACTAAAAAGAATTTTAAGAAGTGACCTACTTGCTTGCAATGAGATGTAGGTATGAATGAAAGTATTCCTGGCTTGTCTCAAGGGTATGTGGGCAAATGTTTAACAATCTATGTATCTGTATACATGTATATGTATATTTAACAATATATGTATCTGTATTTGTACCTATATCTGTATATGTACATGTACATTATATGTATATGCATATGTATGTGTAAGTGTATATTACATGTATATGCAAATGTATATGCATATGTGTATCTATATCTATAGATAGAGCTATAGATATATATGTATATACACATATATACGTGTATATACTCATGTGTGGGGAGCCAAGTTGTGAGGATCTCTGCTGTCCCACAGCAGGACTGAGAAAGTGTGGGAGCCATGCTGTCCCCAAGCAGGGCTGAGAAAGAATCAATGACCCAGAGGTTGCTAGTGGGTGCACAAAAAGAGACTGGACTCTTGGAATGGTGAAAGTATAAAGCCAATGTTTATTGTTCCAGACATAAGCTTTATAGAGCCATAATCCTCCTCCCTAATTGTTTTCCCCTGAGGATATTGTGCACTTCTCTGTTCAGGCCCTGGGTGTAAATGCCATGCTTATCTTAAGGACCTAATCCTCACACCTGGGTGTTTGAGCTCTTTGCTGGGATGTTGGGAACTGATCCATGCCCCTCAGCAGGTTCTTTACCTGAGAGGGCTTGTTCAGCCATCAGGGTCAGAGTCCCACTGCCCTGTGGTCCTCTACGTCTTCCCCCCTTTTTCATTATAAGAGTAGGTCATGCAGGTCAGTGGTGACTTCATGCAGAATGTGAGTCTAACACCAGCAACAAAGGGGAACAATGTAACACTGCAAAGAGACACAGTATGATCAGGAGAAGAAGCAAAATATGTCCGATCACAGTCAGACCTATTATTTCACTGGTGTTACACAGATGGGATGAAATCAGTAACCATACTGCATCCATAGACCATTTAGCTGTAACCACCACTTCTTTCACATTTTCAATCAACAGCAATAGATTTTCATTTTTGCTATTGATAGTCGTCTGCAATTGTTGTCTTCGTCTCTGTCTGTAAAGAGGTGATAGACACTGCAAGAACCGCAAAGACCCACTAATAGATGCAAGCATTGTAACACAATACACAAAATACACTTCTTCCACTGCCCCTTTTTGCCAATTTCATAAGCACTCAAGAAGGACTACCAAACCACCCAACACTACTTAAAGGGCAAAAGGGGCTAGAGTTACAATCTTATTCCCAATAATAGTGTGGTTTATACACTGCACAAGTTGACATTGAACACAAGTAACATTCCATAAGGTCCCTGAATGCCTGTTCTTTGTGGTGAGGTAAGCAAATCGATGGAAAAGATAAGCAGCCAAATTGGTATAACCAGTACTGTTTGTATGTGCATATCCTCGATAATTATGCACAATTGTCAATATCTGTAAAAGCTTTTCACAAGTCCTATTGAGTTCACATTGTTCTTGTTTTAAAAAAATTGATTTGTTTATTTACTTTTAGTTTACAAGATTCGGTTTCAGAGTCCCCTGAGTTTAAAATTTTCTTCCCTCCCTCTCCCCCCCTCCCCACCCATGGCAGCATGCAGTCAAGTATAGAATCTGCCAATACTTTCACGGTGGACATTAGTCTGGTTGTACAGAAGGGTTTTAACCAATGGAATGAACAATGGGAAAAAGGAAACAAAACCAAACATGGAAAAGAGTGATAGCATGTAGGTTGCTTCAGTCTCCATTTAAACTCTGTTCTTTTTTAGATCTTTCTCTGAATGTAGATATCTCCTTCCATCCTGAGACTTGTAGAGTTGTCTTATACCTGTGCATTGCTGAGAAGAGTCCAGTTTATCAGGGTTGGTCGTCACACATATGATGTGTCTGTGATTGTGTATGAATTTTTCCTGGTTCTGCTCTTCTCACTTAGCATCAGTTTATATAAGCCTCTCCAGGTAAAGATGAAGTCCATCTCATCCCCATATAG
>CM053586.1:230598933-230628278 GCA_028646515.1 Pseudochirops corinnae
ATTATGCTCAGTCTTGCTGGATAGGTGATCCTTGGTTGTAGCCCGAGATCTTTTGCCTTGCAAAAAATCATATTCCAGTTCCTCCAGTCTTTCAACATTGAGGCTGCCAGATCCTGTGCGATCCTCACTGTGGTTCCGCAATATCTGAATTGTTTCTTTCTGATCACTTGTAGTATTTTCTCCTTTACCTGATAGTTCTGGAGTTTGGCTACAACATTTCACAGACTTTTCAATTTTGGATCTCTTTCAGAAGGTGTCCAGTGGATTCTCCCGATTTCTATTCTACCTTCTGGGTCTAGGATCTCAGGGCAGTTTTCCTTGATAAGCTCTTGGAAGATGTTGTCCAGGCTCATTTTTTCATCATGATTTTCTGGCAGACCAATGATTCTCAGATTGTCTTTCCTGGATCTGTTTTCCAGATCAGTTATTTTTCCATTGAGATATTTTACCTCTTTTTCTAATTCAATCTTGATGTTTTGTTTTACTGATTCTTGGTTCCTCATAGAGTCATTGGCTTGAATCTGGTTGATTCTAGTTTTTAGCAAATCATTCTCCTCAGTTTTTGAAGCTCCTTTTCCATATGCTCAGATTTCATTTTTAGTTCACACATTTTACTTTTTAAGGAGCTGTTCTCTTCATTGTAATATTTTTCTAATTTCACAATTTTGTTTTGGTAGGTGGTGTTGATTTTATCTTCTACCTCTCTAAGCCAGATTTCAAAGTTCTTTTTGAGCTCGTCTAGGAATGCTTTCTGTGCCTGAGACCAGGTCATAGTCCCTGTTAAGGCTTCGGCTGTGGGTGTGGAGTCAGTACTCTCTCCTTCCAGTTTGATTCCTCCCTCTCATTGTAATAGGATTTCAGAGTCTTTGTCTTTGTCTTTGTCTTTGTAGCCTGCTTTCTTCCCATTTTGAGGCAGGACCTTAGTCACGCCCTTCCTCCAGGGTTCTTAAGCCTTTACTTCTTAAAATTTTCCTCTGGGGCAAGAATTACTGTGTTTTGGGGTTAGAGGGAGGGGATTGGAGCAGCCAGGGTTCAGTCTGTCATCTTGGTCCCTGGAGGTTCAGCTAGGGGCTTTTTAAATTTCCAGGCTGTGGATGGGTAGTCCTGGGGGTAGCTGCTGCCCCTGCTGTGGGCCCTCCTTTTGTCTCTTACCCAGTGCAATTTGTCCCTGCCCTGTGGTGATAGGCCTGGCAGTGGCCCTTGCGGTGGGTGGGTCAGCAGGGCACGTCCAAGGACGGCCTCTCGGCACACTGCCGGTCTCCAGAGCCTTCCTAGTAGTTCGCATTGCTGGGTGTCCAGGCCTGCCTTGTGGGTTGTGCCACCACACTGGGTGTCCGGGCCTTCCTGGTGGGTCACGCTGCTGCACTTAGTGTCCAGGGCCTTCATGCTGGGTCACGCTGCCGCGTTGGGTCTCTGGGCCTACCTGGTGGGTTGTGCCACTGCACTCATTCACGTTTTCTTGATCACCCTCTGCTGTGGTTATTCAGCGTGAGCAATGTCAGCAGGACTAGGCAGCTCTGCACTCTGAAGTGGGTCATCCTGTTGTGAGGGTGCTTCTCCTTCTGGAAGGGTGTTGGCGGCATATTTGCTGCATCACATGCATTCTTTGAAGGCTCTGTGAACATTTGAGCACATCGTTGTGGGATCCAGACTGAAGCAGTTCCATCACCTGGGGAAGTACAAACATACCCTTTTCCCCAAGTAATTATTATCCCAGGCCCCTTCCAGGTGTTTGTGGACAGGTCTTTCCACATTCGATCTATTACAGGGTGTTCCACCCCTGTCTCCCCCTTTCTTTTGTTTTTGAAGGAATAGCAGTATCAATATGGCTACATATGTACACTAAATATTTGCTGCCTGACACAATATCAAGGAGTACAGTTTGAGCAGAAGCAAAGTGGGTATTAACAGCTGTAGTAGCTTGCATTTCTAGGAAGCTGGTAGACAAAGCAAGTTCCTAACTAGAGCCTCACAACTGAATAGTAGACATATATCCCTGTTTCACAAAGCTTGATTATCTTCTGATCATATTTATTTTGGAAGAAAGAGATACTTCAGAAATTGAATCTTTTACCTATAATAAGTTCAGGTGCTACTTAACTCTTTCTTAAGTCATGAAATGAGAGTCAAATGATTTTAGTTGTAGCCTCTTTTTTAACTATAGGTAAAGGTAGAAATACCTGGTGCAGAGGTTTTTCTCCTCTCTTCACAACTGCAAAGCCTGACCATGGATTTAGGGGTTTGAATTGGAGAGGTCTATTTGCTTGTTTAAAGGTATGGGCTTCAAGGTGCCTCAGGACTGTTGTTAGTGGGGTCTTTGATAAACTTAGTATGCTTCCTCCATTTTGCCAGATTGAGGAGGGCAGCTGAAACTCTCCACTAATTTTCGGCACAGTCTACTGCTCTAATCTGGGACAAGAGGCTTCAGTGAATCTTTGCAAAATATTTTAAACTGTACCTATGTGTCCTTGAAAGTGAGAGATCTGAATCCTCTAGTAAAAAGGAAGTTTTAAATAAGGCTGTATTCCTCCTCCTTCATACTAGAGAGCTCAAAACTTCCTGTTTTTTATCAGATCCCCAAAAATATTCCAATATGTCCAAATGCCAAGCAGTATAACAAATTCTGACTTATACCCAGCATCAAACCAGGAGTGACATCTTTTATCCTTCACATGAACTTAATTGACTTATAGTTGCATTCTGAACACACAAAATTTTTCTCTCACAGTGGGGTAGAAATGGCGAAATGCTTGTCCATTTTCCTCTTTGATCTGAGGGGAAAAGTCCCTTATCCTATCTTAACTTTTCTACCCAGCTCCTCTCTATGCCATATGCTTAAATTTCTTTCTAATTCTGACCTGACATAGCTCCTACACTCTTTGAACCTGTAAAATAATGGAATACTATGTACATTTTCTGGCAAGAAAGAAGAGAGAGGAGGAATTTTGCTACAAGATAAGGAAGTAAAGATTGTCCGGGCTGCATAGGAGGGAAGCCCTACCCAAGGACACTAAGCCCTTTGATGTAGTTAGGCAGAAGGATAAACAGGTGTATTGTAAAACTTTGATATGCAGTCTCAGGGGGTGCTAAAAGGATGGCCACAGTACCTAACAGCAAAGGTGGTGTGCTCTGTGTTAGGACAATGATGTGACTAAATTGAGGTACTGTGACTTCCTGATCAGCAAAAATAGGAACAATTACCACATGAAGGGAGGCTTGTGATCCCCAGTGGCCCTGTCCTGCCAGACTTGCTGTTGCTGTAAACCTAGGGGCCGCTCAAGGCTCCCGCTACTCCTTGTTGCTGTTAACAGGGCCTGGGGAGAGAGATCTGTGAGCTGTTTCCCGACTTACATTCAAATGACCAGTGAAAACCTTTTCTACATTTTAGGCATGGAGTGTTAGGCCTGAAGGGCCTAGTTCTAACGGGGCTCCTTTTTATCTTTCCCTTTTTGCCTGCACTGGGCTTGCAAATGACCTGGTTTCCCACAATTAAAGCACTTTAGATCCTCCTTTCTCCAAGCTCCCCTCTGTCTGTCTTGTTGGATAGCTTTTTTCAGGGGAGAGAGCATATTGTGCTCTTTTTTCTCAACTACATCCCCAGCAGGGGTTCATATGCTCTGACAAGAGGGGCATTTGAGACCGTGGAGGGGTGGACAGCTGTGTAGGGCTCTCTGCCCCAATTGGGTAACAGCCTTTTTCTCCCTGTGTATTCCCCTGCTCTCATTCTTTTTCTTCTTCCTCTACCTGAGTCTTTGAATCAAACTTTTGCACCTCTTGGTGGTAATCTGACTCAACTAAATACAATTTAAGATAACTGAAAGCAACGTGCTCAGAAATCCTCAGGCTGTACTGTGGAGTAATATTTTATTAATTGTTCACCCACTATTTTCCATTTTTGAGGGTCTAATGTACCCTCCTTAAGTAGCCATGGAGAAGTGATCTCTAGAAGATCCAAAACTTCTTTTACATCTCTCATCTGGGCTGCTTAATCTGTAATTGTCCCATAGCTGTTTGTGTGTTTGCTTGCTCAGGGGCACCTAAAGCTGTTCATCTAAGCCTTCCCCTTACCTTGTCCTCGGATCCTGCATTGCGCATTGCTCAAGGGGACCTCCTGGGTGGAACCAATGTGGACGCGCATGACACCCACTCGGCCTGTCTTTCCTGTGCCTAGGCCTATCGTTCCTGTACTTGGTTCTGTGGTTTCTCTATCTGGGCCTACCATTTCTGTGCCTTTGTCCCACGTTGGGCCTATTGCTTCTGTGCCTCACGTTGGCCCGATGTTGTGGCGCCAGTTGTGGGGAGCCAAGTTGTAGGGAGCTCTGATGTCCCACAGGAGGACTGAGAAAGTGTGGGAACCCTGCTGTCCCATAGCAGGACCGAGAAAGAATCACTGACTCAGTGGTTGCTAGTGGGTGCATAAAAAGAGACTGGACCCTTGGAATGGTGAAAGTATAAAGCCAATGTTTATTGTTCTGGGCACAAGCTTTATAGAGCCATAATCCTCCTCCCTAATTGTTTTCCCCTGAGGACATTGTGCACTTCTCTGTTCAGGCCCTGGGTGTAAATGCCATGCTTATCTTGAGGACCTAATCCTCACACCTGGGTGTTTGAGCTCTTTCATGGGGGATGGGGAACCGATCCAGGGCCCTCAGCAGGTTCTTCACCTGAGAGGGCTTGTTCAGCACAGATAACTGCTTGTTTAAGAAAAGACTCTGACAAGATTGCAGCCCTTAAGCCTTTTCTATTTTACCATCATTGCTGATTCTTCTCAGTATTTGTTCTGAAATCTTGGTTGTTATTGTTGTTTATTGCTGTTTAGTCGTTTTTCAGTTGTGTCTGACTCTTTATGACCCCATTTTGGGTTTTCTTGGCAAAGATAGTGGAGTGCTTTACCATTTCCTTCTCCAGCTCATTTTACAGATGAGGAAACTGAGACAAACAGGGTTTAGTGACTAGCTCAGGGTCACAGAACTAGTGCCTGAGACCAAATTTGAACTCAGGTCTTCCTGACTCCAGACCTGACACTCTATTCACTGTGCCATCTAACTGCCCTAGTCCTTAGGACTTCTCAGTAACTTGCATTTAATATTCCTGTGCTTTTATAGAACCACCATCAATAAAGAGGCATTAACTTATATAATTTCAGTTTGGAGAGATAGATAGATGATAGATAGATAGATAGATAGATAGATAGATAGATAGATAGATAGATGGATGGATGGGTGGAGTGTGGTTATAGGTATGCATATATACATATACACATATATGTGCCTGTGTATATATTATCCTATATGTGTATATACACATACATATACATACACATATACACATATATATCCATTGTTAACAAAGAGACATTAACCTAAGTGTTTTCATTTTGGAGATATGTGTGTATGTGTGTGTATAAACACACACACACACACACACACACACACATATATATATACAGAGACACATATACATATATCTTCATAGATGTGTGTATGTTCATTTGTGTATGTGTATGGCAGAGTAGGATCAGAAAACTAGAGCTAGAAGGGCTTTCCAAGATCATTCAGTCTTTCTCCTTTTTACAGCTGAGGAAAGAGAAGTTTGGGGAGGGATTGCCTAATGTCACACAGTTGATACAGTCAGGATTCAAAACCAGGCTTCTGTGATTCCAAATCCATCAGCTGATACATATAATGAAACTCCCAACACCCTTCTCCACCCTTTAGCTCTCTACAACATGGTTTATTTCCAAATGAATTCCTAACCTAGAAATTAACTGGAACAAATCTAGACTACCTATAGCTGTCGCTATTTTTTTTCTTACTTCTCCCACCCTGGGTCTGAGGGAGTCTTAGTTGGGTTGGTCACAAAATTAGCAGACTTGATAGTAATGCAATACCATGCAAAGATGATTCTGAGATAACCTTTTGGAAGGTTAATTTATTTCACCTTTCAATTTGGGTGGCAGATCTGATGATTAAAAAACCCTATAATACCAAACTAGAGGAGTTTTCAATCTGAGTTTTTAATAAAGACTTTCTTGATTAATTAATTCCCCATTCCAAATAAATGACAATTTATATGCCTAAAAAAAAGTCTTGCCCCCAGAAGGAGAAGATATCATTTGGATGAAGAGTTGCTCTGAAGTGAGGCTAAAGTGAAGTTTTCCCATCTGGTTATCAGGGCACTTGCCCTCTTCTCACCCCTGTAGAAGTTATTTTTCATCCGAGAAGAAACCTGACAAACCTCTCAGCAGCTGAGCTGTAAATCTTCTTACCTCTGACTTGTTAATAGTTTTTCTTGCCACCTCTTCTGATAATCCAGGGTAATTGTTATGAAATATGGCCTTGTTCCCTCTCTCCAGCTGCTGCTCTTCTTCCTGTACCACATCCTGGGGTGAAGCAGAAACACTGTCTTTTTCAGTGGATGTTCATTTTCAGGGCAATATATGCTTGGACCAAGAATGTAGTGTCCTTATGTGATAGTTGGCAGAGTATCATGTATCTGACAGCTGAGAGTTAAATTCTATAACCTCCCAATCTTCCAAAAAGGTTGCCTCCTCTTTTGGTTTGGAATGGTTTGTGGTTATCAGACTTGTTTGCAGAGAGGGAGGAATCCACACAGTGTCCCTTCTTCAGCCATAATAGCTTTAACAAACAATATTGCTACATTTAACTAGACAACTTTATCTGAAATTTTGATCCTAGACTGAACAGTTAACTTCTGGCTCCAAATGACTCCAGTTTCCATCTTCAGTCATCCAACAACTGATACTTGGCAAATATTTGAGAAATGATTCTATTTCTCTTAATTACTCAGGGCCCCATAACCTCTGTCTGCAAGAGTTTCGTAGGCACACTCAAGAGAATAGGAAAAACCTCAGGAAGTATATTATTAAGGACACGATTGTCAATGTTATTGAGCAGTTCTTAATCTGGAATCCATAAAATTCTTTTTTTTTTCAATATTTTGATAACTATTTCAATGTTAATTGGCTTCCTTGACAATCTCATCTTTCATTTTACGCATTTAAAAACATTATTCTGAGAAGGGGTGTATAGCCTTCCCCAGATTACCAAAGGGGTCCATTACCCAAATAAGGTTAAGAACTCCTGATCTAGAGGCAAAGAATCACGTCTCTTTGTCCCTCTATATTCCCTATACCTAATGCCTCAAAGAGTATATAGCAGAGTTCAATGACTCCAACTTCCTTTGAGGTTTACACAAGAAAAGGGAACGTAAACAGAAATACAAGGACAAACTTCCAGAAATACTATACTTGAGCTAGAGTACTCTGGTATAACTTGTTCTTTCTCATTTCCCTATGCCTTTGGAGAGTAATGGACTAACCTAAATACTATTCTAAAAGCTCATGTTCTCTGTTTTTATAACATACTTACAGATAAATTCAGAAAAGTCAGTGCTCTTGTAAGGACTTCAAGCAATAGTTCCTTCCTTCTTGATTCATAGATTAACTACTCTGAATTTCTGATTATGGTAATTTTCTTGGTGAAAGTCTAAGCTTGGATTCTTGATTTCACAGTATTAATTTGGGACATGAATACAATCAATTGACTTTGTATAAAATTATATGTAGGAGAGGAGTTTATATATCCATTCCAGGAAGCAATCGAGAGGCAGGCATGGGAAGAAATATAACGAATTATCTTTTGAACATGTTGAGTTTGAGATACCTTGGGACACCCAATTGTAAATGTTCAACAGACAGTTGGTGATATGGAACTGGAGTTCAGGAGAGAGATAAGAGAGAGATATATGGGTTTTGGAGCTATCTGCATAAAGATCATTGGATTCATGGGAGTTTATTAGGTTACCAAGTGAGGGAGTAGAGAGATAAAGGAGAAGAAAATCCCAAATAGAGTCACAGGGCATCCTCACAGTAAAAGTTATGTAGATTATGACACAGAAAAGAATATTAAGGAATAGTCAGAAAGATAGTAGAACCACAAGAGAGAAACATAAAAAAAAATAAAGAGGAGAGAGTATGTGGGAGCCAAGTTTTGTCAACAGTACCAGTGCATCAGAGAGCTCAAGAAGGATAAATTGAGAAAAGGCATTTTGTCTTGATATCAGAGTCACTTCTGGATAGATGCCGTCCCACCACCCAATGATCCTTCCAACATAAAAAAGAAGAAAAAAAAACATTTAAGTAAAATCAATCAACACAACAAGCACAACTGATAGTGTATACACAAAAGCATAGATCTGTAGCTACCTAGGGCAGCCCTCTCATTTTACAGTTAAGGAAACTGAGACCAGCCAATATTCATAGGTTCATAGACCCAGAGCTATAAGGGACTTCAGGGGCTATCTAGACCAATGCCCTCATTTTACTTCCTGAGGTTCAAGGAACTTAAGTTATTTGCCTAAGGTAGTATCAGACAAAGTAACTGCACCCAGGTCCTTTGACTTTAGACAGTGTTCTTTCCATTGTACCATGATGTCTCAATGGTCCCCTACCTTTGCAAAGAAAGAGTGGATGTATTTTTTTCTCTGGGTCAAAGATTAATCATTACAATGATACTGCACTCAATGATCTTTTAGTATTCTTTTCATCTGCATTATTATAGTCATTATATATCTTGTTTTACCTCATTCTACATACTCCACTGCATATCAGTGCATTCAAATCTTCCTATATTTCTTTGAATTTTTCTTATTTTTTTCACTTCTAATGGCAGAATAACATTCCACTATATTTACAAACATTAACATCTTCAGACTCTTCCTAAATGATGGATACTCATTTTGTTTCCAGATTTTTTGTTTTTGTTTCTTACCACACAAAGGTTTCTTCTATGTTATTGAATGAATTCTCTCAGTGTCTCTTCAGTTAATAGTGGCTCTAATTCCTCTCTCTTTTCTCCTCTTTGCAAAGGAATACAAATCTCCCCCAAATCCACACACAGCTCATCTTGCCTAAACCTATCACTCTGACTGAGAAGTTCTGTGGCTGCTAGAGAAATGGCTATTCTGTAATGAATACCTTGAGGAAACTGTTAGTTTCTGTGCATTGCTCTTTGATCCAGCAATGGCACTACTAGGTCTGTATCCCAAACGAATTTAAAAAAAAAAAAAAAGAAAAGGACCTATATGTACAAAAATATTTGTAAAAACTTTTCATGTGGTGACAACAAATGAGAAATAGAGAGAATGCCATCAACTGGGAAATGGCTGAACAATTTGTGGTATATGATTGTAAAGGAATATTATTGTGCTATAAAAAAAAACAATGAGCAGGACATTTTCAGAAAACTTGGAAAGACTTACAGGAACTGATGCAAAGTGAAATGAGATGAACCAGGAGAACATGGTACACAGTAACAGCAATGTTATGATCAGTTGTGAATGATTTATCCAGGACCTGCAAGGAAAAATGCTATCCACAGAGAAAGAACTGAAGTAATCTGAGTACAGATTGAAGCGTACTATTTTTCACTTTATTTTGTTCAGGGTTTTTTTAGCCTGTGTTTTCTTTCACAATATGACTAACAAGGAAATATATTTTGTATGACCCTACATGTATAATCTATATCAAATTAATTGTCTTCTCAAAGAAGATGAGGACGGAGAGACTTTTTAACTCATTTTTTAAATGTTAAAAATTGTTTTACATGTAATTGGAAAAACTAAAATATTGAAAATTAATAAAATGTCAGTTTCATACTTTTCCCTCTCCTGATCTTATTGTTCTGTCCTGTTTTGATTTCTAGATACAGGACATCTAAAAAACTAACACAGGACAGTGACTTGGGTCTCAAATTATTACCATGATTCTAAGTTGCTTTTTGAAGCCAGTTTTATTCAATTCAAAAATAATTTATCAAATACACATCACACAAAGTCCCACTCAATTGTCTCATTGTTACATGAAAGTAACTATGAGTTCTTGAAATCTGTGCTGGCATATTATAAATTCAGGAAGGTTCTGTCAAGCTTGAATGACTTAAAGTATCATCCTGACAACAGAGCAAATCCATTTTTCCAGTGGCCAGTCTAACCAGGTACAGAAAGGCTCATGAAACACAGAAAAATACAAAATGGTCCCTAGCCCTGTTTGGTTTACTTTTTCTTTCACAGTGATGGAAACAGAATGGCAGATAAGGGATAAGGCAATGTTAAGGATCACATAGATTTTAGTTTCACTCTAAATTGTAACTTGACTGCTGGTACATTAAATGTGAGATTCTTTTTTAAAAATTTATTTAGCGTTTTATTTTTTCCCAGTTACATGCAAAAATAATTTTAACATTGATTTTTAAAACTTTGAGTGCCAAATTCTCTCCCTTCCTTCCTCTTCCCACTCCATACCACTGAAAAGGCAAGCAATTTGATATAGGTTATACATGTGTAGTCACGAAAAACATTTCCATATTAGTCAAGTTGTGAAGGAAAACATTAGGCAAAGAAAAAAAAACTTCAAAAGAATTTTTAAAAAGAATGCATCAATACCAATTCAGACATCATTAGTTCTTTCTTTGGGGTTGAATAGCATTTTTCATTGTAAATCCTTCATAGTTGTCTTGTATCATTGTATTGCTGAGAATAGCTTAGTCATTCACAGTTGATCATCTTACAATATTGCTGTTACTTTGTACACAGTACATGTCACTTTGTGTCAACTCATGTAAGTCTTTCCAGGTTTTTTCTGAGAGCATCCTGCTCATCATTAATTATAACACAATAATATTCCATCATAATCATATAGAGATTTGTTTAGCCATTCACCAAGTGATGGACATCCCCTCAATTTCCAATTATTTGCCACCAGAAAAGAGCTTCTAGAAATATTTTTTGTACGTATAGGTCCTTTTCCTTTTTTAAAAATCTCTTTTGGGATACATACCTAGTAGTGGTATTGCTAGGTCAAGGATTATGCATGATTTTATGTTCCTTTGGGCATCATTCCTAATTGCTTTGCAAAATGGTTGAGTCAGTTCACAACTCCACCAATAGTTCATTAATGTTTCATTTTTCCCACATTCTCTCCAGCATTTATCATTTCCCTTTTTTGTCCTATTAGTCAATCAAATAATAGATATGATGTAGTACCTTAGAATTGTTTTTAATTTACATTTCTACAATCAGTAATGAGTTAGAACATTTTTTTTCACATGACTATACATAGCTGTGACTACTCCATAAGAAAACTGATCATATCATCTAATAATTTATCAATTGGGGAATGACTTCTACTTTTTAAAATTTGACTCAGTTCTAAATATGTTTGAGAAATGAAGCCTTTGTCAGAGAAACTTGCTTCAAAGTTTTTTTTTAAACAGTTACTATTGATAACTGTATTTCCCTCCATCCTATTCCAATCTTCTGTTTATTCTCTTCTCTCTCTTTTCATCCCGTTCCTCCTCAAGTGTTGCTTCTGACTACCCCCAACCCAGTCTTCCCTCCCTTCTATCATACTCCCTCTTCTTTTATCCGCTTTCCCTTCTACTTTCCTGAAGGGTAAGACAGATTTCTATACCTAATTGAGTGTGTATGTTATTCCCTCTTTGAGCCAATTTTGATGGGAGTAAGGTTCATTCATTCCCCCTCTCCTCTTCTTTCTTCCCCTCCAGTGCAAAAGCTTTTTCTTGCCTGTTTTATGAGCTAATTTACCACATTCTTTCTCTCCCTTTATCTTTCTCTTAGCACATTCCTCTCTTACCCCTTAATTTTATTTTTTTAGATATCATCCCTTCATATTCAACTCACACCTATATACCTTCTGTCAATATATATAACTTCTAACTGCCCTAATAAGGAGAAAATTCTTATGAGTTACAAGTAACATCTTCCCATGTAGGAATGTAAACAATTTAACCTTATTATGTTTTTTCTCTCCTGTTTACCTTCTTATGTTTCTCTTGAGTCTTGTATTTGAAAATCACATTTTCTATTCAGTTCTGGTCTTTTCATCAAGAATTCTTGAAAGTCCTCTATTTCATTGAATATTCATTTTTCCCTGGAAGGATTATACTCCGTTTTGCTGGGTAGGTGATGCTTGGTTGTAATCTTAGCTCCTTTTCCCTCTGGAATATCATATTCCAAACCTTCCAATTATTTAACATAGAATCTGCTAAATCTCTTATTATCTTGGCTGTGGCTTCATGATACTTGAATTGTTTCTTTCTGGCTATTTGCAATATTTTCTTCTTGATCTGGGAGCTCTGGAATTTGGCTAGAATATTCCTGAGAGTTTTCATTTGGGAATCTTTTTCAGGAGGTGATAGGTGAATTCTTTCCATTTCTATTTTACTTTCTGGTTCTAGAATATATGGGTAGTTTTCCTTGATTATTTCTTGAAAGATGATGTCTAGGCTCTGTTTTTGCCCACAGCTTTCAGGCCGTCCAATAATTTTTAAATTATTTCTCCTGGATCCATTTTCCAGGTCAGTTGTTTTTCCAATGGAATATTTCACATTGTCTTCTATTTTTTCATTTTTTTTGTTTTTCTTTTATCATTTCTTAATTTCTCATAAAATTATTAGCTTCTATTTGCTCCATTCTAATTTTTAAGGAATTATTTTCTTCAGTAAGCTTCTTTTTCAATATGGTCAATTCTACTTTGTAAGGAGTTTTTTTTTTTTTTAATTTCTTCCACAAATTTTTGTGCCTCTTTTTCCATTTGGCCAATTCTGCTTTTTTGGGTTTTTGTTCCTCTTTTACCATTTGGTCTAGTCTGTTTTTTAAAGTGTTATTTTCATCAGAATATTTTTGGGTTTCCTTTACCAAGCTGTTGACCCATTTTTCATGATTTTCTTGCATCATTCTGATTTCTCTTCCCAATTTTTCCTCTGTTTCTCTTACTTGATTTTCAAAATCCTTTTTGAGCTCTCCCATGATCTGAGACCAATTCATATTTTTTTGGAGGATTTGAATGTGGGAATTTTGACTTTTTCTTCTTCTGAGTGTGTGTTTTGAGCTTCTTTATCTCCATAGTAATTTTCTGTGGTCAGAATTTTTTCTGCTGTTTCCTAATTTTCCCAGACTATTTCTTGACTTTTAACTCTTTGTTAAAGTGGGACTCTGCTTGTAGGGTAGAGTGCTCACTATCCCAAATTTCAGGAAATTTGTGCATCTATTTTCAGAGATACTTCTAGGAACCTGTAAATTTTCAATTCTTCCAAGATGATATGAACTAAGGAGAGGTGTGTTTTCTCTTCTCCTGACATATGCTCTTGTCTGATAGTGACCAAAAACACTCTTTTCTGCCCTGAAACTGTGATGAGGTTCTCTATTCCACTGTGGCCCTAAGCTCTGACATTTTAGTGCTCCTCCTTGCCCTGAGTCCAACACCCAGGACTGTGACCCGTATCTGAATATGGGCAAAACAATGGAGTCCTGCCTCAGTGCTAGCAAAGAGACCCCTGTAATTTCCTTCTAACCAGTTGTTTGACCCCTCACCTTCTGTGGGCTGAGAGCTCCAGGAGCAACTGATGCCACTGCCACTGCTAATTCAGTGGCTCCCAAGGCCTGATCCTAATTTGCTAGGGCTAGATCTGTGCTGGTGTGGTCTGGACTTGACACCGTGCTCCATTTTCACCAAGGTGGACCAGTCCTTTCCTGCTGACCTTTTAAGTTGCCTTTGGCTGGAAAGTTATTTCACCCCATCCTTTTGTGGGTTCTGCCACTCCAGGAATTGATTTATGGCATTATTTTAAGGGTGTTTAGAGGAGTTTGGTTGAGAGCTCAGGTAAGTTGCTGCCTTTTCTCTGACATCTGTCTCTGCATTTTCCCCCCTCACCAAAACACAGACATGTGAGGTTCTTTCCCAAAGACCACTGAATGGACAAATTACTAGATGAACTGAATGGTAACAGTCTTCCCATTTTTTGCTATAAAAGAAAACAGAAGGAAGAAGTAATTTGTAGGTGAATGAAGAATGTCTCACACATTCTCCTTGGAAAGGGAAATAAGGAAATTGACTAAATTGATTTTGTTGTATGCTCTATTAATATCAGAAAAGGCGATCTGGACCTTAATATCAGAAAAAAGCAGCATTGATAACTACCAAGCTATATGCTTACTTTCCCATTTACTTAAAATTTTAATGAGAATCATCTACGCATATATCAAGGACACCCTCAAAACGTGTTTTCATAAGGAATAAGGAGTGTCTCATAAGTGATATTCCATAGTAGGCCACTTCTTTACCATTGTATAATAGACCAAAATATGTAGAAAACATAGGATCAAATTTTGTTTATTGTTTCATTTAAAAAAAAAATCACTTGATTAAGTAAAGCAAAACGCAACCAGAAAGGTTCTCTTTCATTAAAGTATCTCACATCCACATATTGATATGATTCCAGATTTCTTGAAAAATTTAGCCTTGCTTGATAACCTTCTGATCATGAATATTAACTCAGAGAAAACAACTGTATAAACAAGGAATGCTTGCTAAAGATGTTCACTACAGTGATGGAGAAGAACAGAGACACCAAATTGAAACATTCCCTATGGGTAGGAAGGCCCTGCAAATTTTCTTATTTGTGGATGATATCAAGCATAAAGCATTGCCTGGTGGAAGAAATCTGCAACTACTCAAAAGAATTTGACCTAACCAGATGTGTTCAACAAACTAGATGGATGAAGTATTTCTATTGCCCTCATCATGAAATGATGATAGGTAGATAGATAGCCTATGGAGCTTATCCATTACGTTTGTCTTTTTGACTCATGCATAAATTGAATTTAAGTGAGGCAGAGTTGTGTGAAGTCATCAGCCTCATTTTCTTTTCCAGAGTCATTGGAGTCCAACATCAAGGCAAAAGTCAAGACAACTGGCATTCGGTTAGGATACAGTAGACAACCTTGTCATTTTTGATGTCTAACCAAGCTCTAAGCACTCCATAGCACCTGCTTCTGCCACCTTTATTGCCCATTGGAACAAATTGCTCACATCTGCTTATTTTACCAGAGTAAGTTGTCACATGGGTCAGCTAGGTGGTGCAGTGGACAGAAAACAGGTCTTGGAGTCAAGAAGATCTGAGTTCACATCTGGCTTCAAACACTAACTGTGAATCCCTGGGCAAGTCATTTAACCCTGTTTGCCTTAGTTCCCTCATCTGTAAAATGAGCTGGAGGAAGAAATGGCAAACCACTCCAGTATCTTTGCCAAGAAAACCCTGAGTGGGGTCATGAAAAGTTAGACATGACAGAAAACAACTGCACAACACCATCAATAACAAAAAATTAGAGGTTTGAATTCTATGCCTTTCTGTAGTATGGTCACAGAAGGCCCCTTTAGGTGCTCTTGACAATTTCAGGTAAAAATTCTATACATATACATATATGTACATAAACTGGTATATTCTATCATGCATAGTTGTGTGTGAATATGCATCCCCATGTGTATGTATATTATATCTATATCTACATACATGAATATAGATATAGGATAGACAGGACAAACTAATGATGAATTAGATCTCAAATTAATTAGAATGGGCCTGAATTTCCATCAGGAAATTGCAAATTTTCTTTAACAACCACACCTTTCTTCCAGAAACTAAGGGTCATTTTTTCAATAGCAGTTATCTCCCAGTATTGTTTTATGGCTTTAAGACATGGTACATTGTAGTATCTGAAGAACTACCCATAAGTATCAGTCAGAGGAAAACAGAGATGTGCATGTCAGATGTGATTAGTCAGATGCGGCAGTTAACAAAGAATTTCAAAAAATATTCCCAGTAATGAATGTCATCAGTGAAATGAATCACTGGTGGGGAACAGATTTGTGGCAAGAGAAATCAATCATTCAGAAGTCTCCCTAATATCCTTAGAAAGTCAAGAGAAAGTAAGAAAACTCCCAAAATAATGGGTGGATGCCCTCCGGTGAATTCATGGGAGAAAGTGGAGATCAGCCCAAGACCAGCAGGTGTGGATGGATACCTTACTTACAATGTACATTGCTCAGGGCTACATCCACAATAATGAGATTAGAGATCCGTTTGAGCACCTGTAAGGCAAAGCTTTGATTCTGACTCAGTATAAGT
The DNA here is from genome assembly GCA_028646515.1 of Pseudochirops corinnae. Lineage (NCBI taxonomy): Eukaryota > Metazoa > Chordata > Mammalia > Diprotodontia > Pseudocheiridae > Pseudochirops > Pseudochirops corinnae. Next base: position 230,614,941 of record CM053586.1, read on the forward strand.
AGGAAAATATAAAGATGCAACTCCACAGGAAAATATTTAAAAGAAGCTGTATTCCCCGCCCTCCTCTGCTTGCAGTCATTTCCTCAGCTGTGTGTTCATTCATTACTGACTTATAGGGTGGTTTAGAATAAGCACCTGGATTTGTGCTTCAATTTCCTCATTTGAGAGACTGGGGCATCGTTGGTCTTATGTACCTCAGGATATGAAAATTAGATCCAAATCATAAAATTTAGGACACGAAGGGTCGTGGACATCATCTAGTCCAAGCATTTCCTTTTACCAGGTGAGCAAACTGGGACTTAGAGAAGTTAAATTACTTCCTCTAGGTCACCCAGGTAAAGACGTTGAAGAGCTAGCTGAGGTAAAAACCTAAGTGCTATGTCTCTGGACTAGCGCTCCTTTCCATTATCGTAGGATAATATTGTTTTTTAATGGATTATGAGTATTAACTAGATACATAGAAATCCAACAACGCCAGCTTCCGAATAGGTACCTAAAAGTCCCATAAGTTGCTAAAAGTCTGATTGCATACAGGACAGGGGTTTCATCTGTGGATTACTTTGTTTCTGCAACGATCTTTAATATTCTTTCTGATATTTCTCACTTAGAACAGTCATTCTCTGACGCTATTCACTATAATGACTGTGTTTGCCTTTACCTGAAACACTCGCCTGAGCACGAGGTCATAAATAATGCCTTGCGGGTTTGCACAGGGTTCAAAATGCCCATGAGAGACAGATGCTCTATGGTGCTGCACGGTATCATTGCGATCTCATGTGTTGCTCTGTGGTCTTCAATTGCCATCACTGCTATCGGTTGTCAGTTTCAGGTCTGTTGTTTCTTTCAGCAGAAGCGCAGCAAGTGGTAGATGAGAGACCCAAAGCCCTGCCTGTGCTAGGGGAGCAACCAAACTCCGATACCGACATAAACGAGTCAGTGTTCATCTGGGAAATCTCAGACAAAGCAGCTCAGAGGAAGACCATCCCTGTCGATGAAGGTTTATTTCTACTGCAACAGGAAGAACAGCAGGATCCCAAACCCCTGCACAGACTGGAAAGAGGAAGGGGGAAAGTAAAGCTACAACGGGTGAGTAGCATTTTATGATTTTTTTTTTTCTGTAACCATGGAGGAACTAACGTTGGGTAGGGGGCTCGGCTGTGTGTGTGTGTGTGTGTGTGTGTGTGTGTGTGTGTGTGTGTTGATTATTGGTAGGGAGGGGGAGGGATCTTATTTAACAAGTGCAACTGAGATCTGCCCTCTTTTTCAAAAGAAGATGCACACACACACATTGAAGCACTTGAACACATGCATACACACATATGCACGCGCATGCACACACACACTCACTTGATTATGCACTTGCAATTTTTCCTATGCTTTTTTAAGTGGAAAGGGAAGGAATATTTTCTTTTCATCTTTTTGTTTAGGAGAATGTGCTGCCTGACAGCAAGACTCCCAGCTTTAGGGAGCTTTCCAAGGGAGAAGGGAATACTTTATGGTTTTTATCTTCCAAGTTTCTTTTGTAGATTTAAGATCCCCTGTTCCTAATTGCTCTTCTTTGAGAGAAGAGGTTTTCACTCAGATAACTACATAGGGATGAGGGAAATGTCATCCCTTCAGGGGATGTGTTCATCTCTGCTTCTCCAATTTCAATGTTTCTTTCTGACAATATCAAATCCAACATGGCTTAACCCCCTCCAATGTCGTCATTAAAGCTAAATGAGCATAGCATGGACAGGGCACATATGCATTACACTGGACATAACCCAGCCCAAATCATAGCCTTTTTTCCAGGGTAGGACATCAATTGTCCTTACACAGAAGTTGTATAAAGTTATTCTTGTTTGATTGTTTTTAAGACTCTAGCATTATAACCCTGAGGGCACACATACCTCTAAAACTTTGGCATCTAAGACAGGTGGCATATTTCTACAAGAAACATGGGATAGATGCCAATCATCCTACATCTATAGGTATGGATTTGTTCATAGATCGGTGTCAGGTAGCTTTTAAATGGAAGGGTACTACAGTATAGTCATTTATTTCCATGCTAAAAATTGTGCTGTGTCCTGTCCTGAGCTGACTTGGCTGCTGGTACACGATTCCTGTTGGCACATGGTCCACTAGATGGTTACTGCTAATTTCTTTTTCTCTCTTTCCCTCCTTCTCTCTCAATCTCCCTTCCTTCTTTCCTCTTCTTTCCTTTTTCTTCTTTCATTTCCTTCCTTTTCCTTCCCTCCCCTTTTACCTTTCTTTACCTTTCCTTTCCTTCTCTTATTTTCCTCTCTCTCTCTCTCTCTCTCTCTCTCTCTCTCTCTCTCTCTCTCTCTCTCTCTCTCTTTCTCTCTCTCTTTCTTTCTCTCTCTCTCCCTCTCTCTCTTTCTCTCTCCCTCTCTCTCTCTTTCTCTCTCCCTCTTTCTCTCTTCCTCTCTCTCTCTTTCCCCTCTCTCACTAAGAGGATTTAACATTACAATTTATTTATGTAATTTTAAGTGTTTAGACTTGGGTTTGAGCATCCGAAGTAACTTCATTCCCTTCAGAGAAAAAGGAAGAAGGGAGGGAACCAAGGAAAACTGATGCTCAGAATTCTGCCTTTGCACAGTTTTAGATAATTAAAATAAAAGTGTCCATGGCACTCCATGCTGGGCTTCAACTAAACTATCATAGTCAGCAGAGTATCCAGGGGCCAACTACCTGTATTGAATAAAAGTCCATTGGACCACAGACTTAAAGCTGCAAGGAACCTTAGAAACCATTATTTTACAGAATAAGCAAATGAGCCTGAGAAAGAGTAAGGGATTTGCCTAGAGTTACACAGTTAGTGTGTAACTGAGGCAAAATTTGAACTCAGGCCTTTTTGATTCCAAGCCCAGAGTTCTATCTACTGGATGGACAAGTGTGCCAGTTACCAAGTTGCCACCATATGTTTTGCCGTGGAATACGAGATGGGAGATCTCCCTCCTGGGGAGCTATTTCTGCTTCAGCACATAAGGAATCCTGGAGGGAGGTAAGAGCAAGAGACATGGGGTTAGGAATTTCAATCATTCTCTTAAGCTACCCCAAGAGTGCCTTAATATATACTTCCAAGAAATAAGCCCTGCAGCTTTTCTTTTATTACCAACCTCAACCTCAGTCAAAATCCAGTGAAGCAAAATTTGTGGCTCCCAATTTTCCAGTCCATGCAGGGGTTGGGGAGGGGGCAGCAAAGGTGGAAGTAAATGAGAAGCCTAAATCCTGTCTTACTACATCTGTTGGTACTGAGCAAGTTTCAGACACAAAGGATTACCCCAGACTTTCCAAATGAGCCCTGAGGGAATGGTTAAACATAAGGTGATCTTGGTCATTGTCCCTCTACCTACTCTGGAATTACAACAAACTTAGATCTTTAAACCCACTGCCCAGGATGACTTTCTGTTTAGTCAAGGAATGTAATAGCCAGAAAGGAGTGAGGGCTAGTGACCTCATCACTTTCTGTGCTAGGCTGGATAATTTCTCCTACACGTACATTTATTAGTCAGTGAAACCTAGATTGGCAGATTAGAACTGAAGGACCTTAGTCTAGATGCCAATTTTTAGATTAGAAAGTCAAAAAGGAAAACTGAATTTTCCAAGGACACCCAAGAGGTAAGTGGCCCAGTGGATTTGAGTTCAAGTTCTCATACAGTGGCTCATTCAGCAAAATAGCACTGCCTCTAATTGTTTTATTTACTTATTCATTCAGACAGATTTGAATTACTTGCTATATGTAAAAAGTAAGTCTTAATTTTTAAAAAATGAAAAATGAGCTTAACACATTTTTTTTTTCAGTCTGTACCTTCCTGGAAGTGTCATTTTATCAGTGCTATTGGCTGTATCTTATCATTTTTCAAGCCTGATCTCTGCTTGTAATCCCAGCATCATGGGAACCTGTTGGCTTTCTTTGGCTATAATATGTTTTGTGCATAAAATAATTTGATTCTTTCCCATTCTCACCCCAATTTCAATCCCAACCCAATGCCTACATGCTAGACAGTTCTAAATGTACTTCTCTATCCCTGGGTCAGGCTATATGGGAAATGGTAGGGTTTATGGAGTCAGATTCTCTGACTATTCGAACTATTTTAAGGATTTTTCAGACCTTTAACAGCAGCATTAAATCTTCAGGTTTTCTGAGAGATAGTAAGTAAATTCCTGATTGTGACTGGCATTGTAGACTGATGGAATGAAAGAAGACTTTTTGCACTGCGGATGGGGCACCTGTTCCTCATATTAAAGTATAAATAATATTAGTGAGACATTAGGAATCACTGGCTGAAAGATCCATGAAAGACTTTGCCAAAATAGTTTGTGTCCTCTGCTGGTTTTCCTCCCTTAAAGTGCATATAGTTGTCTTTGAGACACTTTTCAATGTTGCTTGAGATTTTGCTTTGATTCTGCAGAGAGAATGGGCTAAATGACTTCTCTTTTACCTGAGGATGCTATGATTCTTTGCAACTGCCCTTTATTTGGTGTTATAAAGAGGTTCTCAGTTCATACCTTTAATGATCTTGTATTTGGGTTAGGGATATGGGGAGAGACTGGCACCTGTGATTTCATTGGTACTGGGAATTCCCAGATGAAGAAATTCCCTCCACCAGTGCTGATCAGTACCTTCATTGTAACTTACTGTCTTAGATAAACCCTAGAGCTCTAAGAGGGAGAGACAGAGACAGAGAGACAGAGACAGAGAGAGACAGAGAGGCAGAGACAGAGAGGCAGAGACAGAGACAGAGAGAGAGACAGAGACAGAGAGAGAGAGAGGGAGAGAGAGACTTGACCAGGGTCACATGGCCTGTATGTGTCAGAGATAGAACCTGTCTTCTAGGTTTCAGAGCCAGCTTTCTGTCCACTGTCCATACTGCCTCTACTTTGCATTTAATTGGCCTATATTTTGTATGTGTATGCATTTTCCTGATAGAATGCAAGCCTCTTGAGGGCAGAGGATATTTCATTTTTGGATTTGTATCCTCAGCTCCTACCACAGAGTCTGGCAGGTGGCAGTTGCTTAAATAAATGCTTATTTATGCTACCTAGCTCCTGCCAGATCAGTAATGCACTGAAAATGCAGAGACATACATTTTGGAGGCTAGCCAGGATGGGCATTTGTTTTGCTGTTCTATGCATGTCTATGATAAGGGTTTTCTTTTTCATTTTTTGGTTATTATTCAATGAATAGGAATATGGTAAGAGGTATAGAATATAAAAATAAATTATAAGTATAATATAAATAATAGTAATAGCTAACATTTATATAGCTCTTGCACTTATTACGGCCCAGGCATTGTACTAAGTGCTTTTGAAATTATTATCTCCATTAATAATAAATAAATTTATTTTTAAAAATAAAAAATAGAATAAGAAAACTATTTTTGTTGATCAAGGCTAAAATACTAGTATATACCCTTTTCATGCAAGGTAAGATTAAGAGGGTCTGAGAAATGTCAACACCTTCTAAAAACCTGGAAGTCTCAGTAAAAGGCAGGCAGAAAAACAAAATTTCCAAGTCCCTTTTACTTAATGCCCAAGATAAACACTCTTCACTCTTATCCTTTCTTCAGAGTCCTCTTCTCCTTCTGCTTCTCCATTATCTCTGCCCCAGCCACTGGTTTTCTTCCCTTTATCCTTCCTTTTTCTTTTCTTCTGCAGGCAATGAGCCTGTCTCAGAAATGCTGCTTTACCTCAATTCTAACCTAGTTACCCTTTCTAAAAAGATCTGCAAAACACTGTCATGTTTGACAAAGTTTTCTCTAATTGAATGAAATGGTGACATCTGTCAAAGAAAATTCCTGATTTCCACAACACAGCAAGCAGAATGTCAAATTAAGAATATGTGCTGAGGAGAAAGCTTTCTAAATCATTTTATTTTATTTCTTGAAAATGAACTGCTTTCCTCAGATCACAGACTGGGAGATGATTTTATTAACTAGCATATGATTTTATGAACATGAGATTATAGAATATATTAAACACAAGTACAAAATGAGGGCTTCCGAGAGCCTTGGTTTTGCAAATCTTGTCTTCTAGGTTTCTGAAATTATTAGGTATTAGGAAAACTCGTATTAAGTTGAATCCCACTATCCCAATCTTTTTTCCACTACATTCTTGGTAAACTTCAGTGGTTGTGGAAGAAATGGATTATAATCCTTCAAAGGATCTGTGATTTCACTGGTATAGATACCAATGGAGACCACAACCCTACCATGCCTTAGTGGGCAAACCTCATGAACTGTTGTAGCCAAAATAGTTAATTCTTCATCTGGCGACCAGAGCCCTTGTCATCTTATCTATACTGATTCTAAAACATACCCATAATCAGACTGTGCTAGGGCAAACTGTAAAAGCTGGTTGTTAAATTTTCAATGTGAGCATTATTTATATCCTGGAAACTCGCAAAAGGTACAAATCAGGGCTTAATTTATTGTTTTGTTGATTATCTCTAGACTGAGAAAGTAATGGGAAAAATAATAATAGTACAGATTAAATTTTTTAAATGTGTCATAGGTACTTTTTTTGAGAGCTGGTTGTTAAACATTTACTAAAATACTCCCTACATAGTTTGCCCTTTGATCCATACTCAGGGTTACAAGAGCTGAAAAGACCTTAGAGAGTATAGGATGGTTAAATTAGGACTGGAATAGACCTTAGAGATAACAGTAATAATAATAACTAATATGTTTATAATATCTACTATGTGTCAAGCACTATGCTAAGTACTTTACAAATGTCTCATTTGATGCTCCGAACAACTGTGGAATGTGGATACTGTTATTACGCCAATTTTACAGATGAGGAAACTGAGGCAAACAGAATTCAAGTGACTTGTCCAAGGTCACACAGCTGGTGAGTATCCGAAGCTGGATTTAAACTCAGGTCTTCCTGACTCTAGGCCTGGCACTCTGTGAGATTGTCCAGAACAAACTCTCTCACTTTACAGATGTGGAAACTGAGGCCTAGGAGGAGGAAAGTGACTAGCCCAAGGTTATGTAAGTAGTAAGTAGCATAGAAAGAGTTTTAATTCTGGCTCTATGGTTCCCAATCCAGGCCTCTTTCCACTGATTCCACTTTACATTGGGCAACAAGGTGGTGCCATAGTGCACAAAGCATCAGGAAGACTTGTCTTCATGAGTTCAAATCCAGCCTCAGACGCTTCCTAGCTGTGTGACCCTGAGAAAGTCACTTAACCCTGTTTGCCTCAGTTTCCTCATCTGTTAAATGAGCTGGAAAAGGAAATGGCAAACCCACTTCAGTATCCTTGCCAAGAAAACCCCAAATGGGATCATGAAGAATAAGACACAACAGTAACTAAAAAACACGAACCACCTGCCACAGCGCTGCGGGCTTCTATCATCCATAATGCACTTAAGGAAGAATCATAGTACGGTGGAAGGAGCCCAAGATCTAGAACCAGAGGATCTGGGTTTGGTTCTTGATTGCTCCTTACTATTTGTGCAATCTTGGGCAAGTCACATAGCTTGTTGGGATCTCAGTTTCTCCTTTATAAAATGAGAGGGTTATTTGAGATGACAGCTAAAGTCCCTTCCATCTCCAGGTGGTACAGTGGGTCAACTACTGAACCAGGAGTTGGGAAGACTCGAGCATCAATCCATCCTAAGATACTTTCTAGCTGTGTGACCCTGACTAAGTCACTTAACTGCTGTCTGCCTTGACTTCCTCATCTATAAAATAAACATCATGGATTGTTGTGAGGACAAAATGAGATAATATTTGTAAAGTGTTTTATTAACTTGACTCTATATAAATGCTAACTATTTGTAAGTTTATAATCCCAGTACTGTGTATCACAGTTATCTGTGTATCTTCTATCTCTGCCCAACTGTGTTCTTGAGAGATCACACATCATCTATACTTCATGTCTCATCCAGAATGGAACTTGGGACTCCACATATAGTTCGTGCTGAATAAAGGCTTGTTGAGTAAATGCATGTCAGAAGTCTGAGTACTAAAGTTTCTCTCAGTACAAAGTGAATAGAGTGCTGGACTTAGAATCAGGAAGACTGGAATTTAAATCCTTCCTCAGACATTACTAAACCTGTGATCCTGGGTAGACCCTTACCCTCTATATGCCTCAGTTTCCACATCTGTAAAAGATGGGGGTTGGATTCAATGGCTTTGAACGTCCCTTCCCAGCTCTAAATCTGTGAGCCAATGAATCATATAAATTACTAGCTTCTCCTTATGACTATGGCTGTCACAGCAACCCTCCCCCCTGTTCCAACATCACCACTGCCAATAGTCAAAGAAGTTCTAGCTTTGATAAGCTAATGAAAAAGTGAAAGTGACCCCCAGTGTGAAAATAATACTAGCCTCGATGCCTCCACGTGGAAAAGAGCCGGCAGAACACAAAACCAAATCAGCATCCTTGGCCCTTCTCTTTCTAATATCTTTTTCTAATGAAGTTTTATAAAAATGATGACTTTTAAAACTGATGAGGCTGATCCACCATTTTATCATTTGTAGAACAAAACTATGTGCTTAGCCCAGTGCTAGGAATTCACAGGTGCTTAATAAATGCTTATTAATTGATTGACTTTACTTCATTTTCTCATTTGATCCTCAGAAGGTACAAAGGTCATATTATCCCCATTTTGTGACTGAAGAAACTGAGGTTCAGAGGTTAATTAAGTGTCTTGCCCCTGGTCACACAGCTAGTACTCATCTCATGGGAGGCAGGAATCTCCTCATTCCAAATACTGGACTCTTTACCCTCACTGTACCATTTTGCCACTTATGGATTCTGTATCTCAGGGATGTTGGAAGAGATAAATCAGAGAATTTCTGAGTTGGAAGAAACTTATATGACCATCTCCTCCATATCTGAAAAGTGAATTCTTCTTACAACATACCCAACAAGTGATTCTCTAGCTATATATAATTTGTTTCTAAGAAGTTGTTCCCATGTTGTCTCCCCCATTAAACTGTAAGCTCCTTGAGGGCAGGGGTTGTTTTTTGCCTTTCATTGTATTCTCAGTGCTTTGGACCATTGGTAGTTGTCCTAACTTTTGTGCCACTGGAGAAGAGAGTGAGGATTTGTCTCATAAAATCCAATTCATGCACAAGTCATTCTCATGATGGTCCTCTTAAGATGGATCAACAATTCCCAGCTCTTAGCACAGTATCTGGCATTTAGTAGGTGACTGTTTACTCTTCTGGACTCTAGCTTTTCCTTGAAGATCTTCATGATGGGGAACTCACTTCCACCCAAGACAACCCATTCTGCTCAGGGATAGGAAGTCTTTCCCTACATTATGCCTAAATCTGCCTCTCTTTAATTCCCACAAATTACTCCCACCCCTGCCTTCTAAGGCCTCTAAACCAGGAGACAGATAAGCTTATGGCTGTCTTTGAGCCTGGGAGAGAGTTGAGAATGTCTAGGAAGGTCATGAGTAACAAAAGTAAATGTTGACTAGGCCAGCTCAAATTTGGTAATGGAATACAGTGCTTTTAGAGGAATTAATTTTAATAGGTGGCTTCCAAGCTGGTTTTATTTAGGGCACAGACCTGCAGTGATTGTTCCTAAGAAGTTACAACCACATACATGCAAAGGATGAAAGGCACAAAGGGGCTGCTAAGTTTGGGGCTTCTCATTACTAGTCAGTGCATTAGGGCACATATAGAAGTGTCCTCTGTTTCCTTGTTCCTATTTGCTACCATCACCTCTGGCCTAGACTAATATGATAGCCTCCTACTTGGTCTTCCTGCATCCTGACCCTTCCTTCTCCAATCTAGCATGCATAGAGTTGCCAGAGTGATTTTCCTAAAACTCAGGCCTGACAGGATCAGTCCCCTACTCAGTGAACTCCAGGGCTCCATTGTTTCTTGGATCAAATATAAATGTTGCTAATGACAACACAAGAAACCCTTCACAACCAGGACTCAACCTACCATCCCTGTTCTAATATACATTATACCCATTCACACACTCTACATTCCTACCTAACTGGCATTCTTGCCATGATACTCCTTCTCCCGTGTCTGCCTTTGCAATGACCGTTCCTCTAGGCCAAATATATACTTCCTCCTTACTTTAGTCTCTTAGAATGCCTACTTTCATTCAAAACTCACCCCAAATGCCACTTTCTACACAAAGCCTTTCTAATACTCTGTCTCCTATTACTCTTTGCAAGTTACCTTGCATTGATTTACAAACATATACACATGTACAAATTTGTTTATGTGTGTGTCATATGTTAATAAGTACTATCATTATTCTCATTTTACAATAAGGAAACTGAAGGTATCAAAGGTCAAGAGACTTGCCCGGACTCACACAATTACTAAGTGTCTGAGTGAGAATTTGAATTCAGGTCTTCCTGACGTGAAGCCCCATGCTCTATCCATGGTGCCATCTAGCTACCTCAAAACAGATGAGATAGAGAGATAGATGCACACATATAATACATAGCATATAATTGGATTATATGTTTTACCATTTCCCCAAAGCTTACCTTGGTGCCTTTCATCCTTTGCATGTGTGATTCTCAGCTCCCTGGGAACAGCCACTGTTAAGTCTGTGTCCTAAAACTGGCTCTGAAACTTCTTTTCAACATTATTCATCTAGAACAGTGGTTCTCAACCTTCCTAATGCCGTGACCTTTTAATACTCATTTGTGGACGTATCTGCGTGTGGGCTGACCCACCTGGAGATGGATAGAGGAGCGGTGTCTTGGTTCCTAAGACCATCGGAAATATGTGTTTACTGATGGTCTTAGGTGACCCCTGTGAAAGGGTTGTTCAACCCCCAAAAGAGTTGTGACCCACAGGTTGAGAGCCACTGATCTACATGCCTAATATATACAGACTGTCCATGGGGTTTTCTTGGCAGAGATATTGGAGTGGTTTGCCATTCCTTCTCCAACTCATTTTACAGGTGAGGAAACTGAGGCAAACAGATTTAAGTGACTTGCCCAGGGTCACATAGTTAATAAGTATCTAACGTCAGATTTGAACTCATGTTTTCTTGACTCCAGGCTGGACTCTATCTACTGAACCATGTAGCTGCCATATATGTGTGTGTGTGTATATATGTGCATATATATATGTGTGTATACATACACATATATAAACATATACACATGTGTGTTTGTATATATGTATTGTGTATGTATAAATGTGTGTATATATGTGTATGTATATATACATACATATAAAATTCTATGTGTTTTACATTGCATTATAAATGTATATATTATACATTTTATAACTATATAACTATATGTATATATATGTGTATATATATATACATACATACACACACACATATACACATGCTTGTTTAGTTGATTGGAGAGTCTTCTGTGATTCCCACAGGTTTTTCCTGTGTGTTCCTTCCCAAGCTATTCTGCATTTATTTTGAATATATATTTTGCATTTACTTATCTTTGTACATGTTATTTCCTTCCAGTAGACTATAAGCTCCTTAAAGGCAGATGTTCATTCATTTTTGTCATTGTGTGTCCAGCATTTATCACAGTTCCTAACACACAGTAGGAGTTTAATAAATTCTTATTGAATTGAACTTTTTGATCAGGACAGCAATTATGTTGGAAGTATAGTGATTGTGTTAGAAGGAAGGCTGGTCTGTGTGTACATAAAAATTTAGCTCAGGCCATGGGTTCTTGACCTTTTGTGTGCATCAGGAACCCTTTAGCAGTCTAACATAGCCTATGGACTCCTTTTCAGAATATTTTTAAATTAATAAAGTACATAGGTTATAAGAAAATAATTTATAATTAAAATAATTACCCACATATTCAAAAACCAAGTTCATGGGTCTCAGGCTCTGAACCCCAGATTTAGGGAATGAAGTATGGATGGACAAGTAAAAGACTAGACAAGGATATAAAGGAATGTCCTGTTAATGGATCCCCCCAATTACTTCCAGTACTTCTAAAGACATGTTCGGGGCAGCTAGGTGGCACAGTGAATAGAGCACCATCCCTAAAGTCAGGAAGACCTGAGTTTAAATCCGGCCTCAGACACTTAACACACAAAAAAAAATAGGTGTGTGACCTTGGGCAAGTTACTTAACCCCAATTGCCTTACCTTCCCCTCCCCAAAAAGCAAAAAAAAAAAAAAAAAAAAAAAGATGTTCAGTGCCTGGTAACTGACAAAGAATGTTCTTCTTTTCCACAGGACAGGAAATTAGGAGTGAACACAGCTGTTGTAACTCAGGTCAGCAGCTCTAGAATAGGACTTGACTTCATCATCTCCTGCCCTCTTAATTCTGAAGCATGCTACCTAGGGGATCTGAAGTAGCTCAAGCCATAGCCCTCAGTAAGACACTGATACCTTTGCAGCTGGTGGTGACACAAAGGGAAAAAGATGGAAAAAAAGGGAAGTGAAATCTTGTGGATGGCGCAGGTATATCATGCCTTCTGGTCTCTGAGGATCTTTCCTTTTGCACTCAATCTGCCCTCTCTCACTCAACTCTCTATCACTGTCCAACATGAGCCAGTCAGATCCAAGATAACCAGCATTTTTGTTGTTTTCTGGCCAACCTCTAAAGTTGTAATTAGCAGAAGTTCTATTGTATGGCAGCCTTTGAGTCAGAAGAAATGTTCTGGAAGAATTTCAGCACAAGGGTGCTTCTAATACCTCCATGTCCTCTATAGCCATCACCCCACACACTTCCCCCAGCCTCTTCTCTCACTATGCTGAAAGTATCCTTGATTTTAAGGATGATGAGTATCCCCTCAACTGGTACAAATCATAATCCTCTCCATCCTTTAAGAGGTGCTTTTGGGAGCTGCTGTGGCCAAAATAATTGATTGTCCAGTAGCCACATTTCTTTTGAGAAGCCTCTCCATAGTTCTCAGATCCTCAGATACACAGTTTATTTCCAGACCTTTTATCCAAAGCCTTTTCAACTTAGTAGGATCTGGGGAGGGCTTGTGCTCCTCTGGAATAGCGTTAGAGAACCAGAGACCATCTCCACTCCATGATGATGTCTAAAGACGTAGCCCTGTCAGTCCTTTACTCAGGAAACTTCAGTGGCTCTCCATTGTAATTAGGATGAGAGACCCATTCTTATTCTTATTTTTCTTCTTCTTCCTCTTCTCTTCTTCTTCTTCTTCTCTTCTTCTTTCTCTTCTTCTTCTTCTTTTCTTCTTCCTCTTCTCCTTCTCTTTCTCCTTCTCCTTCTCCTTCTCCTTCTCCTCCTCCTCCTCGTCCTTGTCCTCCTCCTCCTTCTCCTCCTCCTCCTCCTCCTCCTCTTTTTTTTTCTTCTTCTTCTTCTTCTTCTTCTTCTTCTTCTTCTTCTTCTTCTTCTTCTTCTTCTTCTTCTTCTTCTTCTTCTTCTTC
>CM053586.1:230628378-230635878 GCA_028646515.1 Pseudochirops corinnae
GCTGTTTCCTGTACCTGAGATTCCTTCATCCCCTTCTGCTCCACGAGTTGGTCGCCATACCTGGAATGATCTCCATGATCTCTTTTCCCTCCTGAAACCTCTTACTGCCCCACCTCCGACTCAGTTCAAGGGCTACTTCCTTCTAGAGGTCTTTCTTCACTCCCGCAGATGTTAGTGCCTCTCGCATCATTGTTTGTTGGTTTATTTGTTTCTTTATATTTTGTATGTACTGGGGGAAGCCAGGTGAGTCTATGGATAGAGCTCTTGGCCTGGAATAACAAAGACTCATCTCCTGGAGTTAAAATCCAGTCTCAGACACTTATAAGCTGTGTGACCCTGAGTAAGTCACTTGACCCTATTTGCCTCACTTTCATCACCTATCAAATGAAATGGCCATGGAGAAGGAAATGGAAAACCAGTCCAGTATCTTTGCTAAGAAAACCCCAAATGGGGTCACAAAGAGTTAGACACAACTGGAAAACAATTGAACAACAACAGCAATTGAATAACAACAGAATATATATATATATATATATATATTATGTATATATGCTGTTGTTGTGTATATATACACACATATATATTTGCCTGTGAAAATGTTATGTCCCCCTAATAAAATGTAAGTTCTCTGAGAACAGAGATTATCTTACTTTTGTATTCATACCCATGTTATAATGAATAGAGAGCGAGCCTCAAAGCTAGGAAGGCCTGGGTTCAACTCTCTAATACTCTAAGTTACAAATAACGTGCCAGCCTGTATTGGCAGAGGGAGTATCTTCACCTGACAGTTCCCTATATTGAAGAAATCACACATACAGACACACACAGATCCTATTCCTGTAGCACAGTGCCAGGCACATAGATGCTTAATAAATGGCTGTTGCTTTATGAGGCAGCTAGGTGACACAGTGGATAGAATGCTGGTTCTGGAGTCAGGAAGAATTCCAAATCCAGCCTCAGACACTTACTAGTTGTGTGACCCTGGGAAAGTCACTTCTTTCTCAGTCTCCCAATCTATAAAATGGGGACAATAATAGTACCTAATGTCCAGGACTTCTGTGAGGATAAATGAGATATTTGTAAAGTTCTTTGCAAAACTTAAAGTGTTATATAAATGTCATTATTATTATTATTATTATTATTATTATTATTATTATTATTATTATTGATTGGATAGCAAGGACTAACTGAGATTGGGGAATACAAGGTTATAGGGCAGGATCTGGGGATTGCCCCTGATTGATGGGGCTATTTTCCTACAGTCTTTGGGAATGACTGGTGCTTGTTCCTTAGACCCTGGGAATGCTTCATTCCAAAGATGCACCTCCCTCTCATTAGATTTTATGCATCTCTTCAGCAACAGTTCAGGGAATTTGTAATTCCAGCTGTGCACTCTGGATTAGTTTCATCCCCACATAAAACGCACTGGAAGTTTACTGGTGTGTGGAGGAGGGGCTCATTCTGCAGGCTACAATTTCCTTTTGTAGAAGATGTCATTTCATCTGGAGGGGAAGGAGTGGAGCTTGTGATTTGGTGGAAAAGAGACAGTGCTGAGAACAGTTCCCCAGTGTTATTGCTGAGTTATGTCTCAGGAAGCTGCAACATGGGACCAAATGCCTACAGAGCCTCAGATGCATGAATCAGTGTGTGGCTAGGCCTGAGCCTTCTGGGTTTACCTAGTGGTGGCATCAAAACATTTGGACTCTAACTTGAGGTGGGCATCAAAGAAACGTGAGTGTCAGAAAATCCAGTCTGTCCTTGTTGCCTCTGAAACAGATTGTGACAGTCTGGGTATCTTTAGAAAAGTTGTCTCTGATCTTCCAGGGTGAGAAAATGGACATAAAAAAAAAAATCCCCAACCCCAGAAATTGTCACAATGCCATCAGAATGTTGGTGGAATTCATTATTATGTCATTAGTTTAACTGCCTCTCAATCTGCTCATATTTTCCCTCTTCCCAAGAAAAAAAGGGAATCTTTCCAATTTTCCCTATCAAATACCAGCCTGCTCAATTGGCACCTCCATCTCAACTTCGAAACAGAATGGTCCCTAATAATGAAAACAAATCTGTTATTGGCAAAGCAGAGGCCTCGGCCAGTTTTGTAGAGTGAGAATAAAGAGGGGGACTCAGAAAGTGAAAGCTACTCACAGACTGAGAGATCAGAGAGCAAAGCCCCAACCCCCATATGCAGACAGACCCCATATTCTACACTCAAACCCTTTCAAAATGAACATCCTTGATCCCAAAGAATATTTCAAAGTATATAGATAATATTCCCTCCCCCCATCCAATTTGAAAGACATAGGATGAGCTTTTTCCATGTAGAAGGTGTTTGTAACTCTCAAGTAGATAGAGTCGATATTCATAATTTAATCGGGGGAAATGTTCATTTATACTCACAGCTGTCAGATCATCAAGAGTGATCAAAGGCTTATTAGTCTGGAGCACAGGTTTGAAAAGGGTCTCTTAGGCAAGGCAATGCATTTAACATGAAAAGAGGAAAAGGTGACTGGAACATTGAGTTCTAGTACATTTTAAGGTCTATTTGGAATAATATCTCTGCTTGCCTGCACTAACCCAGTAAACCCAGAGACTGAGGGATAAGGCCAGTCCTAGACCAGGAGTGGGTGGGGGCAAGCCATATTTTTTGATTCTCTTAAAGATAAGCAGACCTGGGGGCGGCTAGGTGACACAGTGAATAGAGCACGCAGTGAATAGAGCACGGGCCCTGGAGTCAGGAGGACCTGAGTTCAAATTCAGCCACAGGCACTTAACACTTACTAGCTGTATGACCTTGGGCAAGTCACTTAACCCCAATTGCCCTGCCTTCCCCCATCCAAAAAGGAAAACAAAACAAAACAAAAAGATAAGCAGACCTAGATGAGCTCAGGAAAGACTAGCCAGTGTAAATTTCATAGCAAAGCTCCACATATACTAAATTCTTTGAGAGTCACTGAGTATTATCACATTTAGTAGTGTCAGCTAGCCTTGACCATGTGTTGTTCTTTGTTGTTCAGGCGTTTCAGTCATGACCCTGTTTGAAGATTTCTTGACAAAGATACTGGAGTGATTTATCATTTCCTCCTCCAGCTCATTTGACAGATGAGGAAATTGACGCAAACAGGGTTAAGTGACTTGCCCAGGATCACACTGCTAAGTGTCTGATGTTGGATTTGAATTCATGAAAATCAGTCTTTTTGACTCCAGGCTCTATCCATTGACTCCCCCTCCCCCTGCCTGGCTATCCCTGACTATATGAATCAATACCAAATAAACCCTAAGCGTAAAAGGAGATTCCAAGTGAGATGGTATAGTACAGTAGAAAGAGAACCAGTCTGATTGCCGTATGTGAATTCCATCCTTAACTCTACACAGTGCACTCTCTGCGTGACCTTGGGCAAATATATCTTCATTTTGGGGGCCTCTGCTTGAAGGCCTCTACAATCTGCCAACTAACTTTCTAGTCTTATTTCAGATTATTCCAATTCACGGACACTCCATCCTGGCCAAATCTCCCTCTTTGGGGCCTTTGCATGAGCTCTCTGCTTTATCTGTGATTGTCTCCTTCCTCCCACTCTACCTCTTGGAAATAAAATCTTCCTTCAAAGCACAGCTCAAGTATCACCTCTTATATGTAGCTTTTCCCAATATGCTCCCAGGTATGAGTGTTCTCTACCTCTTAAAATTACTTTGTATTTATTTCTTTATTTGTGAGCATGTTGTCTAACTCCATGAGGATACATGCCCTGAAAAAGCAGGGACTGTTTGTATTTTTCATTATCTTCAGCTTCTAGTACAGTATCTTGCATACACTTAATAAATGTTTGTTGACTCAGATTCCTTGTCTTTGAAATGAAGAGGTTAGTCTAGATGAGGGGTGGGGAACCTGTGGCCTTGAGGCCACATATGGCCTTCTAGGTCCTTGGATGAGGCCTTTTGAGGGAGTCCAAGTTTTACAGAACAAACCCTTTTATTAAGTGGGTTTGTTCTATGAAGTTTGAATTGAGTCAAAGGGCTGAGCTTGAGAACCTCGAAGGCTACATGTGGCCTCAACCCTGCAGGTTCCCCATCCCTGGTCTAGATCAATGGCCTCTAAGCTTTTCAAGTATTAGGGGTTCTTTTTAATAAAAAAAAGTAACTTGGCATCCCCCCACTATGCTTGTGCAAAAAGAACTAAATAAAGATCAAAATGGCAATTTACAAGGAATCATAGACCTCTTATAATAAACCCATGGCCCTCTGGGAGTCTTCAGCCAGGTTAGGCAGACCTCTAAGGTTCCTACTGGCTTCCAAATTCTAGGCTTCTAAGCCATTGGGTCCAGCCCCCTGCCTGACCCAATTGTGTCCCTTGGGCTTCCACCAGCCCTCCTTCTTTTTTATTATATTCTTCTTCTTTGTGATAATTGCAACAATAACAATATTTATATTGTTATGTACTGAGACCAGACATGCTGAGCTGCAAATTAATAATCCTTCACTAAGCTCCTGCAGGCTACCAGGTGCTGCTGCTACGATGGAAAGCTGCTTTGTAAATGTACAGGCATAAGTGACTGCATTTCTCTTTTTTCATTTGCAAACACATTTTCACGTGCAACCTTTCAGAATATTTGCATAATCAGCTGTTCTAACGAATAATTGATCTTACTCATAATGAAACTGCCTTCACTACAGAACACAGGAGTAAACCATCACCTCCTACCTTGTTCTCTCCCTCCCACCATGCTTTCCAGAAAAGGAGGCAGACTGCCACAACACTCTGTTCCACAGTACAAAGGACATCTGTGGGAAAATAGTCTCCACCTAAGCTTCATACTAGTGCAATTCAGAGAATCTCCAGGGACCACTCCTTCCAGGTCATCATCCTATGACCTGGAAGGAGCCTTAGAGGATATCCAGCCCAATCTCCTCATTTTTTATAGAGGAAGTAATTTACTCAAGGTCACATTACCATTAAGTATCAGACATGGGACTCATTTCCCTAGCTCTAAATCAACTTCACTTTCTGCTATGTTATGTAGCCTCTAAGACACTGCTCTGGGGGATAAATACAATGGGGAGTGTATATGATAAAATTCAATAAACACTTTTAAGGCCCTACTACATTTAAATCACCATAAAAGATCCTGGGAGAGATCTGGTTAGACAAGGCACAGTGCTTCATTATACTTACGGTGATGTGAGGATAGGGGGAGTAGAATGAAAGCATACACAAGTAAATATAAAAGGTACATACAAAAAGAAATAAAATGATAATATAAAATGTTCAAAAAGTATGTAAGAAAGGTATAGTGGAAGGGGGTAGTCACTGCCAGTTTGAGGGGGAGGTAAAAGGAGTCTTCTTGGACTCAACTTCCAGTACTTTAAGTACTAGATTGGGGGACTCCAGTACGAAATTAGGGGGCATGGATAGGGAGTGGCTCTTTGGGATGGGAAGACAAGAGTCTAGCCAAGTGATAAAGAATGGACTGGACTGGGTTTCATTGTTATATTGAATTCCTATATGAAGAAACTCTATCTGGCAAGGCAAGCTGGCACCTTCTCTGCAACTTATAGTGTTAGCATTCTTTGTGTCATGGAACCCTTTGACAATCTTGTTATGCCCATGGACCCCTTCTCACACTAATGTTTTTAAATAATTGAAGGAAATGCTGACTTTCACTCAGAAGCAAATGAACATAAAGGTGTATCTTTTTTGTATCCACATCTGCAGACACCTTGGTATTTGTTCACATAAAAACTGTTGTCTTAGACTGAAGGTTGCCTTGAGCACTGAGAAGCTGTGACTTGCCCAGGGTGACATGGCCAGTATGTGTCAAGGGAAAGACTTTACTTCAGCTCTTCCTGGCTCCAAGGCTGTCTCTCTGCCCTCTATGGCATGCTTTTGTTTTTGTTGTTGTCATTCAGTCGTTTCAGTCTTGTCTGAATCTTTGTGACCCCATTTGGGGTGTTCTTGGCAAAGATATTGAAGTGGTTTGCCACATCCTTCTTCAGCCCATTTTACAGATGAGAAAACTGAGGCAAACAGGGTTAAGTGACTTGCCTAGGGTTATAGAGCTAGGAAGTGTCTGAGGCTGCATTTAAACTCAGGTCTTCCTGACTCCAGGTTCAGCTTTCTAACCATTGTGCCACCTACCTGTCCCCCTGTGCCATGTTACCCCTCACAAATGTTATTAATATACCCATTTTACAGGTGAGGAAAATGAAACTTTTTTTAAAGTTGTGATAATTATAGTCTATAGTAGGGTAGTGATAGTGGGAACAGAGAGGAGGCGACAGATGCAAGAGATACTGCTGAAGTATAAGCGACACAATGTTACAACTCATTGAATACAAGAAATGAGAGTGGAGCATTGCAGAGAATTACGTGATTTGAAATATGGAAGGAAGACTGTAAGTGGTGACAGAAAGGTAAGGAAATAAAGGGACTTGGTATAGACAACTTTTAAAGAAGTTCAGTTTTAAAGGGGAGGAGAGAAATGGTAAATGAGTGAATGGGGTAGAATTGTCAAGAACATGGTTTGTTTGTTTGTTTGTGTTTCCTGCCCTCGCACCCTTTTTTTTTCTTGAAAATTGAAACCTGATCATACTTATAGACCATTGGGAAGGTGTCATTGAATAAGAAAGGAAGAAGATGGATGATAGAGAGAGCATGATTGTTGGAACAAGGTACAGAAGAGATGAGAGTAAGCGGGATCAATAGAACAGGTACAGACAGTCTGTATTACAAAATGTATTACAAAGTAGTGGGGATACCAGTTAATCTGAGAGAGAAAAAGAGAGTGTGGGGGATGATGCTGAGAAGCTTGAGGACCAGAAGAGGACAACTGAAAGAACTTCTTTCAGCAAACCTCAATTTTGCAAATGGATGAGACTAGATCATTTAATTTAATAAGGAGTTTTATGGGAGACATATATCTGAAAATTTGAGAAGAGAAGAAAATGTATTTTACAGTCACCGAGCAAAATATGGATACAATAAGAGTAGAATATTATCGATTCTTTTAACAAGACAAGAAATCCACCCTAAATACATTAAACTCTACTTCCTCCCCATCCCCCACTTTAGTGGGAAAAAGAAAGTCAAGAGACTAAAGAAGTACCAGGAGATATTTGGAACTCAGGGAAAAAGAGAAACAAGGTGGGTAATTAGATCTAATTAGATAGTTGAATTTCTGCTTCTGTTTGCCTTAAAGTATGTCAAGAATGTGATAATTGCCAATTAAAGGCAGCTGAGCAGATAATGTCCACTCACTCAAGAAAAGGCAGGAAGTCCACCAGAAATAAATTAAGCCTGTCTAGAGCCTCAAGGGACTAAAGCCCACAAGGACAGGGAATAGGCATAGAAAACAGCAAGTTTGTCTCAGCAGATAACTGGAAGGGTTAGGCAAAAGAGCTACCGAAAAAGAATAAAGACAAGGATTTTCTTTCAAACTGATGTGGGGCAGGGAGTCCCTCCTTGTCATTCATAACGACCTTCGAAAAGAATACTCTATTTGTATT
>CM053586.1:230638378-230692311 GCA_028646515.1 Pseudochirops corinnae
TCAATTGCTCAGTCTGCCATATTATTGTGTATTGTATTCTGGTCAAAAGACTACTGTATCCTGAGACTGAACTGGTGGCAAACCTGGCAATGTTATGGCCCTTGGAGCCTTGGAACACTAGCAAATGAGCAGGAGGTAGCTTGGAGGTGCAGTGGATAGAGTGCTAGGCCTGGAGTCAGGAAGACTCATCATTCTGATTTCAGATCTCACCTTAGGCACTTATTAGCAGTGTGACCCAGGGCAAGTCACTTAACCCTGCTTGCCTCAGTTTCCTCATCTGTAAAATTAGCTAGAGAAGGAAATGGCCAACCACTCCAGTATCATTGTTGAGAAAACTCCAAATGGGGTCACAAAGATTTGTAAACGACTAAAAAGGCTGAACAACAAAAAGTCTATTCTAGCCCTAACCATCTAAAAACATGGCCTAGACATGCTGTGTTTACAGTGCAGATTATGTGAGGTAAAGGAAATCATTAGGATTGTGTAGGTCCAGATATTATGAAAATCATTGAAAAAATCATCACTGTAAGCCAAGTATGCCAAGGTGAATCCAAATGGCCTGGTGCTTCTAATGTGAGAAAAATCAAGGCCCCCTGAATTTCCAGACAGATCCATTGGAGTGCAAGTCCAGGGAGAACTAATCTGAAGTCAAATCTTTTCCCACTTTTCATTGTTAAGACTTGGGGCATCCAAAGCACTACACATCTTCCCAGTCATAGCCAATTTTCAGAGACTAAACAAACAACAAAATTCAATTACAGTAAATAGATCATTCAACATATGGGAGACAGAAAGGAAAGGAAAGGCAGAGACAGTCCTTTGAATGACCAATAGACAGGAACAAATTTGTGACCAATTATTCACAACAGAAAGACTTTTTTTTTTCTTCAGTGAATGAAGCTTTAGGGCACCAAGGTGCTCACTAAGCAAAGTCATAGAAAGACAAAATGATTTTTGGGTAAAAGTTTCCTAGTCCCTACCTTGTCTTTTTTTCGTTGTTGGCTTTTCAAGGCCATAGTAAGATGCCCACCAATTTTATCAAAAGCAATTCTCTTATACAATCTTGTCTACTCCCACCAAGTAAACTTTCACTTAATTATGTTTGTGAGGCCCGCTACCATGAAGCTGATTTATTTTTGCAGATTCTTTTTTATTCCCTTGTTAAACAATGTCTCAAACTGGTCTTGATCTAAAAAAATGAAAATAAGTTACTCTTATATATTGGAAAGGTTGGGGAAGGAGATACTTTATAATATTTTAATTTGTTATTCAAAAAAAACTTCAAAATTTATACACTGATATAAGCTCAAAAAACCAAGCTCCCTATAGTCACTCATTCAACAAACATTAATTCAGCTCCTTATGTAAGACATTCAGTGCTTAGCATAGTACATAGTACAGTACCATAGTACAGGTGCTTAATAAATGTTTGTTGACTTGTCTTGACACTATATTCATTATTAAGGACTAGGAGGATAAAAATCAAACAGTTCCTGTCCTCAAGGAGCTTAACTGGACTCAGATAGCTCTGGTGGAGAAAGTGAGGCTTGTAATCTTGCACAGCCCTTCCTCACTCAAATCAAAATGAACTGAAAGTCATGTCATCATTTCCCTGATGCCATGGTCCTCTTCCAAAACAAAGGACAAACACAACAGCAACAAGAAGGGTGATAAGATAAGGGTGCATAGGTCAGTCAATATAAAAGTTGGGTAAAGTGAATGCCAAGTATTGAGGTTGGAGAGGGTAAGAATACTAACTGGTAGAGGGAATCAGGTAAGAGGTGCCACCTGAACTGAATCTTGAAGGAAGCAATATATTTTAAGAGGTAGGAATATGGAGGGAGTTTGCTCCAGGCATGAGGAACAATTTATGCAAAGACACAGAGGTGGGAGAATGTTTGGTACAGAGAAAGGAGGATGAGCCAGTTTGGCAGAAAGGCCAAGAGTAAGTTGGGTAATAATGTGCAATGAGTAGAAATGTAGGTTGGAGCCAGATGATGAAGGGTTTGAGAGGCAGTAGAGAGCTGGCAATGATGAAATCACAGTCTTCATCCCACAAATTAAAAAAAAAATAAAATTTCCCCAAACATGCTTTACTTACAATGCTCTTGTGAAGTAGGAAGTGCAAGTGTTTATTATTAACTCATATTAGACAGGAGAGCACTGAAACCCAGAGATATTAAATCTCTTGCACAAGGTCACACAGAATAAATTATTGCAATGAGATTGGAACTAACGTTCTTTCTATGGTTTAAATTCAGCATTTAAACAGTGAGGGGCAACAGAATAAATAATTTCCTTTAGCAATTGGCTATTTGATTCACAGAATTCAGCAGCAAAGGGAAGGCTCAGTGACCAGGAACATTTTTTTCCTCCTTTGAAGAATGTTTTCCCAATCCCATAGCCACAACTGGGCAAAGGTACAGACTTGGTATCTGTTTCAATGTTTCCTCATACCTTAGGAAGGGAATAGGCTTCTATCTAGGTTTGGTTTTACCTTGAAAATGAAACATGCTTCCATTGCACCCCACTGAATTTCAACTTCATCCTTCATCTCCTTGGCTTTGCTTGTTATCATTTGAGAGCTGTTCAGCCTTTCTAGGTTTCTCCATTTGGGTCTAGGGAAGCTGTTTTCCCCAGCCTTTGTAGCCAGTCCTCAGAGTGTCTCTTAATTCTTTACCACAGAAGCTCCATGGCAATGAACCTTGCCAAAGTTCAAAATTTTATACTCTCACTAAGCGCACATACGCGCACACACACACACACACACACACACACACACACACCTTAATCTAAGGATACAGAGGGATCGGGCTACTGTTATATTGGCCAATTCATGTGTCCAAGGTCACAGTGGTAGTAGTATCAATCAATGATTCCTTCATTGAAACATCTAATGGTCTTTTCTCAATCCTGATTCTTTTTTTAGCTTATCTAAAGCATTTGACACTGTTGCTCATCTTCTCCTTCTATCTATTCTCTCTTTTGTGAGATTTGAATCTATGTCATAATTTGAACTCATGCATTATTAGTGAGAACTCCAACTGGAAACATAATAAAGGCAGAGCTGCAGAGATACCTAGTTTGGAGGTGCTGGGAGCACTTGCAGTAAGTTCTTCAATAGAATAGAAACAACAGAGCTCAGCATCTAGTTTGCAAAAATCATTCAAGATCACATGGTTGGCAAGATGATGGAGTGGTTGTTACTATTATAGTTTCTTCAATGTAAAAATTTTAGAAGTAAGAAATGTTGGCTAATCTGTAGTGACTGAAGCCAAATGAATAAGATAAGATAAATTGCAGAAGGCAAAAGACAGGGAATAAAAGTGGAGGGCTGAAATATTTAAAGTTCCCATCTATTCTATACATCCTACCCCATGGAATGTCCCACTCTATATTACAGTCAGCTTAAGTAAAGGAACAGGCATGGACTTCAGGGACCAGCTTTAGTGGGCTTCCTATCAAGTCTCTTGATGGCAGTGACTCATTTTGAATAACCCACATCTTAGAAGGAAATGGAAGTGCAGAGGAATAGGGAGGGCTAGGTGATAGATGATACGGGAGCCTAGACACAGATAAGGAGGAAGAAGATTCTCTTCCTGAGGGAATGGTTACTAGAAAATTAGCTGTGCTCCATTGACCCTACTCAGTAAGGGATCAAATTGTAGCCCTATCCCTCCAATTTAAGGAGAGAGAAGACAACTAACCTCAGGGTCTATATAAAAGAAAAAGGGTTTGCCATGTCAATCGAAGAAGAAAGAGCCAAATAAGCAATAGGGAAGGAAGCTCAAGACAAAGAGCTCAAAAATAAGAGAGAAAGCATAGTTCTCAAGCAGATAAGCCAATAGATTCATAAGAAAAGATGAAAAATAAATTAGAACTTTTTAAATGACCATAACACATTGAACAGTTTTATACTTTGAAGGACAGTGACCCACTCCTACCCCATGAAAACTGAGAATTTCATGGATTTCCCTGGAGATTGTAAGACAACAATAAGAAACTCCAAAACAGGTCAAAAGGGAAATGAAACTTTTAAAAGAAGATATGGGAGAAAGTTAAAATTCATCAATCCTAGCATTGCCATTAACTATTGTCTTAACTTCTCATCTTCATGGCTAAACTCCATGAGAAAGCCAACAGTGCTTCCACTCCTCCTTTCACTCTTTTCTAAATGCTTTGAAATATGGCTTCTGAATCTCATCATTCAACTAAAACTGCTCTTTCCAAAGTAATCAGTGATTTCTCCATTTTCACATCTAATAGCCATTCCTAAACACTCATTCATCTTAACCCATCTGAAGCATTTGACACTGCTGACTACCTCCTCCTAGAATACATACTCTTTCCTTTATGAGTTTTCATAACACTCTCTCCAGGTTCTCCTCTATCTACATGACCTCTCCTCTGTCTCCTTTGCTGATTCTTCATCCATGTAATACCCACTTACTCTGGATATTTCCCTAAGGCCCTGTACTGTGCTCTCTCCTCTCTCTTTTTGCTCTTTACCATCTCATTTTTTAATCTTACTGGTTTCCATGGGTTCAATTATCATCTTACCCTCCAAACCCTCCACTCTTCCAAGCCTTACTAGTAATATTGAGGTCACATTTTCCCATTCACCCAGGTTTACAATCTCAATGGGATATTTGACTCCTCAATATCACTCACCCCACATAACCAAACAGTTGCCAAATCTTATCATTTGCAGTTTTCAACATCTCTCAAATACATGCTCTTCTCTCTTCCCACAGCCAACAATCTAGTTCAGATCTCTAATCATCTCTTAACTGAACTATTTCAAAAGCCTTGTAATTGGTCTCTTTGCCACAAGTCTCTCCACATTCTAATCCATCCTTCACTCAGCTGCCAAAAGGGTTTTTCTAAAGTATAGTTTTAGCCAAGTCACACACACTCACTCCTATGTTCTACTTAAACTTCAATGACTCCCCTATTGCTTTCAGGATCAAATATAAAACCTTCTGTTTGGCATTTACAAAATATCTTCTTCCTATCATTCTGGACTTTTTACACTTCACCCTTCTCTGCATAATTCAGCTTTATCAGCCTTCTAGTTGCTCTTCATACAGAAAGACCACCCATTTCTAAACCTTTGCAATGGCTGTTTCCCATGCCTGGAGTGTTCTCCCTTCTCACCTCCACTTCAAGGCTACCTTCAAGATTCTGCTCCAATACCACCTCCTGCAGGAGATTTTTCCCAATCTCTTCAATCATTAGTGCCTCCTGTCTCAGATAATCTACCATCTATTCTATATATATATTTGCATGGGCCTAGTAATTTACATGTTGTCTCCCCCATGAAAATGTGAGCCATTTGAAGTCAGAGGCTGTTTTTGCCTTTCTTTGTAGCCCAGGAGTGCCTAAATTATTTTCTGGGCAGAGGAAGAAGAAGGAATATAGACAAAATCTAGCAATAAAAATGAGATTTTTTTTTTTAAAGTTAATTTAATTTTGAATTAAGCTTGCTCTTAGGAATTTTTTTTTTAATCTTCTTAGAGAGATGGGATTTTCTAGGTAGAAACTAACGCAATGCTTTCAGTCCTGAGGTATTTGAGACCAGATCCTTGGGGCGAGTCCTCTCCTAACCTAACATATTATTATGCCTGGGTTCATACCTCACTCATCATTTCCTTTATATAAAAAAAAGAACTCATCATTTTAACTTAAGACAAGCCCATCTCACAGAACTTTATTTACTTCTGATCCATTAAATTGGAAGAACCTCTTAATCAAATTTGTGTATAGCCTCATGAAACTGCTTCTTTAATCTGAAGATGTTGATTTCTGTTGAAAGATGAAATAAGCAGTGGTTAAAATTGCCAAACACAAATTGGAGAAGTAAGCTGACAATACCCATTTGAATGACCCCTCACCTTTCTTTCCTCCTATTCATGTCTTTTCTACCTTTGAGGGCCCTACCTCAATAAGGACTTCTCTCCCATTTCTGCCTCTCCAGTCTGTCATCTCTCTGTTCTCTGTACTCCTATTTGTCTTGTTATCTGTACTTCTCACTCAGGTACTTAGCCACTTACTGCCTCACATTTGTAGCCTGTTGGGAATTTGGCTGTGTGCTGTATGCAGAATATGATATCCTTAATAAACACACCAGCCTCCACCTCTCACTGATACTAGCTGGTTTCCTTGTTAAGTCTCTCTCTAGGTTAAATGCCATCTGGGGCATAGATCAACTTTGAGATATTGCTAAGAATTTCAGAAATTCTTTCTCCTAATTGGCTTACTCTAACTGGAGCTTATGAGATTGTCCCCTAGCTTTTGGGTTTTATGTTTTGTTTTGTTTTTTTAATGTACTAGATTTGGAGTCAAGGTGACTTGGGTTCAAATCATCACTCAGGGACTTAACAGCTCTGACTAGGCAAGTCATTTAATCTATTTGTTTCTGTTTCCTTATCTGTAGAATGAGGCTGCTGGATTCTGTGTCTTCTTTGGTATCTTATAGCTTTAAATCAACTGTCTCATGATATTTACCATCAGTCTTTAACCACATACTCCTTGTGGCCTGAAATCATTGTGAGTGGCTGTATACTTTAATAGCAATTTCAAATAGCATAGGGACATAGAAATGCATTAAAAACCAAGTATAATAAGCTACAATAAGATATGTAGCTAAAGCAGAAAGTAGAATAAAATATCTTTCCATTCATTCCTGTCTTTGTCCTGTTAGGTGGTAGAACTGAGCGGGGAAAATAGATAAATAGGGGATAGATTCCTTAGGCAGTTTTCTAGAGAAGTAGGGTATAGATGGATCCTGAGTATTAGACTCTGATAGAATAACCAATTCTTGCCTACTGATAGGCCCAATCCACCCCTCTCATCTGTTCAGTGCTTCATTTTGGTTCTCCTTCTAAACATCTGTACTATCTCCTGCTTTCTGTGGCAAGAGGGCCATGTGCCATTCCTAAATTCCCATTTGGGATTAGCAAGAGAAACATGGGAACAGATGTAGCCACACTTCATCCTTCTCCTCCATCTATTCCCATGACTTCTTTGTGAGAAGAAGTTCCCCCTCCAAGTCGCCATGGCAACATCCCTGGGAGGCAATGTTCTACATTTTTAAGAACTATTTTGTGAGTATATGTTTCTTGCCTCTCTAACTAAACTATGAACTCCTGGAAGGCATGGACCTTAGCATATTTCTTTTACCTTTCCCTCAGTGCTTAGCACAAGGTGAGTAATAAATATTTATCAAATTCATGTGAATGAATTCGATATTGCAAAGAGTCAATTTTCATCACTTCTTTAACCTATTAGTAATTCATCAGAACCAATGAAAAACTCTTGGATTAGAATATTGAGAACTTATATAACATTTTTAAGGTTTGCAAAGCACTTTACAAATATAATCTTGTTTATGGAAGGAGCTTTGCCGTCTCATACCTCTGGTATTTTGGACATAATTTTTTTTGTTTGTTTGTTCATTTTTGTTTGTTCTAGGGGAGAGCATTCAATGAGTTGTTTATGCCCCAACCAAGCAAGCCCCTTTGTCCTACCTAATATACCCTGGATTCTTCTCTACATAGTTTCAGGAATATGCACTCTCCCACATTCAGAATGCCTAAAACCCTGGAGGTTAGAAACTTGTCAATCCTAGATCAGGGGAGGGGAACCTAAGGCCACATGTGGCTTTCTAGGTCCTTGGGTACAGGCTTTAGAATCCAAGTGTTATAGAACAAATCCTTTTATTAAGGGGATTTGTTCTATGAAGTTTGGATTCAGTCAAAGGGCCACACTTGAGGACCTAGAGGGCCACATCTAGGTCCTAGGTTCCCCACCCCAGTCCTAGATAATTGGGATCTTTATCCCAACCCTGCCTGTGACTAGAGATGAAAAACCTATAAGATACCTCTCCCCCCCGGAAGCACTCTACCCTTCCCTATCAAACACCTGGCTCTCTTCATCTTCTATGAACTGTCCTGATGTGATTTTGGAAATGCCCTAATACCTGCAGTGAAGATGGAGCACAGAGCTCCAGAAGAGGTTGGTGAGATAATGCATCAAGTACTGGGAACAGTCAGTCCTAAGTCTATCATGGACTCCCTCTTCCTGTGATGACCTAAGAGCCATCATGTCCAAAACTCCCTGGCAATATCCCTGGATTTAATTATTTCCACCTTTTCTCTGTCCTACTTTGGTGGTGTCAGATCTCCATCCTAGTTCTGTGGGTTTAGCAGCTACCCAAGTTTGAAGGAATCAGCTTTAATCTCTATGAGGTGTGAAAGGTGGGCTGTCATAATTTTGGAAATGTCGACTGTTACCTCAGTTTAGTAGTGTCAATAATGACCTAGTATCCTGCCTTCTTCTATTTTTGCCCCAGCCTTCTCCTCTTGTGATTCTTTGAGTATCTCTGGTTTAGCCATTTGTCTTCCCCTTAAAAGAGTATTGTTTTCATCATTGACTTACCTGTCTAAATCCTCTGAGATTCATCTTTAATTAAAAAAAAAAATTGAGTCCAAATACAAGCCACCTTGTCAAAATCAAAATAAAGTATCTAGCTGTCTTTTTCTTTGCTGGAAATGTCTTCTATACTTTGAGTTATGAATTTAAAATTTATAGAGTGTAGTATCTAAAAAGAAAACCCTTAGCTTCTTGTTAAGATAGAGTTGTGAAAGGTTATAGAATAGCATATCTCACTCATTTATGTCTTGTTGCATATCTAAAAGGCAGGAGACTGATCAAGAAAATGGAAGAGAATCAGAAGTTCCTTTATACTACCTGAGACTGAAAAACCAAAGGATGGGGAGAGGTGGTACAGGTGATTAGAAAGTTGCTGTACCAGGGAAACCAGCATGAATTCTGGTAAGCAGGGCCTGAAGTCAGAGGAATATCAGCCCTGAATTATCAGAAGAGAAGCTGGTCATAGAGTTAGCTCCTATAGGTTCAGAAAGACAGGGAACAACCATGTATTCACTGGATCACCAGGAGTCACAGCAGCAGATAGGATCAATTTGGTACCTCAGCTCATGCTTGGAAACCACGCAGGAGAGAGATCTAAAACCATCAGGATCTCTAATACCAACAGAGACCCAGGTAAGGGGACTTCTCAATTGAGGATTATGCCAGGAGAAAGATCCAGAGAAATAAGCCAAAGTCAAAAACATGTTTACATAAAATTAAAAAGATTTTGCACAAACAAAATCAATGCACTTAGAGTTAGATGGAAAAATGACTAACTGGGAAAATATTTGTAAACAGTTTCTTTGATAAAGGTCAATGGATATGAATAGACAGTTTTCAAAAGAAAAAAAATCCAAACTATCGATAACCATATGAAAAAAGTGCTCCAAATCACTAAAAATAAAAGGAATTCAAATTAAGAGAACTCTGAGGATCCAATGAAAATGACCATCAGTTGATGGGCTATGGGGAGGTTAGATATCCTAATGTGTCATTGATGGAGCTTTGAATTAGTTTGACAACCTTTGGAATCATACCCTTATAGTCACTAAAAAAGTGCAGATCCTTTGACTCATCAATGCCCCTAGACATATATCCCCTAAGAGTTCAGAGACAGAGGAAAAAGACTTATAGGCACAAAAATATTTATATCAACACTTTCTGTTGTAGCAAAGAATCAGAAACAAAGTGGATATCCACCAAATGAGGAATAGGTGAACAAATTCAGCCTCAATTTCCTCATTTGTAAAGTAAGGAGATTAGATTAGATGGTCTTTTATGTCCGTTATAGCTATAACTCTATGATCCTAAGGTTCAATGTCCATCCACTTAAACCCACAACTGATCAAGAATCCTTTGTATAACAACATACTCATGTTCTTATGACTTCCATTGATAGGCATACGAACAGGCAGTTTTCAGAGGAAAATATCAAAGCTATCTGTAGTCATATGAAAAAAAATTACTTGATTCACTAGTATTTAGAACAATGCAATTAAAACAACTCTAAGGCACCATCTCACATCCATCAGATTGGTGAAGATGACAGAAAAAGAAAATAAGAAATGCTGGAGGGGATGGCAGAAAATAGGTACACTGATGCACTTTTAGTGGAACTTTGAAGTAGTCCAACCATTCTGAAAACAATTTAGAATTATGTTCAAGGGGCTATAAAACTGTGCACACCTTTTGTACCAGCAATACCACCACTATGAGGCCTATGCCATAAGGAGATCAAAGATAAAGAAAAAGGATCCATATGTACAAAAATATTTACAGCAGCTATTTTCATCGTGGTAAAGAATTGGAAATCAAGGGGATGCCTACCAATTGGAGAATGACTGAATAAGCTATGGTGTATGAATGTGATGGAATACCATTACACTGTAAGAAATGATGAAGGAGATGGTTTCATTAAAAATATGGAAGTCATATAAACTGATGCAAGGTGGAGTAAAAGAACAATCTATATAGTAATGGCAATATTATAAAAATAACTGTGTAATACTTAGTAACTGTAATCAATCCAATGATTTAACACAACTCCAAAGACTCAGGATGTAAAATGTCATCCACCTTCAGACAGAGAACTAATAGACTCAGAGTGCAAATTGAAGCATCTTCTTTTCCTTTATTTTTTTCAGAATGTGGCTCAATGAAGAAATACGTTTTGCATAACTTCATATGTATAACGTTTATCATATTTCTTTCCTTTTCAATAACTGGAGGAGATGATAGAGAAAGAGAGAGCATTTGGAACTGAAAATTAAATTTAAAAAACGTTCTTTACGTGAGGCAGCTAGGTGGCATAATGAGTAGAACACTTGACCTGAAGACAAGAAGCTTGGAGTTAAAATCCTGCCTTGGAGCTGTGTGATCCTGGGCAAGTCACTTATCTGTCTGCCTCAATTTCCTCACCTGTAAAATAAGGGTAATATAGCAACCACCTCTCAGGCTCATTGTTTGGATAAAAAGAGATAAGATTTGAAAAGTGCTTTCTAAATATTAATGAGCTACACAAATACTGGCTGCTCTAATTACTGATGGTGTATGTGTTGCTTTCTAAGTCAGTCCATTCAGCTTTTTGATAGATACAATTATTAGAAGGTATTTCCTTACTTCAAGTCTAAATTTGCCTCTTTGCAACTTAGGCTCATTGCTATTAATTTTGCCCCTTGATGCCAAGCAGAATACCTTTCCCCAAGGGCCAGCTCAGTGGCTCAGTGGATAGAGCACTGGTCCTGGAGTCAAGAAGACCTGAGTTCAAATCAGGCCTCAGACACTTATTAACTGTGTGATCCTAGGCAAGTCACTTAACCCTACCGCCTCCAAAAAAGAAACCCCTAAAACAAGCCAAACAACAAAAAAAAAGAATACATTTAACCATTCTTCCATAAGACAGTCTTTCAAGTATTTGAAGATAGTCAGCACTTCTCTTTCAGCCCCCACTATCTGACGATATCGTTAGCACCTTCGACAGATCCTCGTCTCTTCACCATCCTGGTTGCCTTCCTCTGAATGTTCTTCAAGTTGCCAGAATCCTTCCTTAACTTATGGCACAGAGAACAGAACACAATACTCTAGGTATGGGCTGACCCTGGAGCCCAGATGTTCAACTTGCAAGGAGAATTGTTTCCTCTAGGGGGAGCAGCATGAGAACATCATGAGAAAGTAAAGGACTTTAGGTTTCTGTAATGCCCGTGGTGTGGCTTGCCTTGGCCATGTGTTCTCCAAGCATGTTATCTCTCTACTTCCACATTCTAACTGATGCTTTGTTACTGTTGTTCACACCATGCCTCCTCAGTAAATGCCTAAATGCCTTTCCTTTGATATGCTCATGTCTTCCAGCTGAATATTAAAGGTAGTGGTGTTGAAGCCATAATTTTAGGATGTCAGATGCATGGAATGCCTTGAACCTGGATAGTTGCCCTGAAAGTCATCCTTTGAGCTGGAGTCCAGAGGAGGGGGTGATTGGTATCTCAGAGGGGTACTATTTAACAAAATCTTCTGTGTAGCAAAAGGATTTCAAGCAATGGTCTACTTGAATTGTCACCATTAAATACAAAAGAATTTCAGAACAACAAAACATTTAGTA
The DNA here is from genome assembly GCA_028646515.1 of Pseudochirops corinnae. Lineage (NCBI taxonomy): Eukaryota > Metazoa > Chordata > Mammalia > Diprotodontia > Pseudocheiridae > Pseudochirops > Pseudochirops corinnae. Next base: position 230,650,407 of record CM053586.1, read on the forward strand.
GGATTTGAATTTCATTAAGCAAAAGGAGAGAAGCAGCCACTTAAGAAAGACAGTATTGTAGAAAGAGCACTAAGTTTAGAGTCAGAGGAAGTTAGGTTCAAATCCTGACTCCGAATGACTCTGAGCAAGTCATTTTATCTCTGGGTTTCACTTTCCTCGTCAGTATAAGGGGATTAGATTCATTGACCTTTAAAGTCCTGTTCTAAATATATAATCTTATGTTCTTTCCTTGAATTCATCTTTTTTAAGCTTCTCTTTCAGACAAATTTCAGGCTTATAAGTTCCAAAAAGAGAAAGAAATTGGGGTGCAGTCCCAAACTTGGTTCAAAATTCCTTGTGTGAAATATGAATTTCTAAGAGTTAGAAGCTGAGCAAAAGAAAATCCAGTATCCCTACTAGGGGTGGGAGAGAAGGAGAAATGTCTTATAAAATGTCTGTGGAGTAGTTATGGAGAAGTGGCGCTGCTGTTCCAATCATTTGGAATGAATGTCAGAAAAGCCCACATACAACAGGGAGCCCTTCTGTGTGTTTGGTAGAGTAGAGTGGACAAGCAGAGGGAGGAGGTTGTCAGTCTGTCGCCTTCTCTAATTTTGGATTTGAGAAATGAAGCAATTTGGAGCCCAGTGCCTGCTGGAAGCTCTTGGTCAGTGACCGCATTTGAATTTCTATCAGTGATCAAAAATATTTTCACAGCAAACATGCTAATTAACAACTGTAGCACTTGGCTCTCTCTCCTCAGTCCCCCGGGTAGGGTGGCGTTTCACCAGCATCTTCCTCTCCATGTTGTGGGTCTAAAGCATTAAAAAAAAAAAAATAGCCTCTAGTTTGACGGCCCCAGAATGAGCCCAAGCTCCTGGGTTTCTGCAGCCAGGCTTTGCAGCTGCCTTTTTGTTACAGGAAGCAGGTGAAATGACCCCCCACTGGTGGGGAGATAGTCTTGAATGGAAGGCTCTGTGCAGAATCCAAGCTGTCAGACAGAATAGAGAGCTCGCTCTCCTTCAGCTTCGTCAGCGCTACAAAATACAGTGGTACTTTGGTAACTTGTAATAATAGTGAGGAGAGCCAGTCATATACATATGCCATCATCAACCAATTGTTGGCAAAGGTTGCCGAGTTGCTGCTCTATACAGAACTACTTTAAGGGAGAAGTGTGGGTATGTTTGCGTGCATGTGTGTGCGCTCATGTGAGCATGTATGCGAAGATTGTTAAAATTGTTTGTAAAGGGTTCCAAAACAGCTTATCTAAGTCTGAGGCGGGATAAGTAGAAGAATTTAAACTCCTTGAAGGCAGGAATTTTTTTCATTTTTTGTCTTTGTATGCCCAGTGCCTAGTACAGAGCCTGGCTTCCAATGAACACTTAATAAATGCTTGTGGATTTGAATTTTTTACAGTAAGCAAAATTAACCTCAGCCTGATACCCAGAATAGCATAAACTAAAAGAATAAGGTTTTACTGTATTTCATGGATCTTTCCCTCACACCTACCACTCTGTCTCCTACCCAGGAGCTTATAGCTATAATGAAATAAATGAAGCTAATAACTATCTTTTTCTCATCTCTTAGCATAATTTTTTACTTTCTCCAGGGGACAGGGTAAGTGGTTATTTGCAAGGCTGATTCATTTCCCTTTCTTGGAAGGGATTTCTGAATCCGTCAAGTGGCTGCCCCAAATGGAAGGATTAGGAGATCTTTTGGAAAGGATTTTCTTTGAGCAGGATTGTAGACATCTGGTACTATTCTAAATAAAAGGAAAACAGCAAGAAATGCATTCTCTGCTAGTATAAGGAGAACATTTGTCCCCTAACTTTAATGATGAATATATCTGCATGGATAAGATGATAAAAGAAGTGAGTTAGTTTGTCATATTTTGGTTGGAGAGATGTGCAGTTAGTTCAACACTGATACCCTACAGAGGGGTGGGGAACCCGCAGCCTCAAGGCTATGTGTGTCTCTCTAGGTCCTCAAGTGTGGCCACACTTGAGGACCTAGAGGGTCACACCTTGCCTCGAGGTCATAGGTTCCCCACCCCTGCACCCTAAGGATATATCACAGATAGAATTCTGGGAAACAGCTTCCAGGTATTAACAATCAATTTATTAACTAGGCTATCCAATAATCAATAAATTGATGGTCAGTGACTTCTCTTAGTAACCAAAGATGAAAAGGGAATCTCTGAAACAACTTAAATCAGGTGTTTTCCTTCTGACAGGGAACTCCCCCTGATAAACAAAAAGCATCCCCAGACAGGGTTAAATGGCAGACTTTTAATGAAGAGGTGGACTAAAATCTTTCAATCAATTCATCGTGGGGAGGAGAGAGGGAGGTCAACCGAGAATGTAGCCTGGTCATGAGGCATGAGCCCCCTTCAGAAATCTGGGCACCCCGATGGGGTTCTCTCTGGTTTGGTTTCTCTTTCATGAGGTTAATAAATGGCAAAATCAGAATTTGAACCCAGATCTTTTGTTTCCAAGTTTAAAGCCTGTCTCATTTATATTTTTCCCCTTGGTATGTACTTGTAGACACCTCTTTGCTTATATGTCGCCTTGTGAATTGAAGAAAAAAAATTTTTTTTGAAAGAATATAAATTCCTTAAGGGTAGAAACTGTTTTTATCTTTCATCGTATTCTGATATCTTAACACAAATTCATGGCATATTTAATAAGTGCTTATCAGTTGATTGATACAAAGACAAAAATGAAAACTTCTGTCTTCATAGTGGTTACAGGGAAACAACTGTATACATGAGTGTATAAAAATATACATAAAATAAATACATGATAATTGGGGGGAGGGAGTGTCACTAATAGCTAGGTAGATCAGAAGAGGCCTCATATAGGAGATTGCACTTAAGCCAAGCTTTGAAGGAAGCTCAAGTTTCTTTTCTCTTCTTGGGGTGGTGGTGGTGGTAGTGATAACTTTTAAAATTTTGATTTTTTTTTTCAGTTAACAAAAATTCATTCTCTTTCCCTCTTACCTCGTACCCCCACCATTGTGGGGGAGATGAGCCCTTACAACAAAAAAGCATAGCTTAGCCAAGACAAATTTCTTCTTTTGCTGTGTCCAAAAAACATCTCATTCTGCATTTTGAATCCTGCTTGTGTATGGTCTTGAGAATTAAAATTTGTTTTTATATTTTTAAATTAAGTTTTATGTATTTAGAAATGTGAAAAACATTCTTGCCTCTTGGGTGGTACAGAAGCACATTGCGGACTGGATTTGGCCCTTGGGATATAATAGTTTGCTGTCCTCTGGAACTACATGATCTTTGTTTCAAATCTATGATCCCGCAAACAACAAAAGAGATGATGTCACAACATAATGAGCTTTTTGTCACTGGTGATATTTAAGCAGAGGCTGGATAAACATCTTTTTTTGCATAGATTGGGTGGAGGGTTGGACTAAATTATTTCTCAGGTCCCTTTTAATATGTGAAATTCTAATCCCAGCATATTAGAAGAATCTTGAGGGCAGGAACTATTTCTTTTCCTCTCAGCCCTATCAGCAGGCACAGCAGGTAGGTGGCAGTAAATAGAGTGCCAGTCCTGAAGTCAGGAAGACTCATCTCCCTGAGTTCAAATAGGACACTTAGTAGCTGTGTGATCCTGGGCAAATCACTTAACCCTGTTTGCCTCAGTTTCCTCATCTGTAAAATGAGTTCAGGAGGGAAATGGAACTCTGGTATCTCAGCCAAGAAAACTCCAAATGGGATCATGAAGAGCTGGACACAACTGAAAAATGACTGAACAACAAATGCATATAGAGGAGAGGAGAGGAGAGGAGAGGAGAGTCTTCTAGCCAGAGCCTAGGTCATTCGGCTATATTGCATACATCACTTGATTTCAGTATGTGTGATCATAAGAACAAAGTTCAAGAGATAGAAAAGACCTCAGAGACTGTCTAGTTCAAGCCTTTAATTTTAAAGACCTCAGTCTGTAGAAATGAAGTGATTTGCCTAAGGTCACACAGCTATCAGTGGCAAAACCAGGATTCAAACCCAGACCCTCTGACTCCAAATACAATCCTTTTTTTTTTTTTGGTACCATGATGTATTTATAAAATCGTAAGTATACATTTAAGCCACCTCGTGCTTTAAATGTCAATCTTCCCCAAAGTGAGATCTGAGCCTTCTTCTATTGTATTCTACCCATCCCTCAACCCCCTTCTCTCCCACCTACTCTGCACATGTTAGAATGTTCAGCCCCTCTGATGGACGTTCCCCTCTGGGATCTCTGAATCCCACATCTCGTGTGTGATTGATGGGAAGACTGAGGCACAAGGAGGCAAAGGTCACATGGCGAGTCAATGGTGAGAAGAGAACCAGGGACCTTTGAGTCAAATGGCGGGATAACAAGAGTTGTCATGACAACAGAACAGGGAGATATTATTTAGGGATTGCAAGTTCTTTTCCCCCTTCCCCCCCTTTTGAGTTGACATTTAAAGTAAGACTTTGAAAGGTTTTGTATAACAAAGGATTTTTTTTTTTTACCTGCAAGAGATATACAGGATTGTGTGTTGTTTCTCTGTCATACTTCCCTCCCACCTGATAGTGAGGGACTTTGATAGGCAGTGGAAAAACATTCTGATTATGAAGAAATCCTGTTTCTTTTTATGCTAACTTATGCACAAGAGCTTATCAAGTAGCATTCAGTACATTTTTCCATGACCCCATCTAAAAAAATGGTCTAAGGCAGTGGTTCTCAACCTTCCTAATGCTGCAACTCTTTAATGCAGTTCCTCATGTTGTGGTGACCCCCAACCATAAAATTATTTTTGTTGCTACTTCATAACTGTAATTTTGCTTCTGTTATGAATTGTAATGTAAATATCTGATATGTAGGATGTATTTTCATTGTTACAAATTGAACATAACCCACAGGTTGAGAACTGCTGGTCTAAGGCCTGCCTTTTCCTGGCATGTCCTGGCATGGAAAGGGGAGGAGTGGGAAGGAATACCTACATATATTCACAAATATTAGGGACTTCCATTAGCTCTGGCAAATAATAGTCATCATAATAGTTTAACTATTTCACTTTAAGCTTCAAAAGGGAGGCAATGTGTTACAGTGTACAGCCTCAGGTTAGAAAGACCTGAGTTCAAATCTTGCCTCTACTTCATACTAGCTGTGTGACTCTAGGCAAAATTGCTTAGCCTCTCTCTGGCCCCAGGTAGCTTTCTAAGACTATGACTTCCATAGCAGCTGTCTACATATATTGGGGGAGAGTGTCCTCACTGGAATTTTCTGATATCAATGAAATCACAGGTCCTGACTAAATGAATAAATGCCACAAAACATTTTCTTCACAAAGACTCTGATGAAATAGGCAGGTCATTTTGTGGCAGGCCTTGGAGCATGGTTTTTTGTTCCTGATCCTACATCATCCCTTCTCCTTGCTCTCCTACCCTCTGGGTCCTGACTTGATTTCAGAAGCTTGAAAATCTTAGATGATTCTTTGAGCATTCGTGCCCTGAGCTGAGAGCCTGGAGCCCGAGCTGTACTTCTAAACCTGTTACTAGCGAGACCCATGACCTTAACCACAGTATCCTCATCAGTAAAACAAAGAAAGTAATAAACTAGAGGGTATAGTGAAGAATGCATTGTCAGGAGACCTGACAATGAGGGCCATTTCTGCCAGGAAAATAGCTGTTATAACCTCAGGGAATCCAATTCCCCTGTATGAAACTTGGTTCCCTCATCTATAAAGAGAGTCATATGAATTAGATGACTATTGAATCATAGATTTAGAGTTATAGGGGACCTCAGAGGCCATCTAGTTTAACTCATTTTACAGATAAGGAAACTGAGGCCATTAGAGGTTAAGTGACTTACTCCAAGTAACAAAGGACAGAATCAGAATTTGAACCCAGATCCTCTATTTCCAAGTTTTCATTCTTTCCATTTAAAACCTGTCCCATTTAGACAAAATAAATATTACCAGTGCTTGTGGGTTTGGGTCTCCTGTGGGGGGCCCTGCAATACTTAAGAGGTCTTTATGCATCTGCTGAAGAGATAGCACCCACCAAGACAGCCAGACAGTCACTGTTCAAGTCTGGCCCAATAGTAAAGGTTAAGTAGAGCTCCAAGCTCTAAACAGATGGCCCCCAATTTTTTTGCATGACAATTTATTGAAAACCAGGGAAAAGTGTTCTTTTAACCACCTGGAACATGCAAACAAGAGAATAAAGACTGTGGAATAAATAAATCTCCTCTAAGCTTGACATTAATAAGAACCAATCTGGTTACAGATAAGAAATGTTTCTAATCTGTGGGAGTTGGTCTTTAAAGCAAGCAGTCCTTTTTAGCCTCTTTAATTAACATCAGGGTGATAGCAAAGGAAATTGTAGAAGGTGGGCAGTGACAAATCTTCCCTTAAACAGCTAGATAAGGCAGAGAACCCAAAGATGATATTGAGTGAATTGAGGCAGTGGGACATAAGTTGGAATGTTAGGTGTAGATCTAGAAAGTTGTTGCTTGGTCATTTTTCAGCTATGCTTGACTCTTTGTGACCCCATGTGGGGTTTTCTTCACAAAGATACTAAAGTGGTTTGCCATTGCCCTGTCCAGCTCATTTTACAGAAGAGGGAAGTGAGAAAAACAAGGTTAAATGACTTGTGCAGGGTCACACAGATAATGTGTCTGAGGCTGGATTTGAACTCAGGAAGATGAGTCTTCCCAACCCCTAGGCCCAGTATTCTATCTACTATGCCACCCACCTAGCTGCCTGTTTCGAGCTTTCAATCCATTAAAATCCCCAAATCTTTTCCAGAACAACTGATGTGTAACCATATCTACCTTATATTATATCTTTTTTATTTTAAGATTATTTTGGTTTTCAATTCCCAATTCTTTCCCTTTCTCCACCTTCTCCCTTCTTATTGAAAAGGCAAGAAGATAAACATCTTGAGGGAAGGAACTAGCTTCCTTTTTGCTTGCCTTTGTATTCCCATCCCTCAGTACAATGCCTAGCACACAATAATCACTGAATAAATATTTTTATTTGATTTTACTCAGTTTTCCCTTTTGTAAAATGTACCTTTAGGTCTAGATCTAGGCGCCTGCCATAATATGAAAAACACAGGGTCTTCTCTCCAGGGTGACAGAAGAATAGGAGAAGGATTACTTGTATTTATTTCCTGATTCGTTGGAACTAACAAGTCTGGTTTCTGTTGGAACAGAAGGAAGAACAGGCTTATCTTGTCCACTAAAAAAAAAAACCAAACCATCATACCATGTCCTTTTTGCTGTATGCTGATCGATAGGACACCAATTTTCTGCCCAGTGAGCTTTTATGAGAAGGCAGAAAGATTAAGTGAAGAGAAAGCCTTCCTTTTGAAATTCTGAGGATTGTTATGCAAACAGTCCTATAATTGAGCACTGCAATTAGTCTACCAGAGGAAGGTAATAAGAGATAGCTGGCTTGCTTAAGTACTGAATTTCCTGACTTTATTACTCTCCTGATATTTTAATTACCACGTGGGGGAAAATCTCAGATGATTTCATGGTTCTGGTTTAGAGAATGTAGGAAGGACTGGAAATTCAACAATTACTAGTTCCTCCTTCTCTTCCCACTAGCCTATCTCATGGTTCTAATGGTACCTTTATGGAAAAATTTCCCAGAGAAGCTCTTTTTTACTTAATCTTTCTGCCTAAGCTTTCTAACCTGGAATGACAAGTGTCCTTTATCTCTCTCTGGAACTGCAGAAACCGATAATAAGCAATCAGCGGTATTAGTTTCACAGACTGAGTCCCTAGAGGGAACCTTCAGAATATGAACTGAATCAGATATAGAATTCCAGTTGCAAAATTATAGAGAATCTTAGAATACAGTAGAAAGAATGCTGGTTTGAAAGTCAGAGCATCTGGGTTTAAATGTCACCTCTGATTCTTACTATCAGTGTGATCATGGATCCCCATCCTTACCCCAGTATCTATCACCACCTCTGTAAAATGAGAAAGTTGGACAACATAGCCTGAAATCCCTTCCAGCTCTAGATCTACAGCCTAATTTAACAGATCATTTAGTATCACATTCTATTCTGTTAGTGTCTTATCGGGAAATAGAACTTGTATCTCCTGATTACCACTGGAGCGCAATCAGTACCCAAGATCAGGCTGTCAGTCGACATTAATTGAGTTTTCATGTTCAGAGCCAACACTCCATCTAATTCTTAAAACCTGTGAACAGAAAAGCAGATTTCAGGAACAAAAAATCCTTCAGATGGAACAAATGTAAATAGAGGTAAGTGTTATAACAAAATGGAGCTTAGAGCAAACTAAAACCAACACCTCTTTAATGCAGTGTATAATTTATGACACCGCAGGGTATTAGATATGAATGATGAGCACTTGTAAACGACTATATCTTTACTACTTATAAGCATAAGTGGGATGAGGGGGGATGAGAAATGATCCATCTTGGGAGGATGCAAAGGTTAAGGAGAGCTGGTAAGGGCCATCTCCTTCTACTCCCCCACCAGCTTCCAATCTGGACCCTCCCAAATGAACTGCCCTAGTCTGATCTTAGAGAAGGTGGTTATGCCTCCTTAAGCTAAACCTAGACCCAGGGAATCAACCTTTCCCAAAGTTACATATACAGTAGCACCTCGAGGGCAAATGAACCTGTTAGCAAGGTATAGCAAAATACCTGGACTTTGAATACCCGCTTGCCAGAGGCAGCTAGATGGCACAGTCAATAAAGTGGTAGACTTTGAGTCAGGCAGAACTGAGTGAAATCTTGCCTCAGACAATAGCTGGGTGACCCTAGGCAAGTGATGAACTTTGTTTTCCTTAGTCTTCTCATCTATAAAATGGGGGTAATAATAGCACAGTTATCCCTTCTATATCATGACTTTCCTGATCATGATTTCAATATATCAGGGGGGGGCAGCATAAGAAATTAAATGGGAATTTGGGGGGAATTTTGCACAAGCTGCAGACAACATGCAAAGGGCAGCAGATGACATAGAACAAGTTAAGAAACTCAGAAATGCATAAGATATGTGTATAGTATTGTATAATATCTACCCAAATTTTACAATAAGGTACTGTAAATATCCCATAAAAGAAAAATAAAAAAGCAATTCAGACTTCTTCTCTGATACAAAGGGAGGGCTAAAATTTTATGTGGATTTCCAGATTGCGGGGTGCCTCTTGTACCTAAACTTCCTGATGCGGAAGAGATCACTGTATGTACCTTCCTGGATGGTTGTGAGGATTAACAGCTCTCTCCTGCTTCTCCTTGGCTCTTTCTGGCCATTCTTTCTCAGTCTCGGATAGCTGGATATTGAAGGGGGTAGAATGCTGGAGCTGGAGTCAGGAAGGCCCAAGTTCAAATTTGACCTTAGATGCTTATTAACTGTGTGACCTTGGGCAAGTAGTTTAACCTCTTTTTGCCTAAGTTTCCTCAACTATAAATGGAGATAATAATAGCACCTACCTCCCAGGGTTTTTAATCAGGTTTAAATAAGATTATATTTGTAAAGCACCTGGCATATAGAAGGTGTTAGATAAATGTTGTTATCCAGTCATTTTCAGTCATGTGACCCCATTGAGGGTTTTCTTAGCAGAGATGTTGGAGTGGTTTGCCATTTCCTTCTCCAGTTAATTTTACAAATGAGGAAATTGAGGCAAACAGGGTTAAGTGATTTGCCTAGGATCACACAGCTTTTAAGTGTCTTAAGTCCTGGGACATTATGGTCTGGAAGTGTTGGAGATGTAAAAAGAGATAAAAAGAGTCTTTACCCTCAGGGAGCTCATGATGTAATAAGGGAGACAGCATGCAAACAAATATATACCAAGCAAGCTGTGTACAGGAGAAAGAGGAAATAATTAGCAGATGGAAGGCACTAGAATTATGGGGGGTTGGGAAAGGCTCCCTGTAAGAATGGGGGATTGGATCCCAGGGTCCGAAGGAGCATTTAGGTATGCTGGTGGTCAATAGAAGCGTCATCATCTGTGGGTTTGGGTTCCTGGAGTACGAAAGGACAGTGGGGGAGGAGGCTTGGGGAAAGTAAGTAGTTTATACACTAATGAAAAGTCTATCTGTTCAGCTTTGATCAGGTAACTGAAAGAGTATAAGGACTAAGAGCCCTAGGGGAAGGCAGAAGGAAAGATTTAGAGTAGCCCTTAGCTGCCCTCCTGAGGATAAAGCTGCATTAAGAACCCTTGAGTAATTGTACTTAAGTGGTTACTGAGAGAATTTAGATAAGAGTACTAAGGTACTGGGTGAGTTTAGGTGTAGATGTTACTAGATACCTCTGAATTGAGACACTATGTTACAGCTGGTAGCCTTTCTGTCCTTTGTGGTGGTGGTGGTGGTAGAAAGGGATGGCAGATTCAGGGAGCCATTTGGTATTGAGTTTCAGAAAAAAAAAATTTTTTTTATTGAATGTTCAGTGTCAGAATTTACGCTTTGGAAACTGGCAAATGATACAGATGTGGTCTTGATTTATTTATTTTTTAAACTTTCTACATCAGCGGTGTGAAAGTGACATAGAAACAGATACGTGTACCCTACATATTAACTTAGAATACTACAAATTAATATTATCTATGTTATATGTATTTTTATTTATTTTGTTAAACATTTCACAACTGCATTTTAATCTGATGGGAGTTTTGTCGGCTGCTTATAGCTTGGGATAGTGAGTTTGCCACCTCTGGTCTAGATCACTTAAGAAAGGGACAGGGAAAATGTTAATGAAGAAGATTAACTTTAAAAGTCCGCACTAAATTTCCCCAGCAGCACAGCCCTCAGTGGATAATAGAGAGGTTTGGGAATGGTAAAATAGTGTTTATTTTACCCTCTGGGCATTAATGTAGGCAGATGGGGGTTCAAGTCAATCCTAATGCCTATTACCTAGGACTGAGGGATAACAATAGCTGGCATTGAAATCACTCTAAAGTTTAAAAACACTTAGGACTAATTAACTTATTTGATCCTTACAACAACCTTCAGGGAAAAGTACTATTATTGTTCCCATTTTACGAATGAGGAAACTGAGGCTGAGACATACCCAGGGTCACAAAGTTAGTATCTGAGACAGGAGTCTAACCCCACTCCCACCCGCACCCCCAATCTGGTGCTCTACCCACTGTACCACCTAGCTACAGTCTCAGCATCTTCGTGATCCTCAGTGACAGCAAGACCCAGGACGTTTTGATGTCTGGCTTGGCAAGTAGTTTCCAGAAGGAAAAACAAATATTGATGGAGAAATCAGTGGATTCAGAGCTTGGAGAGTACTTAAGATTAGAGTGTATGACTATGATGACTTTCACTGGGCTTTAGGGGGATGGGTTAGGACCTCTTGTGTGCGACAAGAAAGATGATTGCTCAGTTTATTTGAGAGCCATACAAAAGGATTCCGAAGAAAAGGTGCAGTGATTGTCCTTGGTACTCTGTAGCTCTGAGGTACTTAGCATGCATTCCTTTCTATTCTCCTTATCCTGTGCTACTTCCCCCACATCCACACATGAGACAGATTTGAAATTCCAATTCTGAGGTGTGTATCTGCTCTAGCACCTATCAGGGGATTCTTAATGTCATAGAATTAGAGCTGGAAAGGAGCTTGAGTCGAGAGAATTTAATCTCTTTATTTTGCATATAAGAAAGTAAGGCACAGAATGGTCAGAGGAGCATAGATTTAGAATGATAAAGAACCTTTAAGCCAGTAAATCAAAACCCCTCATTCTGCAGAAGAGGAAACTGACACCCAAATTGTATAAGTGACTTATCCAGGTTTACGCAGCTAGTGTAGAAATTAAGCCTAAGAAATTCTTCTCGGCCATTGCACTATACCCTAGTGCACACATTCTGGGTTTATCCAATCCAGCTTCAGAGACAGAAGCAGTGGTATGTGATAGATTGTGTGGCACCCTGACAATTGGATAGAGACTTTTAGTTACCTTGCTGAGGCTACAGCAATCATGTAGCTATGCTCTTAAGATCAATCCCTACCTTATCAACCAGTTAGCTTTACCCATGTGGACACAAACGGTCCACCAACTTTCTTATAAAACATCTGCCATTGGCCACAGGGAGAATCAGGAGAGAGAATGCACATGGCTCAGTGAAAATCTACCCTCGTTGCTGGAAAAGCAACTCAGACTATGTTTTGATGGTGGATAGGTAGCATCATTAGCATATATAGATAGATAGATGTCTTTTTTACATCACCTTGATTTGCTAATATAGTTTAAAATTGCACTAAAGCTTTTGGGACATGTTGTATCACCCTCTACTCCTGCCCCTCTCACCAGCAACCCTTTTTAACAAAGAATTTTAAAAGATAGGGAAAAAAAAATGAACCAAAATGAACACATAAATCAGGCAGTATATCAAATGTTCTATACCCATTGTGCCCCACCTTCACCAAGAACTGATGGAGGTATGGCACATTGATCACTCTTTAAGTCCACTGTTGTCCAACAAAGATTCCAATTGCCAATAAATATACACTAAAGCCAACACCTATAAATAGATTTCCATCAGACTCAGCTCTCCAGAACATAGCCTGGAATATTTCAGGCAGACAGAAAAAGCTGTTGCAAAATTCACATACAATTCCCATGCAACTGCTCCTTAGAAGAAGTCTATCACTCGGAGTCTATTGCTTGCAGGTTATGCATAATTTTAACAAGCTTGGTCATCTAATTCTCTAGTTCATGGAAAGTAAGGGATAATGGAGAGAACATCGGGCTATAAATCAGGAGATGGGGCTTTAAATTCCAGCTCTGCCACAAACTAGCTGTGTAACGTTGGCCAAATCTTTTTACCACTCTAGATCACACATGTATATATCCAGAAGGGACCCAAGTTGGCATGAAGTCCAAATGCCTAATTTTGCAAATGAAGAGACGGAGGTGTAAGGAAGTTAAGTGATTTACTCATGGTCATGCAGATAGTAAACTTACCACACGGGCATTTTTTTCCCCATCTGTAAAATGAAAGAATGGTATCAGTGATTCCTAAAATTGTTTCTCTAATTCCAAAAAATCTATTAGTCTATAAAAATGAGAAGCGGCAAACTAGAAAGTAACAGCAGCTGAGTCCAAAACAGACAGTTGTTTCTATGGCTGTCTCTCCTTGCTGATGCCAGCAGGCAAGTGACAGCTGAGAGTCTGAGAGTGAAACAGAGGACAAAAAATCCATGAAAAGCAGTCACAAGAAGTAAAAGCAATAGTGGGCTGGGGCCTTTCCAGGGAGGGGTAAGCAGTACCTCGGTAGCTTCTATATTATGGAACAATATTTAATGTTTAATGTTCACAATGATAATCCTGACTCATCTAGAACAAGTTAAGTCACAAGTATTTTTTTTCTTCTAAATAGTATTTTATTTTTTCCAATTGCATGTAAAGACAATTTTAGCATTCATTTTAATAAGATTTTTAGTTCCAAATTTTCTTCCTTCCCTTCCTAAGACAGTAAGCAAATGAATATGCTATACATATGTGCCATTATGTAAAACATATTCCCATATTAGTCATTCAAAAAGTATTTATTAACATCCTTCTACATGCCAAGACCTGTGCTGAGTGCTGGGGACACAAAGAAAGGCAAAAACAAGCCCTGTACTCAGGGAGCTCACAGTTTAATAGGAGAGACAAAAGGCAAACGACTCTCTACTGACAAGCCATATACGGGATAACTTGGAGGGCAGCTCAGAGGGAAGGCACGAGCAATAAAGGGATCAGAAAAGGCTTCTTACAGAATGTGGAATTTTAGCTGAAATCTGAAGGAAGCCGAAGAAGACAGGAGGTGGAGATGAGGAGGAAGAGAATTTCAGGCATGGGGACAGACAATGAAAATTCCAGAGTCGGGAGACGGAGTGTTGGCAAAAAGGCTGCTATTAAAGCATGCCCACTGTCTTCTGTTTTGAGAAGGTACAGAAGTACAAAAGATATTGTCAAGGGTATGAATGACTGGCACAGAAGGTGGGGGGTGTCTAATCATGTAAGGATGGTTAGCACAAACATGGCACTGTTTAAAGAGCATGACAGTTTCTAAAACAATGATTTCATCAGTGAGGCATTCACTATGGATCCCTCCTCCACCAATGTGGGTTTACAACTCTCCCTGTACTATTATAGATCATCTTAGAGAAATGCCTGGAGCACATGAGAGTGATGAGATTTGTCTATGGTCATACAGCTACTATGTGCCAGAGGCAGGACATGTACCTAGGTTTTTCTGCCTCCAAATCTGTTTCCCTCTCAGTCACACCAAGCTGCCTCTCATAATCAAATCCACAATATAGCAGAGGAACCAGTTATGATCTGTATAAGTAGAGTAAGCGTCAGGACCAGTGAAATTATAGACCTATCAAGTATTGTAGAGCCAAAAGGCACCTCAGATGCCATCTAGTTCGACAGCCTAATTTTACCAATTAGGAAACTGAGGTCTAGGGAATTAAAGTTACTTATTCAAAGTAACTTTTCAGATAGCAAACATAAGAGACATAATTGGAAGCCAGAGTCTATGACTCCAAAGCCAATTCTTTTTCTACTGGACCACACTGTCTCCCTAGTTTTGACATACTGGTAATTGAAGGAATAAGCTTGACTTACAAAATGCAACTAAGAGAAAGACATGTTTTATTAATTATGCTATTTTAATGAGATATTAACCTATTTTAAACTGGGTAAATATGGCAACCCAAAATGAAGTTCAGTGGAGGTAAATCAAAACTTCTAGAGGCAGTGTGTGACTAGGAATTTCAATATCAAGTAAGTGTACCAATGGTATGAAACATGATAAATGAATGAACATCTGTTGTTTTTGAGTTAACAGCTTGGGCATTTTAATAGTACTACAACACTGATGATCCTAGGGGATCTTAGATCACTGAGTAGCCATAAAATGGGAGAAGATGCTGCTTGGAGTGCCCTTCAATAAATTTCAAATGGCTAACCAGCACCAAGGGGGAGAGAAAGACAGCCCAAACTTTGAGCTAACACAGAAAGAACTCTAGGTGTTTTGTGGAGCATTGCCTGTACTTTGGAACATCTGAATGAATATTTGGCAGAAGCATGGAAGCATGAAGGACAGTAACATAAAGAACAGCTGAATGACAACTCAGCCTCAATCTCTCTTTATCACACCTTGCAATAGAACAAAAGGCCACTAAAGAAATGTGAAATTAAGTAATTTCATTGGGCGGACCAAAAGTTAGGGGGCAGGGCAGATTAAAAATACCAATGCTTATTTCAGCAGGAGATTTATTCCCAGTAGATCATTTGAGAGTGACCAATTGAGGTTTTGGCTCCCCTTTAAAAGCACCATGGAATGTCAGAGTTGAAAGTGACCTCTAGTTAACGGTTGGAGGGAGCCAACTATTCTAAGCCATTCTTGAACAGCAACTCCCCCTCAGCATCCCCAACAACTGCCTGTCCAACTTCTGCTTGATGACCTTCAATGAAAATGATCCATAATCTTTGGCAGCAGCTGGTTCCACTTTTGAATAGCTCTGATTTTTTTTTTATAAAGTCTTTTTTTTTCCCCCTTAAAGCAAGCCAAAATCTGCCTCTACAACTTTTTCTCATTTCTTCTAATTCTCCCTCTGGGACCAAGCAGAACAAATCTAATGATTACTTATTCAGCTGTGTATAGGACAGTGAGGTGGATAGAAAACCTGAATTCAAATCTGGCCCCAGAAGCTCACTAGCCATGTAACTTTGGGTGAGTCACAACATCCATTTTTGTCTCATTCTTCTCATCTATAAAATAGGAATAATCATAGCACCTCCCTCCCACGGTTATTGTTAGGACATAATAATTGTAAAGTGCAAAGCACAGTACCTGGGACATATGTTCAACCCTTTTTTAATCATGTCTGAATCTTCACAACCCCATTTGGAATTTTCTTGGCAGAGATACTGGAGCGGCTTGCCATTTCCTTCTCTAGATAATTTTACAGATGAGGAAACTGAGGCAAACAGAGTTAAGTGACTTGCCCAGGGTTACATAGCTAGTGTCTGAGGCCAGATTTGAACTCAGGAAGATGAGTCTTCCTGACTCCAGACTGGTGCTCTATCCATTGTACCAACTACCTATGACATACATAGTAAAGCACTATATAAATGTTTGTTGTTGTTGCTGTTGTTTTATCTAAGCCTTGCTGCCTCTACTATGGCCTTTTCTTCTTCCTCTCAGAACTGGATTTCTATCACTGGATCACCAATCACTCAGATTGGTGAGTTTTTACTTTACCTTGGCCACTAAACCAGCCATCTCATGATATTCTGGACCCCCTTCTCCTTCTTTTCTCTCAAATTTCCAATTTTAGCTCCCCTGAAAGTATTGTTTTCTGGTTTTTCTAATCCCAGGACTTAGTAGCTTTATTCATACTAAACTCTTTATAAGTGTTTTTGTTATGCATTAATTCCAGCCAAGAATGTAGTAAAGGTAACTCTAACTGCTTGGGAGAATTGATTGTTAAATATTCTGTGTAAACATTTATACCTCAGAAATCAGCAAATGTGATGAATCAAGGTTTGATTTATGATTTTGTTGATTACCTAGATGTAAGAAAGTAATATTTAAAATGTTAAGAATGAAAATTAGACTTAATGTATGTCTTTCTTATGTACTTGTTTTTTCCCCTCGGAGAGCCAGTTGTTGACATTTACTTGAACATCCTTGATTCCATCAGAAAAGTCTTTCAAATATCTGATGAGATCTATCACATCACTCCTAAATCTTCTCTGCTCAATACAAAACAATCTCAGTTCCTTCAAGTGGTCTTTGTAAGTTACAGTGCAGTGAACTCCCCATTGTCAATGGGATCATTTAACCTCTCTTGGTGTCAATATCCTCAATGTAAAATGTAGAGCCTGGACTATGAAATCTCAAAAATTCCTTTTAGTTCTAGATCTGGAATCCTTCTGACTTTAAAAGCTGTGAATGATAACTCTGCTTAACTAAGAAAATAATGATCATCCCTTGATTGAATAGACTATTTAATATTGACTCTATGGTGCAATAGAAGGAGAACTTGACCACGATCTGGAGACTGGGTTAGACTCTTCAGTCTTTTACTAATTTTCTACATGACCCCAGGCAAGTCACAAAACCTCTCAGTACTTCATTTTCCTCATTTTCTCATCAAGGTTATTGTGAAAATTAAAAAACAAATAGTCGAGGCCATGAAGTGTTTTGAAAAGCACAGAGTGCAAAAATATGGATAGAAGATGGTGGTAGTGTTTCTGGTGCTGTTGTTTTTTAGAATTATGAATATTTTGAACTTGTGTGGAAGAACTGAAGCATTGGGCATTTTCACTTTCAGCTGAGCAGAAACTAATGTGAGGGATTTTTCACAGTTGAAATGTCACTTCCTTCCCCAGGCTCTCCTTCAAGACTATCACCATGAAAATTAAATGTTGTAGACGACCCAGCAAATAAAGCCAGATCTGAGATTAGTGCAAATGATAAATCAGTGCATTCTCTGAAGTCATCACATTATCTGAATTCATACTGCACGTGTTGATTGGACTGGAACCAATTACCATGTTTTACAGAACTAATACTTGAAATAGTATGAATTAAAATACATGGGGCCACTTCAGAGGATTCATTATTGGCGCTAATCAGGACCTAGCTATAATCTTTTCTCTTTTCCTTTAATGTCAAGAAAATTCTGCTGTAATTTGACAGATAATGGTTATCTATAACCGTGGATAACCCACAATTTTTTTTTATTTAGTTTGGGAATGTTATAGTTTGGGGCAACAGAATTATTATTTCCTAATTTTGTCTTGTTTGAGCACAGAAGTTATCTTTATACATATAACATTTTTTAAAGATTTTTCAAAGACCTCATCTGTTATATCATTTTACCATCATGACAAGCCTATGAAATAAGGTCCACACACATTATTATCTCCATTTTATAGGTGAGAGAAACAATTCATAGAGAAGGTTAGGTGATTGTTGAAAGCCAAATAGCCAGAAGCCAGACCTCATCATTGCCTAGGAAAAAGACTGGAATTTAACCTTGCTGCAAATAAGCCTCAGAGGGTATCATTCAAATTTATATATATATAATATATATATATATTAACTCTAGGGCTTGCTAGATGGTGCAGTGGAGTCAGGAAGACTCATTTTGAGCTCAAATCTGGCCTCACACGCTAACTAGCTATGTAATCCCGGACATGTTGCTTAACCCGGTTTACCTCAATTTACTTATCTGTAAAATGAACTGAAGAAGGAAATGACAAACTACTCCAGTATCTTCGCCAAGAAAACCCCAAAAGGGGTTCTCAAAAGGTCAAAAATGATTGAAAAATTACTAAAAACAAAACAAGAGTTAAGGGCACAATAATTAGATCTTGCCTCTGGGATAAAATACAAATTCTTCTGGTTGGCTTTATATAATCTGGCCCCAATTTACCTTCCAAAGCTTATTATATATTTCTCTCCTTGGTGGACCCTGTGTCCCAGAAAAACTGACCAACTCACTATTTCTCAGGCAAAGCACTCCATCCTCTCTCTCTGATTACACATATACCTGGAATTCACTCCTTCCTCATCTCTACCTCGTAGAATCCAAACTTCCCTTTGACTGTTACCTCCAACAAGAGGTCTTTGCTGATTCCCCTTAGTTACTAGGATTCTCCAAATTACTTTGGATTTATCTTTTATATATTTCATATTCATTTCTATGGTATGGGTATATAACATTTCATCCATAATATACTCCTTAAGGATAGGACTTTTTGAATTTTATCATTGTATCCCCATTCTTATCCAGTATATAATAGATGCCTAAATACATGTTGATTGGTTAATCAATCAATTCTCATAGAGTTTTATTTCTTCTGTTAACAGGAGCTTGAGCTAGGCATTTTAGCTACTTCTAAACTCCCAGTCCTCAAGAACTAGCTCTGTTGGAGATATCACACATGGCCTGTGTGTGCGTGTGTTTATGTGTGTGTGTATGTATGTGTGTGAGTCTTATGCATAAGAAAAAGTCTCAAAAGATATGAGATTGTGATACAATTATTAGAAAATACACTTTGGGTATTTGAACTTCATGCTCACTGAGTTCAGATCATTTAAGATGTTTTACCTACAATTATAATGACTAAACCACTTTTTTAAAAGTATCTTATGTTTTAAACACACACACACA
Organism: Pseudochirops corinnae; assembly: GCA_028646515.1. NCBI lineage: Eukaryota > Metazoa > Chordata > Mammalia > Diprotodontia > Pseudocheiridae > Pseudochirops > Pseudochirops corinnae. The sequence goes on from CM053586.1 coordinate 230,669,536, forward strand.
CACACACACACAAATGATTCCTATAGGAATTGGCCTTTTAAGGGGATCCCTCAATCAACTAGCAGAATGGTTGTTCCTTTCCCCCTTCCCATTCCCTGCTGCTTTTTGATACAGTATGATAACAGCAGACATGTATGCAGGACGTCATACCATGTTTAACACTTGTATCATTTCATTTGAGCCTCACAGCAACCTTGTGAGTTAAGTGTTCTAGATATATTAGTGTCTTCATCTTATAGATGACGAGACCGGAGGCTGACTTGTCTCAGGTCACACAATTGAGAAGAACTTGAGGTGAGATTCCAGTGCAGACCTTCCAGATTCTAAGACCCATGTTCTCTTTACCATACCACCTAACCATCTTTCTGCCTCTAAAGGCTGCAGTGGACATTTTTTTTTTCTTCTTTTTTGGATGGGGGAAGGGAGGGCAATTGGGGTTAAGTGACTTGCCCAAGGTCACGTGGCTAGTAAGTGTTAAGTGTCTTAGGTCAGATTTGAACTCAGGTCCTACTGACTCCAGGGCCAGTGCTCTATTTGCTGCACCACCTAGCTGCCCCAAGTAGACATTTTTTCTAGGAGTTTTTGAGGGATTATTATTATGTTGTTAAGTAAAAATACATTGTGTCTTTTTTTTTCATCTGAGAGATTATATTTGTGGTTTCCATATCAAATAACAGTTCACAAATCTGTCCATTGAATATGTATTTCATAAATGTCTTCTATGTAGACAGCCCCACGCTAGTTGCTTTGGAGTGGAGAATACAGTGAGGTATAAGACATGGGCATGTTCTAGAAGATGATATATAGACCAGAAGGTTTCAAAGTATGATACAAATGCCTGGGAGTATCCTCAAGAAACCTTCTGGGGATCCATAAGCTCAAAACTATTTTTATAATAATACTTAGATATTCTAATTTAGAATATGATAAATGTTGGTGGGTATAATCCTCATAAACCTAAGATCTTAAGTGGATGGAAGGATCCCCAATAACTTAACAATATAAAGAGATCCTGAGACCATACAGCTGATTTTGGCTAAATTGATTATCAGTGAACCCAAAACAAATACTCAAAAAGCGACTGAAAAGTCCTAACAATCAGACAAAGAAGAATGCCATTTTAGGCTAGTGATGGTGGCCCTTGTTGAAGTCCGTGCTTCTCTAGTGCACTGGGAGTGGAATTCTCTGTGATTAACAGTTAATAAAATAGGAATATGAGGCTAGTAACACTGATGAGGACAAGAAGCTGTAGACTAAGGTAACTCCACTAACGGCCCTTGGCCCATTACTCACCCAAGTAAAGTAATCATTCTTTCCAGTTAAGTAAGAAGGAATTACAATTTAAGTAGGTTAGTCTTTTTTTCCTACTTGTAGAGGCTAGAGCAAAGGCAAAGGAAAGCGTTTAAGTCTCTACAACATGTTTATAAGGATTGGTTTAAATAAGAGTGCCATATCTAGTGAATTTCTCCTTACATTTTGAAGACCATCATAAGACCATAGGTTTAGAACTGGAAAGAATCCTTAAGTCACCAAATCTGTCCCTCTGGTTTTACAGCATCAAGGAAATTGAAGTTTTATTGACTAAGAAAGATGAAGAAACTGAAGTACAGAGTGACTATGACTTGCCCAGGGTCACACATTTAGTAAGGGATTTGAACTCAGGTCTTCCTAATTCAAATTTCAGTGCTTTATGCACCACAACATGCAATCCTCCACTGAAGTCCCATTTTGATGTGTTACCATGACATAGAAGCAATCCTGGGCTGCCAACCATTTATCCAGTCTGACTTCAGTTCAACAAGCATGTTTTATAATTCCTACTGAGGGGATTGTGGGAAGATGGCAGAATAAGACAAAAAACTACCTGGCTCTCCTAAATTCCCTCACAAATAACTTGAAACTACTCAAAGTAAATTTTAGAGTGAGAGATATAATTAAAAATTGGAATAAAGAAGTCACCCCTCAAAAAGCAACAACAACAATAACAACAACAAAAGAAGTCACTCAGCCTAAATACAACTTGGGAGGACTTAGAAAAGATATGATATCCTGAAGTGGTGCTCTAGTGTGAATGAAGTGCAGAAACCTCCAGGCAGATACTTCCATGTGAAAAAACAGTAAGCTCTGTAGTAAGCTTTGTGGCAGCAGTTCAGCTTCAGGAACTTTGCCCCATGGACAGTGTGCAGGTTGGGTGGCTGGTCAACAAAAGATTGTGGGTGCCCTCCTCTGGTGCTGGATGTGGGTCCCTGGCAGTGATTGTGAGTGAAGAGGAGCAAGCAGATGCTGCTGAGTGTGGTAGCAGAGAGGTAAGGCCCTGCTGATTGTGGTCAGTGGCAGGAGAGCAGAGGTCTCTGACTTTGCTTCCAGGGCAGATAGGCAAACTGATACTTGAAGCCATCTGAGGGATAGGTAGCAAGAGCATTTGTGGTGGCAGCAGTGCTGGGGGCTCTGTCAAGGCTCAGGGGTGGAGAGAAATCGTTGAGGTTGTTTATAGTCCAAGGCATGAACAAAAGAAGCAGTGACCACACCTGGTCTTGGATTACAGAACATTAGAAAAACCAAGAGGTCAAAGGCTCAGAAAACAACATCATGAAAAACCTGAAGCTTGAGATATCCCTTACACCCCAGGCAGACTCTGACCCTAATATGAAGCTAAGAGGCAAGAAATAATCCATTAAAATGAGTAAAGAACAGATAAAGAACCTGACCATAGATAGCTACTATGGTGATAAGGAAGATCAGGGTAAAAAGAAAAAGACAAAACAGCTTCTTGTAAAACTTCAAAGAAAAACGTAAAACAGTTGGAAGCCCTAAAAAGAGTTCTTAGAAGAACTTTAAAAAGGATTTAAAAATCAAATAATAGATGTTAAGGAAAAAATAGGAAAGAAAACATGAGTAATTCAAGAAAAGCAAGAAAATTTTGAAGAAAAAAAAGTCAGCCAATTGGAAAAAGGAATCCAAAAACTTACCAAAGAAAATAACTATTAAAAATTAGAATTGAATAAAGGGAAGCTAATGACTTCATAAGACCTCAATAAAGAATAAAACAAAATCAAAAGAATGAAAAAATAAACGAGAATGTGAAATATATCATTAGAAAAACAACTGACTGGAAAACATATAAAAGAGATAATTTAAAAATTGTTGAACTACCTGAAAATTATGATCAGAAGAAGAGTCTAGACACTGTACTTCAAGGAATTGTTAAAGTAAATTACTCTGAAGTTCTAGAAGTAGAAGGTAAAATAGAAACTGGAAAAAAAAATCCACCAATCACTACCGGAAAGAGATTCCAGAATGAAAATTCACAGGAACATCATTGCTAAGTTTCAAAGCCCCTGGGTCAAGGAGAAAATATTACAAGCAATTAGAAAGAAGCAATTTAAATATTTTGGAGCTACAGTCAGGATAACACAAGATTTAGTAGCTTGTGTATTAGAAGACCAAAGGATGTGGAATATAATATTTGGAAGAGCAAAAGACCTAGGTTTGCAAACAAAAATAACCTACCCAGAAAAACTGAATGTAATCCCGCAAGGGGAAAAAAAAAATTGATGAACTAAAGGATTTCCAGGTATTCTTGAGGATAATACCAGAATTGAATAGAAAATGTAACTAAGAATTAGGAAAAAACATAAGATAAATATGAAAGGCTAATTATAAGGGGCTTAATAGGTTAAATTGCTTACTTCTTACATAGGAAAATTATATTTGTAACTTTTAAGATTATTATCATTACTAGGGTAGTTTAAAAGATTATATGTAGATAGAAAACTTGAGGTTGAGTTGATTTTGATGGAATTTTTGATGGAAAAATAAAATTGAGTAGGGAAAAATAAAATGGAGCAAATTATCTTATACAAAAAAAATGTGAATGGAAGAACTGTTCCAATGGAGGGTGGGTAGTGTAAGAACCTTATTCTCATTAGACCTGGGTTAAGGAGGAAATAACATATACATTCAGTGAGTATAAAAGTTTTAACTTACAGTGAAATAGGAGGATAAAGGGATAGGATAAGGGAGTGATTCTTAGAAGGGTGTGTGGATTCAGAAATAGGAGGAAAAGGGAATAGGACGAAAGGGGGCTTTTGGGAAGGGTGTGAAGATTCAGGAGGGAAAGGTCAGAAGTAAATTATATTTCTGAGGAGAGATAGGGAGGGAGGGAGAGAGGGAGGAAGAGAGAGAGACAGAGAGAGAGAGAGAGAGAGAGAGAGAGAGAGAGAGAGAGAGAGAGGAACAGTGAGGAAACAGTGAGGAAAAGTGGGATGGAGAGAAATACATGACTAATAATTATAACTTTGAATGTGAACAGGATGAACTCACCCATAAAACAGAAGCAGATAGCAGAATGCCTTAAAAAAACAAACAAACCAGAATCTGACAATATGTTGGTTATAAGAAACGTGTTTAAAAATGAGAAACGGAGTGAAAAATAAAAGGCTAGAGTAAAATTTATTATGCTTTAGCTGATGTTAAAAAGAAAAGCAGGGAGAGCAATCATGATCTCAGACAAAGTTAAAGCTAAAATAGATTTAATTAGAAGAGATCATCAGGAAAACTACATTATGTTAAAAGGTACCACAGATAATGACGTAATAGCACTAGCAAAACTATATGTGTCCAATAGCAATCAAATTTTTAAAGGAAAAGGTTAATAAATTACAGGTGTAAATAGATAGCAAAACGACAATACCATGGGGATTTCAACTCTCCTCTCTCAGGATTAGGTAAATCTAACCAAAAAAAATGAGAGAAGTCAAGGAGATCAATGATATCTTTGATAAAGGAGATACGATAAACATCTGGCAAGAGCTCAATGGAAATAGAAAGCATAGACATTCTCCTCAGTGGTGAATGACACTTTCACAAAAATTAAACATCTATTATGCCATAAAAACTTTATAGTTAAATGCAGAAAAGCAGAAATATTAAATGAATAATTTCCAGACTATAATAAGATAAAATTATGTTTAATAAAGGACCATGGAAATACAGATTAAAGATTAATTAAAGATTAAATAAACTAATCTTAATGAATTAAAAAACAAGTCATAAAAACAATAAATAATTTTATTAAAGTGAATGATAATAATGAGACAACATAACAAAACTTATGACATGCAGCAAAAGCAATAATCAAAGGAAAATGTATATCTCTAAATGCCTACACCAATAAAATAAAGACTAGATTGATAAATTAGGCGGGCAATTAAAGAATCTAGAAAAAGAACAAATTAAAAATCCTTCCCTAAGCACCAGATTGAAAATCCTGAAAATTAAAGATAATATTAATAAGATTGAATGTAAAAAAACAGCATTGGAATAATAAATAAAACTAGGGGTTGGTTTTATGAAAGAAAAAAACTAATAAAGTAAATAATCAATTGTTAATATAATTTTTAAAAAGAGGGAAGAAAAACAAATCACTAGTATCAAAAAAGATAAGGGAGAATACACTATTAATGAAGATGAAATTAAAACAATTATTAGGAATTGTTTTGCCCAATTATATGTCAATAAATTTAACACTCTAAGTGGAATGGAAAAATAGTTACAAAAACATTTAGAAATTGCCCAGATTAACAAAAGAGGAACTAGAATGTTTAAATAATCCTATTTTAGAAAAAGAAATTGAGCAGATTGTAAATGAGTTTTCCAAGGAAAAAACATCAAGACCAGATGGATTCAAAAATGAATTCTACCAAACATTTAAAGATCAACTAATCCCAACATAAATAAATTATTTGGAATAATAGGCAAAGAAAGAGTCCTACCAAATTCCTTTTATGAAACAAATGTGGTGTTGATATCTAAACTAGGAAAAGCAAAAACAGAGAAAGAAAATCATAGACCAATTTTATTAACGAATATTGATGCAAAAAATCCTAAATAAAATACTAACTAAAAGACTACAACAAGAGATCACAAAGATCCTATATATTATGACCAACTGGGACTTAAACCAGGAATTCAGGACTGGTACAATATGAGGAAAAATACTTTAAAAATTGATTATATCACTAATGAAAGTGACAAAAATCACATGATTCTATTACTAGATGCAGAAAAAAGCATTTAACAAAATGCAACTCTCATTCCTTGTAAGAACATTTGAAAGAATGGGTATAAATGGATTTTTCTTTAAAATGATAAAACACCACCTACCTAAAACCATCAGCAAGCACTATCTATAACAGAGATAAGCTAGAAGCCTTCCTAATAAGATCAGGAATAAAGCAAGGATGCCAATTATCAGCAATATTATTCAATATTGTACTAAAAATGCTATCAATTGAAATAAGATAAGGGAAAAAACTGAGGGAATAAGAATGAGCAATGAGGTGATAAAACTGTCTCTTTTTGTGGGTAAAATGATGATATACTTGGAAAATTCTAGAGATTCAACTAAAAAGCTAGTTGAAACAATTAACTATAGCAAAGTAGCATGATTTAAAATTAACCCACTTCTATCATCAGCATTTTTATATATCACCAACAAAGCCTTGCAAGAAAAGATAGTAAGAGATTGTTCATTTAAAATAACCATAAACAATATAAGCTATTTGGGAGTATACCTGCCAAGACAAATCCAGGAACTATATTAAAATAATTATAAAAACACTTTTTATAAAAACGAAGTTAGGTTTAAGTAATTGGAGAAATATTATTTGTTCATGGGTAGGCTAAGCCAATATAAAAATGACAATTCTACCTAATCTGCTTATTCAGTGTCATCCCAATTAAATTATCAAGAATTATTTTATTTAAAATCTTTTATTTATTTTTAGTTTTCAATATTCATTTCCATAAGATTTTGAGTTACAAATTTTCTCTCTGTCTTTCCCCTACCCCCACCCCAAGATAGTGAGCCTACTGAATACCCCTTCCCCCAATCTGCTCTCTCTTATATCCTCCCCCATAATCACCCCAACTTTCTAGTTGGGCAAGACAAATTTCTATGCCTCCATGTTTGTATATCTTATTTCCCAGCTCCATGTAAAAAAATAATTATTTTTACATTTGTTTTTAAAACTTTGATTTCCAGATTCTTTCCCTTCTTCCCTCCTCACCCATCCCTACTGGGAAGATAAGCAATTCAATATAGATTGCACAAGTGTAGTTATGCAAAATGTTTCAATAGTAGTTATATTGTGAAAGACTAACTATATTTCCCTCCATCCTATCCTGCCCCCCTCTTATTGTACTTTCTACTTTGATCCTATCCCTTTTCAAAAGTGTGTGCTTCTAACTACCCTTCCCCTTAATCTGCCCTCCCTTTTATCATCCCCACTCTTATCCCCTTCCTCCCCTCCTACCTTCCTGTAGGGTATGTTATTCCCTCTTTAAGCCAAATTCAATGACAGCAAGTTTGTGCCATTTCCTTTCCCCTTCCTGCTCTTCCCCTCCATTGTAACAGTTTTCTCTTGCCTCTTTTATATGAGATAATTTACCTATTCTATCTCTCTCTTTCTCCTTCTCCCAATATATTCCTCTCTCACATCTTAATTTTATTTTTTAGATATCATCCCTTCATATTCAACTCATCCTGTGCCCACTGTCTGTGTATACATTTACACACGTATACACACACTCACATATGTATTTATACATACATACACGCTCCTATACATATATGTAAACATAAATATAGATATATGTTGCCTTCAACTATACTCATACTCAGAAAAGTCTCATGAGTTACAATTATCATTTTTCCATGTAGGAATATAAATAGTTCAATTTTAATAAGTTGCTTAAGATTTCTTTTTCCTGTTTACCTTCTCATGCTTCTTTTGCTTCTTGTATTTGAAAGTCAAATTTTCTGTTCAGTTCTGGTTTTTTCATCAAGAATGCTTTAAAGTCCTCTGTTTCATTGAATTGCCATATATATTCCCCTGAAATGCTATACTCACCTTTGCTGGGTAGGTGATTCTTGGCTTTAATCCTAGTTCCTTTGACCTCCAGAATATCATATTCCAAGCCCTTCGATCCCTTAATGAAGAAGCTGCTAGATCTTGTGTTATCCTGATTGTGTTTCCACAATATTCAAATTGTCTCTTCCTGACAGCTTATTATATTTTCTCTTTGACCTGGGAACTCTGGAATTTGGCTCATGTGGGACTACACTTGGTTCCCAGCCTGATGCAGCCTGTCAGCCTGCCAGGCTGCTTTCAGTGGGAGATTTGTTTCTCTATGCCACTTTGTTAATTCTGTAGTTCTAAAATTTGTTTAGAGTCATATTTTACAGGTATTGGAGGTGGTTTGTGTGGGAGCTTACACAAGTTCCTATTTTTACTCCACCATCTTGACTCTGCCTCCCCAAAAATTATTTTATTGAACTGGACAAAAATAATAACAAAATCTGTTTGTAAGAACAAAAGGTCAAGAATATCAAAGGAATTAATAAAAAAAAATTGTAAAAAAATGTCTGGCAGTACCAGATTTTAAACTGTGTTATGAGTCAATAATTATCGAGACTATCTGGTACTGGCTAAGAAATAGAAAGGCGGATCAGTGGAATAGATTAGATATACAATACATTGCAGTAAATGAGACACTATTATACTATTGGTGCAATTGTAAATTGATCCAAGAATTTTGGAGAACAATCCGAAATTATGCCCATAGAGTCATAAAACTGTATACTCTTTCACCAAACAATAGAACTATTTGGTCTGTTTCCCAAGATGATCAGGAAAAAAAGGAAAAGAATCTATATATTCTGAAATATTTATAGCAGCTCCCTTTGTGGTGGCAAAGAACTGGAAATTGAGGGGATGCCTATTACTTGGGGAATGTATGCACAAATTATAGTATATGACTGTGATGGAATATTGCTGTGCTGTAAGAAATGATGAGCAGGTTGATTTTAGGAAAGCATAGAAAAACTTGCATGAAATAATGAGGAGTGAAATGAGCAGAACCAAAAGAACCTCATATGTGCTAACAGCAATATGGTTCAAAGAATAACTGTGAATAGCTAAGCTATTCTGAGTTATATGAATATATAAATCATCTAAAAGTCCTATGAATGAAGATGCTTTCCACCTCCAGAGAAAGGATTAATATATGGGACTATGTGTTGTAGAGTTCCCCATAGACTTCTGTGTCAAATCTTGGCCTTCTCTAGTGCAGGTCTGGGAGGGAGGGAGAAAAATGGCTTGAACAGCTTTGAACTCAAATGTAACAACAACAACAGCAACAAAAAACCCTCTTGCCATATGTCAGGCATGGTGGCCAACCATTGGTAATACAAAGATAAAAATTAAAGCAGTCCCTCTTTAAAGGAACTTACAATGTCCTGGTAAGGAATGACATGGATATAGTTATAAAAAAATAAAATAAAACATATAGACAAAGCAAGTACAAAATAATTTGGAATGAAGAGAAGCCTAACGATGTGTGTGTGTGTGTGTATGGGAGACATTAGGAAGGCCTTCTGTAAGAGGTGGTACTTGAGCTGAACTTTGAATGGGACTTGAGATTCTAAGAGGTAGAAGTGAGAAAGGGGAGTATTCCAAGAATAGAGGACACTCATCAAGAGCGCTATATGTAGAGTCCAAGGTCTTGAGTTTTGCTCCAACTCTCTTTTCTAACCATGTGCCCTTGAGAGAGTCACTCAACCTTTGAGAGAGCTGGGTTGGATGAACTTTGAAGCCCGTTCCAGCTCTTATCCTAAGATCCTTTGGACTATATACAAAGGAACAGAGACAAGAGTTGGAATGTAATGTAGAGAAAATGCCAAACAAGTCATTTTGCCTGGAATATGACTGTGGGAGGCAGAGTAACGTATGCTAAGTCTGAGAAGATAGGTTGGAGCTGGGAGAAAGCTTTGTAGCATAAATTCTGGAAGAGATGGACATTGTATCCATTACCTAAAGACCAGAGATCAGAGAAGTTCTCTATCACAAAGTTTATCCCCAACTGGGTGATTTCCTTTGGCCATATAAATTCACTAGACCTTCTACTAAGGCATGTGTAACTTTTAGTATATGTCAATGGATGGAATACTCAACACCAATGAAATCATAAATTTTGTGAATATCGAGCCAAAGTGAAAACAAAGGTGATTGACTTTGTAGTGGAAAGAGGATAAGTAGAAGTGTTACTCCTTGACAATAATGATGAAATCCAGCATCTTCAGCAATGCCTTTATTCTTTAATTTCTAAGCTATAGGCTTGCTTTGTCTCACCATCTAGAGCCTAATTCATCTTGAAGAGGAAGAACCAAATATTCTACTTTATTCCAACAAGCATTTATTAACTCTCTATTATATACAATGTATTGTGCTAGGCACTGGAGAGACAGATGACATCAGTTAATATTTCTATAAGTTAATATGCTTTTTACATGTGTTTCTCATTGGAATTAGTATTTCTATTTTATAGATGAAAAGACTGAGTTTAAGTAATCTTAAGGTCAAACAACTTGGTTGAGTCAAGATCGGAATTGATAGGTCTTTTAATTCCAAATCCAGAGTTCTTTCAATTATACTGTGTTGAAACAAGCCATAATCACTTTCCTCAGGAAACTTATGGTCTAATAGGGAGAGTGAGGCATAAATAGCTAAGTCTGATACCTTTTAAAAGATATCAAGAACATAGAAGTCTAAACAAGGTGACATGAGAGATTTAAGAAGCAGGACGTTTTATAGATGAAGGAATCAGGGGACACTATGTAGAAGACTGATATTGCAGTAAGATTTTAAGGGAAGAACTTTAACAGACAGACATAGGGGAAGTACCAATAGGAAGTGGTGTACATAAACACATGAAGGGAAAATTCAAATGGTGAGATCAGGGCATGAATAAAGTATTTATTAAACACTTACTATGAAAACACTGTTAAGAACTGGAGATATTAATAAAAAAGTAAGACAGTCCCTGCTTTCAAGGAGTTTGTATTCTAAAAGGAAGGCAACAGGATATGGAAGGGAAGTCACAGAATTGTAAGGAGGGTAACAAGATAAGATGATATAGAAAAATAAGTTGGAGTATGATTCTAGAAGGCATTGAACGGCAGACCAGAGAATTTGTATTTCATACGATAAGGAATGTGGAGTAACTGAAGGTTTTTGGAAAAGGGAGTGATTTAATCAAAATTGCATTAGGAAGATGACTTGGACAGCTGTGTAAAGGCTAAATTATAGAGGGGAGAGACTGAAGGCAGAGACACAATTCAGAAGATGTGATAATAGTTCAAATGAGAGTTATGAGAACCTAAATTATAAATGGAAGTGGGAAGAGAAAGGTATAGAACATATGATAGGGTAGAGACTAAAGGATTTGGTAACTGGTTCCATGGAGGGTAAAGAAGAGGAAAAAGTCAAAGATGAAACCAACATTAAAAATACCTGGGAGACTGGGAAGATGGCAGTCCCATCAATAGAAATAAAGAAGATGGAAGGCAGGGCAAATTAGGAGGGCAGATAATGATTTTAACTTGGGACTTGTTCAGTTTGAAGTGTTTAAATCATCTCACCTAAGTGGCCATGCCCAAAAGGTCAGTTAATGGTGAGTCTGGAGCTCAGGAAGAGGTCAGGACTGAATGCCTGTATTTGGGATCTACATAATTAATTACTGAAGATTGACTAGGGAAAGAGTATAGAAAAGGGCTACAAACCAGGACCAGAATATCAGAGGAGGTGTATAGAGGTCAAAATGGAAGCAGAGCTGGCAAAGAAGTCAGAAATGGTCTGAGAGGCAGGTTAAAAGATTACCAAAGAAAAAAGTATAAAGGAATAAAAGAAGAGGACCATGGACTAGGCTTTAAGGGAGATGCACATCTATGGGGAAGGGAAGGGAGATGGAAAAGGAGACAGAAGTAGTCACTGAAGTAGGAAGAAAACCAGGAAAGTGCAGTTGTCACAGAATGCAAGGGAGTCAAGAATTATCAAAAAAGAAGGAAATAGTTAATAATGTGAAATACTTTAAAGAGGACAAGGAGAATAAAGATTGAAAAAACTCATAGACTTTGGTGATGAGGTAGTCATTATGCGTAAACAGATACATAAAATCACAAGGAGATAGTAAAAACAAAATTTTAAAAATTCAGTCATATTAACTTACAATACATTTCCAGAAATAAAATGAATTGAGTTAGGAGAAATGATAATGAATTAGAAAAATCTTTGCTTTAAATATCTCTGATAAAAGTCTAACATAGAATTTATAGGGAATTAATATATAACTAAAAAGATTAAGAACCACGCCTCAGTAGAGAAATGATGAAAGGTTACAAACTACAATCCCTGTAATCAATATGTTCAAAATCATTGATAATCAAAGAAATGTGAAACAAAACAACCCCAAAATACCTCACACCCAACAAGTTAATGAAGACAAAAAAACTCATTGTGGAAGGGGCTATAGGAAGACGGGCAAGCTAATTCACTGCTTGATAGAGCTGTGAATTGGTTCAACAGCTCTGGGAAACAATTTGTAAATATGCAAGAAGAGTTAATGAATTGTTGATAACCTTTGATCCAGAAATTCTGTTACAGGGACTATATACTCAATGGAATTATTAAGAAGAAGAAAAGACTCAGACATATAAAGCTATTATTTTTCATAAGAAAAAGTTGCAAACAAAATACATTTCCAGTGACTGGGGAATTATGTAGCAAATTGTGGTATGTAAATGTAATGTGATATTACTATGTTGTAAGGAATGAAGAGGGGTCAGCTAGGTAGAGCAGTGGATGGAATACCAGGCCTGGAGTCAGAAAGACCTGAGTTCAGATCCGACCTCAGACACTTACTAGCTGTGCAAGTCACTTACCCCTGTTTGCCTCAGTTTCCTCATCTGTAAAATAAGCTAGAGAAGGAAATGGTAAAGAATTATGTGTTTACTAACTATAACTGTAAATCAAATCCATATTGAGAGACAACAAAACTAGCCCAACATTATTCCTGAATTCTAGTCTTTTCTCCGTATTCATTGGAGAAGCAAGCCAGTAGACAGAGTTCTGCAAAGAGAGAAAATGGACCCTAGTTCAGCTTTCTAACCAATCCCAGAAGGCTGTAGAAGTTAAAGGACAAAGGTCTAGGTGGGAGGGAGAGAGCGATGGGAAGGAGACTTTTTAAGCCACTCTTTGCACTTTAATAACTTGCTATCCAAGTTTAAATGATACAACCCTGAGCAAACTGTTCTTCAAGGAAATTTCTTTGTAGGGCCTTTGAGTAATTATTAGGAAATATTGCTTGTATCAAAATAAAATTTCTCAGTTCAATTGATATGAACAATTGAGAGGCAGTGAAGAAGAGGGGATAGAAAACTGGTCTTGAACCAAAGATCAAGCCACAGAATCCTCTACGTCATTAACTAAGGCTGAAAATTGCAGAGACAGTGCCATTTTACATCTGGTAGATCTAAGAATACCCTATACCAATGAAATCATAGGTTACTACCTATCGAGATAATAAAAATTGTTATTCTTAAAGAAGTTGTTAATAACTTTTTAAAGAGTTTTGATGGGGATGTTTTTGGTGGGGAAAGAAATAATTTGGAAGAAGCTGGGGCAGCTAGACGGCACAGTGGATAGAACACTGGGCCTGGAGTCAGGAAGACCTGAATTTGAATTTGGTCTCAGATATTTATTAGCTGCGTGACTCTGGGAAAGTCAATTAGTGTCTACACGCCTCATTTTCCTCATCTGTAAAATGAACTGGAGAAGGAAATGTTCACTATCTTTGCCAAGAAAATTCCAAATGGGGTCACAAAGAATTGAACACAACTGAACAATAACAGGAGAGTGCTCTGTGCCTTTTTCCACTGAAGGGAAGAGGGTCATGCCTAGATAGATAATAATTACATATTTAATTAAGGAAAGGAAAAACAGGGAAACCAAGTCCCAGATCTCCTATAGAATTCAGAACTGGAAGGGAGCTCAGATATTCTCTAATTCAATGCTTTCATTTTACAGATGAGCTTCCTGAGTCTTAGAGAGGGTAAATTACTTACCCAAGATCACAGGCAGAAAATGGCAGAGCCAGATTGCAACTCAGCTTATCTACTTAAATTCATTCCATGGCTATTTCCATTATATTTCCCAGTAGTCTCAGAACTGGAACCCAGGTCTGCTGATGCCCTCAATTCAGTACTCTCTGTAGTATAGAATTCTGCAGTTGATAAAGGACCTCTTGCTAATACTCCTCCCCCCCCAAAAAAATCAACTCACCACCCCCCATAGGAAAACTGGCAGGACAATTCATTGCTAGTGATACATATCACAGCCTCAGGCAGACCTAGCTCTCCTGGTCTTTGTTTGTAGTGGGAGCCTGGAGCTTTTTGTTCCTGGTTGGGAACCATGGTGAAGAGTTTCCAAACAGAGCAAGTCTGCCTGGGGCTCCAGCTGCTGGGAAAAGTGGTGACTGAGTCCACCCAGCTTTGGAAACCTGGAGCTGAATGGTGAGTATGATTTTGCACATCTGGAAGAGTGGCTTAAAGGGTTCTAAAGATTTAAATGAATGTCTCCTTCTCCTCCCCACCCCACCCCACCCCATCCTTTGCCTTTTCATTTCTGCAGCCTTTTGGGATTGGTTAGAAAGCTGGATCAGGGCCCATTTTTTCTCCCTTTGCACTAACTTAGAGTCAGAGAACTCTACCCTACTGGTTTGCTTTGCCAATGAATTAGGGGAAACGGGATGGAGTTGGGGTGAAGGACAGTGACTGGTAATTGCCTTATTGGTAGAAATGATGCTGGTTTACATGGATTCGATAGGCTGCTCACCTGTGCTGATCACAGAGTTGCTTTTAATTAACCCAAACAATGCAGCTGAGTCTGCTGGTAGATTTCTCTCCCCCTCTTCTATTTGCCTCTTGATTACTCTCTCTCTCTCTCTCTCTCTCTCTGTCTCTCTCTGTCTGTCTGTCTCTCTCTGTCTCTGTCTCTGTCTGTCTCTGTCTCTCTCTCTCCCTCTCCTTTTGTGTCCCCTCCCATCATCCTTCCTCTCTTCTCTTCCCTTTTCTGCTTTATTCTCTTTCTCCATTATTCTCTGACCTCCTCTTCTCTTCCTTTCCCCCCTCCTTCCCCTCCTTCTCTCTTTCCTCTCTCTTTTCTCCCCTTTCTTTTCTTCTTTATTTTTCTAGTCCTTTTCAGTCATGGCTGACTCTTTGTGAGTCCATTTGGGGTTTTCTTGGCAAAGATAGGGGAGTGGTTTGTCATTTCCTTCTCTAGCTCATTTTATAGATGAGGAGACTGAGGCAAACAGGGTTAACTGTTTTGCTCAGGGTCACATAGCTAGGAAGTGTCTGAGACCAGATTTAAACTCTGAAAGATGAATCTTCCCTACTCCAGGCTTGGCACTCTTATCTCTGAACTCAGATCTTCCTGACTCTGGGCCAGGTGCTCTATTCACTGTACTACCTACCTGCCCTCCACTACCAACATCACCATCACCATCATCATCATCACCACCACCACCACTATCACCATCATCATTGCTCAGCAAGTGATCCATATCCTAAAGATCATAGATTTATACTAGAAAGGACCTTACTGATCACAATCTGACCCTCTCAATTTACAAATGAAGAAAAAACTGGGATTTAGCCCCGGGTCCTTGGAATGGAAACCCTGTATTCTATACCATAAAGGTCCCTCTAATATTTTGGCTCTTTCTATTACGGTATAAGTGATAGGAGGGGAATCCAAGTTTCTTAATTTTGCAATGCATTGGTCTTAAAATTCATTGCTTACATTTCATTATATTTCAAATCCAGACCTCAGACACTTAACACAAAAACTAGCCATGTGACCTTGGGCAAGTCACTTAACCCCAATTGCCCTATCTTCCCCCTTCCAAAAAAAAGCAAAAAAAAAAAGAAGAAGAAGCTCTCTTACCATATTTAAGTGCAAATTGCTGTTTCGGTGCATTTTTTGAAAGATTAAAAAAAATTTTAAGATACAAAGGGAAATTTGAAGAAGAATCAATCTATGTTCTTAGCTTCAGGTCATATTAAATAGGCTATATACAAGTGTGTTAGTATTAAATGTACTTTCCAAAAGTTCAGGTGGCTAGTTTTATATTCCTTTGTCTTATCCTTACAGATGCATCTCTTTTATGCAAGTTTTTATTGTAGGAAAAGGGGGCTTTTTGCAGTTATGAGACAAATAAAACTATTACAACATCTAGAATAATAATTTTAGAGTTCAAGTGGACCCTAGAGGTCCTATATTCCAACACCCTCATTTTATATATGAGGAAACAGAAACCCATAGAAATTAAGTGACTTTCCCAAACCTATACAAGTAGTAAATGGCAGTCAGGATTGGAACTTGGAACTCTGGCTCCAAATTCACTGCATTTAGTTCAAAATTGGAGCAGTTAGGTGGCACAGCAAATAGAGTGCTGGACCTGGAGTCAGGATGATTTCTCTTCTTGAGTTCAAATCTGACCTCAGACACTTACTAGCTATGTGGCTCCACGCAAGTCACTTAACATTGTTGCCTTAGTTTCTTCATCTATAAAATGAACTGGGAAAGGAAATGGCAAACTACTCCGGCATCTTGGCCAAGAAAACCTGAAATGGGGTCACAAAGAGTTAGACATTACTGAAAAACAACTAACAGTACAACATCAGTTATTATGGAGCACACCATTCTTTATTACTACATAGAGGTTTGGGTATTTTTTACTAATTTAGAAAATGTCACTTCTTATAAATCTCAAGTGTTTGTCTAGGGGCTAAAATATGACCAAACATAATTAATTGCCCAAAGATGGCATCCTTCCAGAATGGTGAAAAACATTGCTGCCGATTTTGCCACTTGTGTCTGGTTTACTTTTGATATGAGAGCCATGAATATCATGAGGTGAACTGGTTTCCAAACAAAATACATTCTTTTAAGTCTCTGGTCTTTTCTCCTGTGATGAAAGGGCTAATTTGTCTAATGAATTTTTATTATCAACAGGATACAAAATAGAACCAAGGAATGTTAGGACTGGAAAGGACTTTTGTTATCCACATTCTAATCCAACACCCTTTCACTTAACAGAGAAGGCAAGGAGAGTCCATGGAAAAGAAATGACTTGAGCAAGCTCACACAACTCTTTCACAGTAGAGTCAAGAGCATAATCTAGTCCTAGAATCTATAATCTGGAATCTAACCTCCAACTTCAGTGTTCTTTTGAAAGCAAATTTGGGAGTTTTGTTGAATTTGTGTACACATGCACACCTGTGTGCACACAAGCACATGCACACACACACATACACACATAATAACAAAAGAAAATAAGGGCAATTAACTTTTAAGCTACAAAAAGGTAGAAGAGAAGTACCAAAGCAGTTTCTATATTTGGACAATAAGAGTTGCATTAAAAGATTTTGAGATGAAGACATGACCATGGTTTTGATCTCTCATTCTGTATCACGTTAATGTAGGTTACAGTTTGCTTGGCACATTGTTCTAATAAAGACTTTATTATAGACCCAAACCTGATGTTTTTTTCTAACTCTCGTTGAATACATCACATAGATGATAGATAGATAGATAGATAGATAGATAGATAGATAGATAGATAGATAGACAGACAAACAGACAGACAAACAGAATGATTGGCTTACAAGGAATTTGTTTGATAAATCATTCTAGATCTTAGGCACAGACTTAAAAAGAAAATGTGACCTGAAGGGTCTGGCTCTTCAAGATTTTTTTTTTTTTTTTGGTTAATTGGATAAGAAAAATATGAAGTGAAAAATTAAGTACATTCGTGAATTTGTTGTTGTTATTTTCAGTTGTATGTGACTCTTCGTGACCCCATTTGGGATTTTCTTGGAAGAGATACTGGATTTGTTTGCCATTTCCTTCTCCAGATCATTTTACAGATGAGGAAACTAAGGCAAACAGGGTTAAATGACTTGCCCAGAATCATAAGTGTCTGAGGTTGGAGTTGGACTCAGGTCTTCTTGACTCCAAACCCAGCGCTCTATCCACTGAGCCTGTGAATCAGAAAGCAAATACTTAAGAATCTCAGAACCAAACCTATATTTACTAGCTGGTCCATCTTTATGAGTAGCAGTCCTAGGTATCTTTCATTGTTCTTAGCTGTGGTCAAGATGGTCCTTGATTCTGATATCCAAGTAAGTTTCCTGGATATTGAAACCTTAGAGATTGGAAGGCAGAGAAGGAGACAGAGAAGTAATAAAAGCTATAAGGATTAGTTAAGACCTCCTTAACTAAAGCTAGTGCTGCCTTTTCTGAATATGTGATTGAAGATACTAGTCTCCCTTTCTACTATGTAGCACATAATATAGAATATAACTGTTTTTTGATGTTCTACTTTGGCCCTGTCTCTTCATCTAACCATCTTCTTGGTCCTTTTGCTCAAGATGAGTCTTTGGGTTTCTACTATTCAATGGACTGGTCCACCTGTTACTGAAATTTCTCAGCCATCCACCGTGATGTGCTAACATTGGAAATGGTCCCAGATCTCTCTGATAAATAGAAACTTTGCTGATGCTATGTAGCTGTGAGTCATAGAATTCCACAGTCTCTGAAGAATTAAAGTTGGAGGTTACCCAAGGGACAATTGAGAGGCACATGATTGACATGAGGAGGCTGCAACATTGCTAGCCAAGAATTACAGAAGAGTAGTAATGTAAAGGATACGAGAGAGAGAGAGAGAGAGAGATACAGAGAGAGAGAAAGAGAGAGAGAGAGAGAAGAGAGAGAGAGAGAGAGAGAGAGAGAGAGAGAAAGAGAGAGGCATGACCAGAAAACAAAGTGAATTAGTCATGTGGTAAGAGCAAAGGATAATCAATGGACCATCTGTGTGCTCCATTGGCATCCACCTAATGTCAAGAAAACATGTTGGGTGAACCTGTTTTGGAGAATTTACTGGATGACATGACCAAGAGTTACCCAGCATTTGAAGGTATGCATGTATTGAACTCTACATTAGTCAAAGGAGTAACCGCATTGGGGACATCTCAGATCCATTGAAATACTGAAGTTTAATTCAGTCATCTACACTGTGAAGCCAGGTGGTACAGTGTGTAGAACACTACAGCTAGACTCAGAAAGTCTAGAATTCAAACCCAGCCTCAGGTATTTACTAGCTGTGTGACTCTGGGCAAGTCACTTAACCTCAATTTGTCCCATTTTCCTCATCTGTCAAATGGGGATAATAAAAACACCTACCTCTCAGGGTTATTGTGAGGATAAAAATAGATAATATTTATAAAGCGCTTTTCAAATTTTAAAATGTATTTATTATTATTGTTGTTGTTGCTGTTATTATTATGCCAATATGTATTAGAATTGATAGTCCAAGAAATTTGTACGTTGAACAAAATATTTGTAGTGCCTGGCTCAAAAATGCCATCACTCTTCAAAAATATTTACTCTATACCCTTTCCTATAGGTGACCTATCATGTGCATCAGAAAACTGCCAACTCTCCTTGCAAAAGCAGTGTAACAAAGGTGACAATATTAGCACTGGCAGACATACTCATACATAGTCAATATGTCTCAAATGTTTGTAGTCTTACAAAGCTTTTCTATGTATTTTCTAATACTTGATTCTTATAAAAATGCAGTGAGGTAGGCAGTCAGTCAATGAACATCTACTAAGCACTTCACTATATTCCTGGAATTGTACTACTGTCCCATTCTACAGATGAGGAAAACCAAGGCTCAAAGAAGTTAGGTGATTTTATCAACGTCACACGACTGATAAGTATAAGAAGTGAGATTTTTACCCACATCTTCTCTGATTCCCAACAGTCTTTTACTATTTTTTGTTGTTGAGTTGTTTCAATTATATCTGACTCTTTATGACCCTGTTGGGATTTTCTTGGCAAAGATATTGGAGAGGTTTGCCATTTCCTTTTCCAGCCCATTTTACGGATAAGGAAATTGAGGCAAATAGGGTTAAGTGACTCACCCAGAGTCACACAGCTAGTAAGTCTCAGGTCCTCCTGACTCCAGGTCTCATGCTCTATCCACTGAACCTTTAGACCTATATAATACAACATATATGCAAGTCACAAATAGGGTCAGATTCCCCTAGTACAGTGGTTCTGAACCTGTGGGTCGCACCTCCTTTGGGCATCGAATGACCCTTACGCTACCTAAGACCATTGGAAAACACATATTTCTGATGGTCTTAGGAACCAAGACACCACTCCTCTATCTGTCTCCAGGAGGCCTACATGCAGATCCGGCCACAAACAAGTATTAAAGGGTTGCGGCATTAGGAAGGTTGACAACCACTGCCCTAGCGGATGATGAAATATATGCGCTGGTTGGAATTATTGGTACATTTCCAGGGAGGGACAGCAGGAACCTGAGCCCTCAACTCTCTGCTCTTGGAGGCTCTTGGGGGTTTATTTAGCCTGTACTGTATAAATTGGTAAATAAAATTACAAAATTTTAGAACTTGAAGGGAACTTAGGTGAGTCCCCTTCATTTTACAGAAGTGGAAAACAAGACCCAAGGAGTGACTTGTCCACTATCATGTAGACAATTTGAGGCAGAGGTAAGATTGAAACTGAGGTTCCTTGGCTCTCAGTCCACTGTCCTACCCAAAATATCATTCTTACCCTGTAGACTCTGATGCTAAAAGCCTAAGTGCTAAGCATCCTGGTGAGCTGCTGTGCAGTTAGCGACAGACTCATTGGAAACAACAGGACCATCTCTCTCTCCCTCTCTCCCCTCCCTGAATACTAGGGCTGAAGTTAAAAGACAAAATCATCATGTGCTTAATACAGAAGGTCATGATTGGTGAAGAAGCCATGATGGAAATATCAGAGACAAGATGTGGCTAGGACAATGTTACATTCTGTGGAAATTTCAGCATCTCTGATAGTCATCCAACGCACAGACTTTTTCCTATTCATAGAGAACCTGAGTGGGACCACTAAGTTTTAGTTTACAACCCAGAGGGCAAATTCTGACCTGATGGGGGAGAGGGGAGTTAACGTATGAAGGGGAGGCATCAAAAGTGTGATTCCAAATAGTCTCAAATGAAGAACTGGTGTTTCCCAATACCAAATTCTGAAATATAGCCCTGAGTCTGAGAGAAATGTGGTGGTTATTTTCTAGGAAAAAAAATGTTTTTAAGCAGTTGGTCCCACGGATAACAACAATAACTGTTATTTTTGCTCAGTTTTTCTGATTCTTTGTGACACTATTTGGGGTTTTCTTGGCAAAGATACTGGAATGGAATCTTTTTTACAGATGAGGAAACTGAGGCAAACAGGGTTACATGCCGTGCCCCAATGTCACACATCTAATAAGTGTGTAAGTCCAGGTTTTAACTCATGAAATGAGTCTTCCTGATTACAAGCCCAGTGCTCTATCCTTTGTGCCATATATGATCCTTTAAATCTTGCAAAGCACCTCATAAATATTCTCTCATTTGATACTCACAACAATTCTGGGAGGTAAGTGCTATTATTAGCTTAATTTTATAGATGAGGACAATATGGCAAACTGGAGATTGAAACACTTGCTCAAGGCCACACAGCTAGTAAATGACTGAAGCCAGATTTCAACCTTCATATTCCTGACTTCAGGTACAGCCCTCTGTCCACTGTGCCAGCTAGCTGCTATGGCATAACAGTTTACCTAGAATGAACATGGTGGTCTACTGTAATTGGAAGATGATGTATTTAATGGAAAGAGAACTAGACATGGAGTCAGGAGAGGCATGAGTTTGAATCCTGGCCCTGATACTTAATTAGCCAGTTGTGTGACCCTAGACAAGTTACTTTACTTCTCCTCTGAGTCTCAGTTCCCTCATCTGTAAAACGGGAAACATATTTGCATGATATACCTTACTAATTTGTTATGAGGAAACTGCTTCACAAGCCTGAAAGTGCTACAGAAGTGTGAGTTATTATTTTTATTTTTAACATAAATTTCTGTTCTTCATTGTAGTATATGCACACTGGCAAGAGGATGGCTATGGAAGTATGTCCACCCAGATTATATTCTAGGTATTTCAGATGCCTCCCTCATTCTACTATTCCTTTTCTTTTTTCAACTTGATTAATTCAGTAAGCATATATTGGGTAAATGATAATGCACCAGGCACTTTCCTGGGGTCTGGAGATATAAAAACAAAGAAAAAAGTTTTTACCTTTAAGAAACTTACATTCTAGTGGAGGAAATCATGTCCAGATGTGCAGATGTCACCTTGTGGATATATACATATACATATAGGGGGGTGTGTGTGTGTGTGTGTGTGTGTGTGTGTGTGTGTGTGTGTCTTTTTCCCTCTGTAGTCCCAGATGAAATGGAAACATTCAGGGGCTCTGGGTCTCTTGGGTCCTATTCTTTGTACCCTTCTCCTTATCAAAGTTCTGGCTAGTGTTTCAGGAGGGAGCCCCAGGTCTTCCCTATTGACTCCTCCCCTATTGACTCAAGTCTGGAGGTTAGAGAGTAGCCCTTTGTTATGGTAGGTTCATGCATGTGTGTGTGTCTTTTGAGGGTGAGGATTATCTTGCTGGTGTTTCTCTTAGTTTCCTGTTAATTTATCCTCTACTGCATTTGATGCTACTTTCCATTTTTCCTGAGGTGCTTGGAGTCTGGCTTCACCAGACCCCTGAAAAGATTGTTCATGACTCATAAAAGTGGGTGTCATTTTCTCAAAATAATGTTTTTAAATACTTAAAATATGGAAATGCAATTACAAAGGAAAATATATTGACATATAGTTCATATCTATCTATCTATCTATCTGTCTGTCTGTCTGTCTGTCTATCTACCTACCTATCTGAATAGATTTCCTAAGTGGACATCTGGATAGACAGAAACACAGACAGA
>CM053586.1:230692811-230733095 GCA_028646515.1 Pseudochirops corinnae
TCATTGAATTTGGCTTAGGGAGGGAATGACATACACACTAAATTGGGTATCTTGCTCTACAGGAGAGTAGGGGGGAAGGGGATGAGAGGGGGGATGATGGAGGGGAGGGCAGGTTGGAGGAAGGGTAGTTAGAAGCACACACTTTTGAAAAGTGGCAGGGTCAAAGTAGAGAATAGAACAAGTTGGGGCGGGATAGGATGGAGGGAAATATAGTGAGTCTTTCACAATATATCCATTATGGAAATGTTTTGCATAACTACATATGCAAACTTATATTGAATTGCTTATCTTAACTACACATGCACAACCTATATTGAATTGCTTATCTTCCCAGTAAGGGTGGGTGATGAAGGAGGAAGGGAAAGAATTTGGAATTCAAAGTTGTAAAATCAAATGTTTAAAAAAATATATTGTTATTATTATTATTACTATAAATGCTACTGGTAAATAAGATATACAGGCACTGGGGTAGGGAGAGCCATCTTGCCCTACTGGAAAGTTAGAGGGTGATTGGGGGAGGATATAGGAGAGAGTAGATTGGGTGAGGGAGTATAGAGTGGGATCACTGTTTTGGGGTGGTGGGTAGGGGAAAGATGGGGAGAAAATTTGTAACTCAAAATTTTGCGGAAATGAATGATGTAAACTAAAAATAAACATAAAATTTAGTTAAAAAAAAGAAATTGCAGGTCTCTTTCCTCTCCTTAAAGAATCAGCCTGAGATAGGTCATGTTTTTTTTCTTAATTAAATTTTTTTTTTACCCCAGTACAATTGCCTTGTCTTCCTCCACCAACTTAACTAAAGGCATCAAAACCATGAGCTCACAAACTTCACATGTAAGTAGACTGAGCATTCATATATGTGTGATTTGAAAAAGAAAATGCTGTTCAGTTCTCAAATACCTTCCCTGTTAGCCAGGTGTGAGGTTCTGGAAAGGACACCAAGACAGTGCTATGTCCAAGTGCATCCCTTAAAAAGTGATTACCCCTGGGAAGGGTAACACCTTTCTTTATTCAATAAATACTTGTTAGATGTCCAGTGTTTATGGGGCTAGGTAAACACTGGGGATATAAAGCAGAGCAGGCCCAATTCTGTGCAAAGTATCAGAATATTTTCCTTAATTATAACACTCTGAGAGCAAATCAATTTCATGATATCATAGCATCATAGTTTAGAATTGGAAGGGACCTTAGAGGCCATCGAGTCAAACTCTTGTCATATTAAATATGAGGAATGTCCACTAACTTGTCCAGGGTCACACAGCCAGTACATGTCTGAGGCAGGATCTGAACTCAGTTATTTATGACTCTAAACCAGCGGTTCTCAACCTGTGGGTTATGTTCAATTTGTAGCAATGAAAATACATCCTGCATATCAGATATTTACATTATGATTCATAACAGTAGCAAAATTACAGTTATGTAGTAGCAATGGAAATCATTTTATGGTTGGGAATCACCACAACATGAGGAACTGTATTAAAGGGTCGTGGTAATAGGAAGGTTGAGAATCACTGCAAAACCCAGTATTTTAATCACTTTATCACATCACAAAGTACCAAGGGAATGAAAGTCTTGTTAGATAAGAGGAAGCGAAGAAGAGGGACAGTTTTGAAGTATAACCTAGTGGTAGTCTTTGGCTAACCAAGGACAGCACAAAAACATGGTATTTGAGGAAGAGGTGAAATGATGAATGTATGGGAAAGCAGCCAGGGCACCAAACAGACTTTCTGACCATTGGCCTTATGATTCAGTTCTGAGAAGGGTCACAAAAATCACTTAATCTGACCCCACCATTGATTTAAATGAGAGAAAGGTGAGGTCCAGAGAAGAGGAGGAACTTGTACAAGGTCACAGTGCTTATTTAATGTTAGAGTTATGATTAGAACCCAGTCCTTCTTCCTAGTTAAGAATTTTCTCCATTACGCTACAAAAACACTCTGCTAAAGGGAACACTTTACCTGTGACAATATGATTGTCTCACGTGAGCACCTTTCAGACTGGAAATGCCATTTTAATACATGATTGCAAAGACTGCAGGTTTCTAGGCTCCCATGAGGCCATTGGGAGCCAGAATGGTTTTCCAACATAGGATTTTAGGGAGATTTGTGTGAATAATCTTTTATGCCATTACAGTAGGTTACTGATATAGGCATTCAATAGCAATTATTTCTGCATTGTGTTTTGAAAAGGGTTATTTGCACTCTTTGAAAGCAACTGGGACAGCTACACAAATTTCCAGTGTGAAAGGCCCAACACCCTTGTGTTTTGGTATGACTGCAAATAGGAAGATTTTAACTACAGAACCACAGTAATAAGTATGGGACTGCTTTCAAGTGAAGAACTTTAGTCTCTCCTCTAGGAAATTCTAGCAGGTCTGTTTTGTTTTAAATGATGGTGACAAATTTGATTGGTGATCCAATAGCATCCCACCCTGTGTGCTGGACAGCTCCAGCAGAAATAGCATTTAGTGCCTTCCCAAAATGTAGATATGATACTTTCACTCTGGGAACCATTAACGCTAATACAATGGGGCTGTGGTTTAGTTTGCAAATGAAAGAACATTCTAGTCACTGGGATTTTAAAAAATCTGTTTTGGTCTACAGTTTTCTATGTTTCTGGCCTGGTGCAGGAATAATAATCATAGTTAAGAGCTCTATCGAATTTGCAGAGCACTTTACACACATCATTTCATTTGTTCTCATAGCTAAGTTAGGGGGTAGGAAGTAGAAGTATTTTTGCTCCATTTTTAAATAAGGATACAAACTTAGGGAAGAGAAATAGCCTATTCATGTCTACAAAATTAGCAAATAATTGAGGAGAGATGGGTACACCCACTAGTAAATAAACTATAAGGTAGGAGAAATCATTTTTGTCATTTGGGTTGAACCTTGAAAGATAGGTTCATCAATCAAATTATCAAGAAGCATTAACTGATCCCTTACTACGTGCCAGGCACAGTGTTAAGTGCTGGGCATATAAAGAAAAAAGAGAAACAAAAAGTTTTCAGGGAGTTTACATTGTAATGGGGGGATATAAAATATACATAAATCAGTTCATATGAGCAGATAGAAGCTAAACTTCACATTAGCAGCTTGGGGTGGAATGGGGATAGGGCAAAGAAAAACTAAGTTTTTCCACTCTCTTTTGAATTTTCCCCTCTTTTTTCGTATTTTCAATATTACCATTCCCAGCCTGGTATTTAGTATCTCATATCTGTGGCCTTACAATATGTTAGTAAGGTATCTTCTTGCCATCAGGTCTTGCACAGACCCCTTACAACAAGATGGGTGGATTTGACTTCCCCAAAGCCTTTTCTAATCATCTGCCTGTATTTCAAGCATTAGCAATTCCTTTTGGCCAAGGCCTTACTTGTCATTAGCCTGAGTACCAGCTGCCTTACCCAAAGCCCATCTTGTTCCTTTTTTTATCAACATCATTTTCATTTGAGGAAGTTTTAAAAAATGTATGTAATATTTGATTTTTCCCCAGTTACATGTAAAAGCAATTTTTAACATTCGTTTTTAAAACTTTGAGTTTCAAATTCTCTCCCTTCCTACCTCCCCATCCCATTCCTCATTGAGAAGGCAAGCAATTTGATATAGGTTATACCTGTGTAGTCATGCGAAATATTTCCATATTAGTCATACTGTGAAAGAAAACATAAACCAAAATTAAAATCTCAAGAAATATAAAGTTAAAAAAAAAAGCTTCAATCTGTATTCAGATACCATCAATTCTTTCTCTGGGGATGGATGGCATTTTTTCATATTAAATCCTTCGGAGTTTTCTTGGATCATTGTATTGCTGAGAATAGCTAAGTCTTCACAGCTGATCATCTTGTAGTATAGCTGTTATTTTATACATACTACATTTCATATTCCATCTGCTCATGTAAGTCTTTCCAGGTTCTTCTGAGAACATCCTGCTCATCATTTCTTATAGAACAATAGTATTCCATCATAATCACATACCACGATTTGTTCAGCCATTTCCCAATTGATCGGCATCCCCTAAACTTCCAGTTCTTTGCCACCAGAAAAGAGCTACCAGAAATATTTTTGTATATATAGGTCTTTTTCCCTTTTTTAAAAAATCTCTTTTGGAATACAGACCTTGTAATGGTATTGCTAGGTCAAAGAGTATGCAAGGTTTTATAGCTATTTGGGCATAGTTCCAAATTGCTTTACAGAGTGGTTGAGTCAGTTCACAACTCCACCAACAGTGCATTAATGTCTCATTTTTCCCATGTCCCCTCCAAGACTTTTCTGTCCTTTTAGCCAATTTCATAGGTATGAGGTAGTCCCTCAGAATTGTTTTATTTTGCATTTCTCCAAACAATAGAGTCAGAGCATTTTTATATGGCTGTAGATAGCTTTGATTACTTAATCTGAAAACTTCATATCTTTTGATCATTTATCAATTAGGGAATGGCTCTTACTTTTATAAATTTGACACAATTCTCCATATGTTTAAGAAATGGGGCCTTTATCAGAGAAACTTGCTTTGAAATTTTTTCATAGTTACTATTGCTAACTGTATTTCCCTCCATCCTATTTCTCTCCTGTTAATTCTATTCTCTCTCTCCTTTCACCCTGTCCCTCTTCAAAAGTGTTTTTCTTCTGACTACTACCTTGTAATGTTAATGGAATCTGAAGATCTTCCACACCCCTTTGTATTGGCAAGTAAGCAGGTACTTAGCACCTTATTTCAATGTTAGCACCTTGTTTAAGCTATTTAATTAACACTGAAGTAGTTAACACCTTGGGAGGAAGTTGCTGGTGTAACAGGAAGGGGCAGAATGAGAAGTTATACTGTATATAAGGAAGAGAACCAGCAGGACAGTCTGATTTTCTCTCAGTGAGCACCTGGACGCTGCAACTAATTGCCAAGACCCTCCTTCTGGGAACTTTTTGCTGAGACACTTCTTCTGGGAGCTTTTGCCCAGAACTCCCAGGAACCACGATGAGGAGCTACTGTGAATGAGAGAAGGATCCCTGCTTGAGGGAGCTTGTTCGATTGTGAAGGCTTGGGAATGTGAGTGTTCACTGCATTAACCATGTGTATCAACTTCATGACTACTGTAATGACTTTGGCTTTCTGGTTCTGGGACTCGGTTTTCTGGTATTTGAATAAAGGCTTTGGTTCTGCCCTCCATGTGGAGAGTTTGCTACATTTTGTGATTCGCAACTATACCAGCATATTCATAACCACCATGGGTGTTGTGAATATGGCATTATTGTTACACCCCTTCCTCAATCTGCCCACGCTTCTCTCATCCCCTCTTTCTCTTATCCCCTTCCCCTCCTACTTTCTCGTAGGGTAAGATAGATTTTTATAGCCAACTGATTGTGTACATTATTCCCTCTTTGAGACAATTCTGATTAAAGTTCACTCACTTTTCCTCACCTCCCCCTTCTTCCCCTCCAGTATAAAATTTTTTTCTTGCCTCTTTAATGTGAGATAATTTATCCCAGTCTACCTCACCCTTTCCTTTTCTCCCAGTACATTCCTCTCTCACCCCTTGATTTTATTTTTTTTAGATCAACTCACATCTGTGCTGTCTGTCTATATATACACCTTTTAACTGACCCAATAATGAGAAAGTTTTTTTTTGAGAAAGTTCTTATGAGTTACAAATAGTATCTTCCCATGCAGAAATGTAAACAGTTTCACCTTGTTAAGTACTTTATGATTTCCATTTCCTTTTCATGCTTCTCTTGAGTCTAGTATTTGAATGCCAAATTTTCTATTCAGCTCTGATCTTTTCATTAAAAGTTCTTGAAAGTCTTCTATTTCATTGAATATCCATTTTCTGCCTGAGGGATTATATTCACCTTTGCTGGATAGATGATTCTTGGTTGTAATCCTAGCTTCTTTGCCCTCTGGAATATCATATTCCAAGCCCTATGATTCTTTAATGTAGAAACGGCTAAATCTTTTGTTATCCTGATTGTAGCTTCATGATACTTGAATTGTTTCTTTTTTTCTTTTTTATTATTTGCAATTTATTGATCATAAAAAACTTCTGCATACACATGAAAAAATAGTAATACAAGTATATGTTCATTTATTACAACAAGTCTTTGGTGAGACAACAGCTTGCAGGTAAGTAAAACTTTTTTTCCCATGGTTTTTGGTGCATCTTACAGCCAAAGCTTTCTGGTTTCTTCTCCATAATTTCTGGCTCTCCACTGTTGTTTCTCAAAACTCACATCATCACCATTTTGGAAAATCAGGTCAGCATGGGTCATCACAGGGAATCATTCAGGAAGGAGAAAACATAGTCGTTTTGGGAGCTCTGTCTAGGTTTCTTTAGGGACTTGAGGTCTAAATGGTTAGGCTTAGAGAGCTGAGGTTTCTCTATTCATTGGTTCAGGATCATCCAACTATGAAGGCTTATCAAGGGCCATCTTGGCCATGTTAGTTCGAGACTCTTTTTTATTCTGTATCAGGCTGGTTTTATATTGAACACCATCCATCACAGCACAAAAGGCAAAATAAGGACCCATAATGTTATCTGCTGTGACAGTTTCCTTAAGGTTAAGTTGCACATGCTGCATTTCTACAAACTGATGGAGGGCTGACACTGGATTGATCTCTCCAGGTTTGTGCTTCATGATGAATTCCTTGCGAATCTTTTTTTGGATGAAGGACAGTATTTTGATTAGGCAGGACTACTTTGGAAAGCAGTGATTCTGTGATCTGTGTAACCTTAGAAGCTAAATTCAACACATTGTAATTGTGATGCTGAATATCCTGGAGGAAGATTCATTGTTGTTGAAGAAGGTTCAACTGACAAGTTCTTTTTCAACATCTGAGCAAAGCTAGGAACCTGGGAACTCTAAAACCAATCCTTGTTACCCAACATTTTCTTGGGTCTCAGAGTGGACAACTTGACTTCTGCTTCTACCATCTCTTCCAGAGCTGATGCCGCTGCTCCTGAGACCAGGCCAGAAGGTGGGTCAAAGGAGTTGAATTGTTTCTTTCTGGCTGCTTATAGTATTTTTACCTGGACCTGGGAGCTTTGGAATTTGGCTATAATATTCCCAGCATTTTTCATTTTGGGATGTCTTTTAGGAGGTGATCAGTGAATTCTTTCAATTTCCATTTTATTCCCTAGTTCTAGACGATCAGGGTGGTTTTCCTTGATAATTTCTTGAAAGATGATATCTGGCTTTCTTTTTGATCATGGCTTTCAGGTACTCCAATAAATTTCAAATTATCTCTCCTGGATTTATTTTCCGGGTAAGTTGATTTCCAATTAGACATTTCACATTTTTTTTCTATTTTTTTTCATTCTTTTGGTTTTCATGTTATTGCTTCTTGATTTCTCAAGAACTCATTAGCTTCCATTTGCTCCATTATAATTTTTAAGGAATTATTTTCTTCTGTGAGTTTCTATGCCTCCTTTTCCATTTGATCGGTTCTCATTTTTCAGGCATTCTTCTTTTCATTGGCTTCTTATACCCCTTTCACCATTCGGCCTAGTCTGATTTTTAAGCTGTTATTTTCTTCAGTATTTTTTGTGTCTTCTTTACCAAGCTGTTGACTCATTTTTCATGATTTTCTTGCACCACTCCCATTTCTCTTCCCAATATTTCCTCTACCTCTCTTACCTGATTTTCAAAATCCTTTTTGAGCTCTTCCACAGCCTGAGACCAATTCATATTTTTCTCTGAGACTTTGCATGTGGGAGCTTTGACTTTGTTTTCTTCTGAGTGTGTGTTTTGTCACCACAGGAATTTTCTATGGTTACAGTTTTTTTTTCTGTTATTTACTTATTTTCCCAACCTATTTCTTGACTTCCAACTCTCTTTTTTTTTTTTTCCTTTTTTGGAGGGGGAAAGGCAGTGCAGTTGGGGTTAAATGACTTGCCCAAGGTCACATGGCTAGTAAGTATTAAGTGTCTGAGGTGTGATTTGAACTCAGCTCCTCCCCACTCCCAGCCAGTGCTCTATTCATTGCACCCACCTAGCCATGCCGATCCCCCCCCCCCCCAATTCTTTTTTAAATAGGGCTCTGCTTCCAGGATAGCAGATGCATTGTCCTAAGCTTCAGGGGTTTCGCGCAGCTGTTTTCAGAGATTAGGGATCTATAAGTTTTTAGGTTCTTCCAAACTGGTATTATAAGGAGAACTGTGTTTACCATTCTCCTGGCCTATGCTTTGGTCTGTGAGCTACCACAAGCACTTTTTTTCTGCCCTGGAAGTGTGACGAGGGTCACCATTCCACTTTAGCCACAAGTTCTGGTGTGCTAATGTTTCTCATTACCCTGGGACTGCTATCCAGGCCTGCGACCTCGAGCTGGGTATGGGCAAAGCAACAGAGTCTTGGCTCAGTGCTAGCAAAGAGACCCCTGTAATCTCCTTCTGATCAGTTGTTTGATCCCCCTTACTGTCTGTGGGCTGAGAGCTCTGGAAGCAGTCGTTGCCATTGTTGATTCAGTGGCTCCCAAGGCCTGTTCCTGGTTTGCTGGGGGGGCCTACACTGGACTGTGCTCCACTTTCACCCAGGTGTGACTAAACTTTCCTGCTGATGTTCTACATTGTGTCTGGCTGGAAAATGATTTTTACCTCATCCTTTTGTGGGTTCTCCACAAATCCTCCAGGAATTGTTTTATGGCATTATTTAAAGATGTTTAGAGCAGTCTGGGGGAGGGCTCAGGGAAGTTGTTGCCTTTTCTCTGCCATATTGGCTTGTTTGAGCAATTTAATCAGTCATGTAGGGAATTTTTTCCTTGCAATTTCTTCTTTACCTTTATCTTTTTTTCCTTTCCTTCTTGCTGAATTTTAGCTTTGAATCCCAGAGTTCTCTTGTGATATTGGTTGAGTTTTAGCCTTACGAGAACTGTTTTGCTGGCATGCATGACCACACTTCCTCCTTCCTTCCTGAGTTCAAATCCAGTCTCAGACACCTACTAGCTTTGTAACCCTGGGCAAGTCACTTAACCCTGATTGCCTCAGTTTCCACATCTGTAAAGTGAACTGGAGAAGTGAAAGACAAAACACTCCAGAATCTATGCCAACAAGACCCCAATTGGGGTCATGAAGAGTTTGAACACAACTCAAACAGCTGAACAACAATATACCCGTATGAACTTCTGTGCTCTTAGCTTTCTTGTGCTACACCCACTCAATGTAGGTAATATATTTCTTTCTGTGAGCCTAGATTGCCTTGCTGATTTGCTGAATTTTATAGTCCTCAGGCAACTTGGATCTCATTACCTCCTCTCAAATCCATATCAACTGTGGGAGTCTAGGCAAGTCACTCCAAGTCTCAGTTTCCACATCATAAAAATGGGCAGGGGTTGGACCTGATGAGTTCTTGGATCCCTTCTGGTTCTAAATGTAGGATCCTATGACATTTTTTGGATAGATATGGAATGTGTATTGTATTTCTGCCTCAGCTATCTGGAAAGAAAAGAAGCTATAATTTTCCTTCTTTCATAGGAAAGCATATAAATGAAATGTGTCATGCAGTAATTGTTTTAATCAAATGTTATACAGGAATTTAATCTTAACCTGTCTTTAATACTGTGTGATGGTCATAAGAGAGAAGCACCCCATTACTTTTCTTTTTAAAATTTGTTTTCTTTTTTTTTGGAGGGGGGAAGGGAAGGAAATTGGGATTAAGTGACTTCCCCAAGGTCACATGGCTAGTAAATGTTAAGTGTCTGAGGCCTGATTTGAACTCAGGTCCTCCTGACTCCAGGGCCAGGGCTCTATTCACTGTGCCATCTAGCCACCGCACCCCATTACTTTTCAACACAGGCCCTCACCTCTAGTCAAGCAAATTCATTTGAACTTCCCTGCAAACAACTTCTTTCTCCTTAATCAGTGTTCACATGCTACCTAGAATGCTTGTCCCCTTTTTCTTCATTAATTCATTTCTTCTACTTTCTTCAAGAGTTACCCCAATACCCCCTTGCTCTTTAAAGCCTTCTCTTGACAATATCATCTGACTCTTACCACTTATCTGCTGTATCCTCCCCAGGTCTTTAGAGATATAAAACCAAAGAACCATAAAGACAGAAAGGCGGCAAAGTGGACAGAGTGCTGGGCCTGAAATCAAAATCACCTGAGTTCAAATCCAGCCCTAGACTTTTGCCAGCTGTGTGACCCTGGAAAAGTCGCCTAATCTCTGTCCACTTTAGTTTCCTCCTCTACAAAACGGGGATAACAATAGCACTTATCCCCCAGGGTTGTTATGAGGATCAGATGAGATAGTATTTGTAAAGCATTGAACACAGAGACTAGCACACAGGAGGCACTTAATACACGCTTCTTGGGGTGGCTAGTTGGTGCAGTGAATAGAGTCAGGAGGATGTGAGTTCAAATTTGGCCTCAGACACTTAACACTTACTAGCCATGTGACCTTGGGCAAGTCACTTAACCCCAATTGCCCAGCCTTCCCCCCTCCAAAGAAAAAAAGCAAAAAAAAAAAAATGCATGCTTCTTCCCTTCCTACAGAATGCCAGGACCTTCAAGAACCCTGAACCCAACACCTTTATATTATAGAGAAGGAAACTGAGTGAGATCTGCTTCCTGAGTCTAAGTATTCCTAACTAGTATAAAAGTGAGTAACCTTAGATCTACCTTGGGCTTTAGGGTTATAGAAACAAAGACTACTAGAGGTTATTTAATGTTTCCCCCCATCTCAAGAAATCTTAGAGGTATCAGAATTTTTTTTCCCCACCAGAGCCAATGATTTCACAGAAGTGTGAATGGAAAATACCTGGAAATGCAAATCAGGAGACCTGGATTTTAATTCTGGTTTAGAAGTTAACTAGACCACTAAAACTCAGCATCCTTATCTATAAATCGGGGGGCTAATATATAGGGGTGCAGTGAACAGACTGATGGCCTCAACTATAGGAAGGCTTGGTTTCAAATCCCACCACTGACACATTCTGGGTATCTTACCCCTGATATATACTGTATGTGTCAGTGGGTAAATCACTTAATCTCTCAGTGCTCTAGGCAAATATCTAATATTGCAAGTTTTTTTTAAATTTAATATTTCATTTTCCCCCAATTACATGTAAAAACGATTTTAATTTTCATTTAAAAAACTTTTTGAGGTCCAAATTCTCTCTCCTTCTCTCCCCTCCCCCCACCATGGAGGAGGCAAGCAATTTGTCCCCCCTCTTAAGGCATATATACTTACACAATTCTTCCTTTCAAAAACATTAATAAGAATTTGAATATTTCAAATTCAGATACAGTAAAAAGGATTTATCATTATGTCAACATTATAGCCAAATTGTTTCTTTGAAAAATGAAAATCTACTTTACTCATTGTTTCTCTCCTTTTATAACTTTCTCCCAAGGTGGTTTGGGGGATACAATAAGATAACAGATGTAAAAATTCTTTGGGAATTTAATTCTTTGGGGAATTAAAAGGACTTATCAAATAAAAGGTGTTATGATATATCTGTTTCATGTTTCCAGCTAGGCTGCAAACCCTTAAAGGCCAGGGATTGTGTCTTGTGTTGATTTTTGTTTGTTTTGTCATTCACAAAGTCTACTTTACAATCTTCTATATAATAAATATTCACTACTTGCCATTGTCACCTGGTTGGTATCTAATTGTCTGGCTGATGAAAATTAAAATGACTATATTCTGTAGGGTGAGCAGCTTGGTTTTGCTGCCAAAGTAAAGATTCAGCTCTTAGGTAGCAGGGATCAAGATGTACTAAGGAGAAGGGAAAGATTAAGCAGTTGTAATAAATGTTTTCCAGTCAGGGAGGCAACAAATCATCTAAGACTCTCATAACCTAAAAAAAAAGGAAATAAAAAAGACTTTAAAAAAACCACCATGCTTGAAACAAGTGGGTAGGCTGTTTGTTGTTTGTAAAGCGAGGTGATGGAAAAGCAGGAGAAGGTGAGTGATCACTGGGGCTGCTTCAGGAATTGTAGTCTCTGTTAGCTCCTTGTATACTCCTATTGAGGGAGAGGGACAGAGAGAGAGACAGAGAGACAGAAAGACAGAGAGAGAAAGGGAGGTGGGGAGAGAGGGAGGAAGGGAGGAATGGGAAGGGGAGGGGAGGGGAGGGGAGGGGAGGGGAGAAAGAGAAAGAGAGATTTGCTTGGCTAAAGTTTCACACCTGGAACAGGAGTTTTTTAACCTGGCCTAGGTGGTCGCTATGTAAATATTTTTATCCATTTCCTCCTCCTGCCTCCCTAGGAAAAAAAAAAAAAGAATCATCTCTTTGCTTTTGGGGAAAAAGGACCCAAACCAAATATCCAGTTATTTGCACCACTGGAGCCCATGCTTCTTAGAATGCCAAGAGGGCTTGTGGTTTAAATGGGAGTGTACAGGCTTCTTGTCCACCTTCCAGATTAACTTCAGTTGATGGAGACTTAGAGAGAAGGTTTGGATTCCTGCCAAAGTACTTTAGGTCTATGCAAATCACAGCCCTTTCTCTCCTGCCCAACACACACACACATACACACACACACACACACACACACACACACGCGCGCGCGCGCGCACACACACACACCCTCTAATCTTCAGGGACCAGGTCTAGGAATCTATCTGGGAGTGGCAGTGGAGGTGGAGTGAATAATATAACTTAATGACTAATTTTAAATAAAGTCACTTCTTGACTATCTGTGCCTATGTGTGTGACAGATTTTTAATCTCAGGCTGAGTTCCCAATTCCACAGAGCCATTCCTCTTCTTCATCCCAATCTGCAGTTAGTGAGTAGCAAAGGAAGCCAATTTTAATAAAAATATAATTAGGAAAAATATTGTACTGTAAGAAACCCCATGCCAGATAACAGATACTAAAACCTAATTTCAATGGATTTGTTTTATAGATGGACCAAGTAACTGATCCCTTTCATTTAAAGGTGTTATTACTAGTTGAACTAATGATGGGAGTGCTGGGTTCTGTTTAATTCTGGCTCTGTTGGTTGCTAGTTACGTGACCTCATGCTAGTCACTCCTTCCCCCTGGCTCTCACTTTCCCCATCAAAAAAATGAGAGTATTAGAGTAGATGATCCTTTCTAGTCCTAAATCCCATGAATGGAAGGAAGAAAGGGAATAAGCATTTATTAAGTGCCTACTGTATGCCAGACATCATACTAAGTGCTTTAAAATTATTATTTCATTTGATCCTCACAACAACCCTGGGAGGCAGGTACCATTATTAGGCACATTTTACAGTCAAGGAAACTGAGAACAGAGAAGTTAAGTGACTTCCCCAGGGTAATGAGCTAGTAAATGTCTGAGGCCAGATTCTGAACTCAAGTCTTCCTGACTTCAGGTCCAGTGCTCTATCTACTGCTCCATCTAGCTCCCTCTTAATCACAGAATCTCAACGTTGGAATGAATCTCCTTGATTATTTAATCTAAGCAATAGCTGAGAAAGAATCTTCTCTGAAAATTCATTATCTAGACCAGTGGTTCTCAAGCTGTGGGTCATGACACCGGGTCGAACAACCCTTTCACAGGGGTCACCTAAGACCATCAGAAAACACATATTTCTGATGGTCTTAGGAACCAAGACACCACTCCTCTATCTGTCTCCAGGCTGGTCCACCCACATGCAGATACACCCACAAACGAGTATTAAAGAGTTATGGCATTAGGAAGGTTGAGAACCACTAATCTAGACCCTAAGTGAAGACCTCCACTGAGGGAAAACCCATTCCTTTTGTCAATAACTCTACTTGTTAGGAAATTTTTACTTATATGAATCAATATTTTCCCTTGATGTTTCTGGAAAAAGCAGGGCAATTGGGTGTCTATTGCCACACTTGACACTTTTGTGACCTTTTAGAATCTCATTCTCTCTCCCAGCCACCACTCTGCTATACATGTTGTCTCCCCTCCATTAAAATGAAAGAACATTTGAAGCAGGGGCTCTGATTTTTATGTTTGTATCTCCAGAGCTTAGTTAGTCTCTGGTATATATATTAAACACTTTATAAATGCTTTTCATTCATTCATTCATTCAACAAAACTGCAAGCATAGATACAGTCTCTTCTTCAAACCATTGGGCCCAGCATCAAGATTCAGGATAGACAGATGAAAAACATGAAGGTCAGAGAAACTTTCTGAAAGCTCATCCAATATTTTCTTAGGAACTGATTCTGTCAGGTTTTCTCTTAGAGAAAATTATGTACATATGAATGTGGCATGAAGTACTCATCAACAGCAGAGCAGGCTTATGAAAGCTTAGTACCAGAGGAGTGATTTACATATGGGGAAAAAGTACTGATGTTTGGCCTCAATGTTGAAGGCCTTGGATAGAGAGAAAATCCTCACCAAGCATATTTCAACTTGTCATTTCTATCCAGGTCTCCAAAATGAATATCTATTTCTCCATCCCAGACCTCTGAAATGACTAATGCTATAAAATAATGCTCAATGTATTGAACGCTCTTGTTGTTCATCCTCCATTTTTGAAGAGGACCAATAACAACACAGGGTCATGTCTTTTCTTGCACATGAATTGGATTTAAGTGAGGCAGAGTTGCACAAAACCATCAGCCTCACTCTCTCTTCCAGAGTCATCAAAGTCCAGTGGCAAGACAAAAGTCAAGACAATTGACAATGGTCCAGGACACAGTGGACAACCTTGATGTCTTCAATATCTAACCAAACTGTAAGTGCCCTTCAGTACCTGCTTCATGGGATTATACTTAAGGGAGAGCCAACAGATCATTTGTGCCACTCAGATGAAACTACTTAGGTTTTTCTTTAGTGTAAAATAGTGAATCATTAGAAACCATAGGATCATACTGGTTGTCCTTAAGCTCAAACTCCTCATTTTGGAGAGGAAGTAACTGAAACCCAAAGAAATTAAGGAACTGAGTTAATCAAACAGCTAGTATGATATTATATGGAGGTCAAAGATTGTCCAGATATTGGGTGCTATCTCCTCAGAGGGAATACTCTGAATTCATATTATTGTTGTAGAGTTTTGCGTTATGTGAGGAACATGAAGGCAGGCTTGGCATTTTCTCCTATCCCCACAATCTCTTAAATATTCCCATAACATAGATTATGTGCTACAGATAAAGCAATTTCAGAAATTGTCCATGGTCTAAAGCACCCAAAATACAAAAGAAGATTAAAAAGAAAGATCCTGAGCCCCCAAACTCTGCTCTCTAACCCTGAGTTCACTCAGTACCCCTTCCTCACCTCTCATACTTCCAATAGTGAGGTTGTATTAGCAGATCCAAGGACATAACAGAGGTTTACATTAAACCCTTCTTTGCACCTTTTTCCCACCTTCCTCTTCAGCAATACAGATATCCTGACTTCAGGCTGAAGAGGTTTGCCTGGGCCTCAATGAAGTCAACTTGGCCAGAGACTTTCAGGAGCAAAAGTTTTCTAGGAGTTACCATCCAGAAGAACCAATGCTGCAAAACTCTGAATTGCTAGTGCTGGGTCAAGGAACAGAGGGAATGGGATAGGTTACAGGATGCTATGTCTGAGGCGAGTTAAGCAGTACTCCACCAAACCTAAGGGAAAGATCATGGCATCCCACTGAAGCCAATTCTGACCACCCAAAAGTCAGTTGGGGCAGAAACCTAGTCTGGTGAACTCTGATTTGCCCAGTATGGGAAGAGCCTGAGATGCATTTAGATCCAACCTCCAAGGAAACCACAATGAGAGGGGAGGGAGTCAGAGAGTGAGTGATAAGGAAAACAAGGCTGGGGGAAGAGACAAAAAGTAG
Organism: Pseudochirops corinnae; assembly: GCA_028646515.1. Taxonomy (NCBI): domain Eukaryota; kingdom Metazoa; phylum Chordata; class Mammalia; order Diprotodontia; family Pseudocheiridae; genus Pseudochirops; species Pseudochirops corinnae. The sequence goes on from CM053586.1 coordinate 230,708,507, forward strand.
CAAAGATTTCAGGAAGAAGAAATCTCACATTGTTGTAATGATTTTATCTGGGGAAAATATTTTGGATTGGAGATCACTTGCTCAAAGGAGTCCTCTACCCTGTTTTAGCATCTCTTTCAAAGATATCATCTCTAAATGAGATAAAGTTAAGAGTATCAGTTTTAAAGTTCAAAGACCTGAGTTCAAGGCCCAATTCTTTTAAATGCCAGTTGTGAATCTTGGGCAAGGCATACAAGCTCTCTGAGCCATTTTCCCCATCTATATAACTGGGATAACATTAGCCTCACTTACCCCCATAAGGTATAAGAATCAAATGGAAGGAAGTATTCGATGCACTTTGTAAATGGTAAAATTTTGTACCAATATAATAAATTGATAACTATTTCTTAAGCTCTTACGTGTGCCAGACACTTAGGTGCTGGGAATACAAGTACAAAGAATGAAGAAATCTCTATTCTTCATATTATTCCCTTTTCAAACCTCCCATTCTTTCCAAAGCTCCAGGAGGCTGGTTCTGGAGATTTCTTCCCGTGCATTCTTGTTGTCCTTCCAAACAGAGGAAATCCATACTTATTATTTCTGTGTGGGTTTGGACAGGCTTCGAATGGGTTGCTGAACCATTCACCTTGTCATGGTTCGGGACTTCACTGCCCTACCAGGCTATGGACCATGTGACTATGATAGTACCTCAAACCACTTTATATAATCAAATGTCAGTTACATATGCCTCTGAAAGACAAAAAGGAGGGACCTCCAAATTACCATCCACTAAGGCCCTCCCAACTCCTCCTTAAAGAACTTATGGCTATATACATTAGATACTTGGAAGGCAACCACCCAGCTGTCAACAAGCTGGAAGAATTGTACTGGTGGAATTGGCTTGGGGTGACTTGGTCTATGGAATGTGTTTCTTGTCAGGCTCCCAGGATCCGCAATCCCTGATAGCTGTAGTATTCAGAGATGGAGATCAAGATAGGTACCATAGATGCTTTGGGAGCCCATTCAAACCAACCCATGAAAAAAGCTGATGTCGTCAGGTCTAGGAGCCAAAACAAAGGTTGTGGAAATGGGGTTGGGCCACCACAGATTACCCAGTGAAATGGAGAGGTCATTTTGGGAGACCAGAAAAGGGCATTCACTATCAGTGAATTATGTATCAAAGGCTAACAATATTCAAGACACTGTGGCAAGCAATATTAAGGATTTGAAATATACTCTTTTTTTCAATGAGCTTATGCATAATTGATAGTAATAACAATGAGTAATAAAACCAATCACAATCAATAAATTCCAAGGGCCATCAAGATCAAATATAAACTCTTTTGTTTGGCATTTAATGACCTTTATAACTGGGCCTCAATCTCTCTTTCCAGTTTTATTACACGAAATCCTCTTACTCCCACCAAGATCCATCCAAAGTGCTTTCTTACTGCTGCTCATACACAACACTCCAAATCTTATCTCTATGTCTGTATACCAATTATTCCCCATTCCCTGTATCAGCTCCTTCTTTACCTCTGCATCTTAGAATCTCTCCTGTCCTTACCGGCACAATTCAAGTGCCACCTTTCATCATCCCCTCCCGCTTCCCCACATGCCAGCTGTCAGTGCAAAGTTAACTATTTTATTTTTATCTTTGGATTCTGAGCACAGAGCCTGGAGTATAGCAGGGCATTCATAAATGTTTGTTGATTAATAATAATAAATAACATTCGTATAATACTTTAATGTTTATAAGGCTCTTTATATATCTCATTTTAGCTGCACAAGAACTCTGTGAGGTATTACAGATACTATTACCCTATTTTTACAGATGAGAACCTGAGGCTCAGAGGCATCGAGACTTGCCTATTGTCACACGGCCTATATTCCAATCTAGGTCTTCCTGCGGCCACATCCAATAGTCCATCTCCCAGGTCACACTGCTTTCCTGTTTGAGACACCAACATATGTATTTTCACAAAGATAGCTGAGAACATAAATCACTAAGGTGATCTGTACTGTGGCTCATATGGGATTGATTTGGGCAGTACTGAGTGGTGAAAGGTACCAAGTTTTGTTTAAGCTCGAAGAAATCAGCAGGAACCTAGAAGGAATGGGTACAATTCTGGGAGTTGAAGGAGGAGACAGTCAAAAGTGTGGTTTAAAGAAATTAATGCTGCAGAGACAAAGGAGAAAGAAGCTTAACAATTTGTTGCCAGATTTCATGATTAAATTGGAATAGGCAACTTTTGAGAGGACAGGTTCAGTAGAATAGAGAAGACAGAGACCAGATGGTAGGAGATGAGGAGAGAGAGGAAAGAGAACCATGGTTCAGAATTATCCAGACTGCTTCTTTACCCAGCTTCCTTAGCTTGCTTCATAGAGATAATTCATCATATAACATCCTTCACCCTACAAACATACAGAGTGAGTGAAGTCATTGATATAATCACAAAATCCGAATCTCAAAGTCAAGAAGAGACCTTAATTCATCTAGGTTGAACTCCAATTTGATATGCAAATCCTCTTTACGTGCTTCTAATTATGGAGGATTGTTTGAACCTTTAGTTCCATAACTCCAGAGCTGGAAGGGACCTCAGAAGCCATCTAGTACAGTACTTCATTGTATAGATGATGATGATGATGGTGGTGGTGGTGGTGGTGGTGATAATAGCTAACATTTATTATAAAACTTTAAAGTTTTACAGAATACTTTACAAATATTATGTCAGTTGATTCTCATAACAACCCTGGGAGGTGGACGCCATTATACTCCTATTTTACAGAATAAGAAACTGAAGTTGATTAGTAGTTAACAGACTTGCCCAGGTTCATACAACTAGGACGTGTCTGAAGCTACATTTGAACTCAGGTCTTGCTGACTCCAAGTCTGGTGCTCTATCCCCTGAATCGTGTAGTTAACATAAGAGGAAACATAAGAACAAGTTGAGCAATTTGCCTAATGGCATACAGGTAATTGATGGTAGATCTGAGAGTTAAATCTAGTCCTTTGAATTTAAATTCGGAGCTCTTTCTATTCTATCTTCAGGCATGTTGCAGGGGGAGGAGACATCCTTGTGTTTGTCTGGGTATAGTCTTCTATACTTCATCTGTTTTCAGGCAAATTCAATAATTTGGTAATCTCCAGAGATACCTTTCACATAACTAGGAAATGTTAACTACACAAAGACTCAACCCCATAGAATCATGGAATTTCAGAACTGGAAGAGACACTCAAAGTCATCTGGTTGAATCTATAGGTCACTAAGAAAACCCTCTACAATCATGATAACAAGTGTTTGTCCAACCTTCACTTGAAAACTTTTACTGAGAAGGAGTCCACTCCCTCCATGGAAGCCAATTCCTCTTCTTATACTTCTCTAATTTTTAAGGAGTTTTTCCTTTTAAAACAAGCTAAAAATCTGCCTTCCTACAACTTCTACCGATGGCTCCCTATTCTGTCCTCTTGGGCCAAGTGTAAAAAGTATAGAATCTCTTCTTCATGATAGTCCTTCCAATATGTGGAAGTCCCCAACTAAGGCTTCTGTTTTCAGGTGAAATATCCTTAATTCCTTCAATCAACTCTGATGGGTAACAGTCTGTAATCCCCTGGCCATCCAGATCATCCTTTGGTCTTCAGCTATCTCTAACATCTTTTTTTTTTTTTTTTTTGTATACTCTCTTGCTTTTCAATGTCCTTCTTACTTTGGGATACCTGCCTCTGAACACAGTTCTCTAGATGTGTTTGAATAGGGCAGAATACAAGAGCACTATCACTTCCCTTACTTGGAACCCTATGCCTTTACTAAGGCAGGCTGGAATAGAATTAAACATTTTCAGCCATATCACAGTGTTGACTTATTTTGACTTTATAATCTCATCTTGCCCCACAAAATGACTTTCAGAGGAAAAGTTGCCTGCCTATGTCTCACTTTGTACTTGTAAGGTTGATTTTTTGAGTTTATGTTAGAATTTTACATTTATCTTTATTCAATTACATTTTCTTTGTTGGGGCCCATAGTTCTAGTTTGACAAAACCTTTGCAAACCTAGAATGTGTGCTCTACCATTGCCCTTCAAATTCTGTGTCATTTGCATACTTAATAGGCATGTCACATATGCCTTCATCTAAGCTATGGACAACAATGTCGAAGAAGACAGGGTCAAGGAGGGGTCCGTGGCTTTCTTCAGAGTTGGCAATGACCCCTTAATACTAACTCAGTACGTCTGCTAACTCCACCATAAGGAGAAGCATAGTGGATAGAAAGGTGACCTTAAAGTCAGGAAGATGGGGATCAAGTCTTATCTCTGACACATACTGGCTCTAGGAATCCAGGAAAATGACTTAACCTCCTGGCAGTCTAGGACTCAGGAGTGTGGAACCTGCAGCTTTGAGGGCACATGCAGCCTTCTAGGTCCTTGGGTACAGCCTTTTGACCCAGCCCAAGTTTTACAGAACAAATCCTTTTATTAAGTGACTTTATTAATTATTCTTTAATATTTAATATTTATATAAATATTTAATTTATTAATCCTTTTTTAAAGTTTTTATTCAAAGGGCCATACTTGAGGACCTAGAGGGCTACATGTGGCCTCAAGACTGCCCTTTTCTCTAGTTTTCTCTTCTGAAAATAATAGAAGTTAGAGTACATGACCCGTAAGACTGCTTCCAACTGTAACATTACAATGATATCCATTCAGAGTCATGATGTTCTTGATGTCCATTCTTATCCCTAATTTCATTCTCAAGAAAAATAGGAGGCCATCACATTCTCCTTCAATCATCCCTCCAGAGTTTCCAGACCTTCTCTGAAATAATTTTCTCTCTTGCCTTCCTGAAGAGAAAAAGAGACTTTCACGACCCTGTCTTCCTCTTCCCTTTATATATTGGGTATAAGTGATTAGGAGCCCTCGACATATGGTATTCAGTTTTTCAGACTGTCTAGGGTGCTGTCTTGGGTCAAAAAATATGACTCAGGGCCATGGCATGGAGATAACACTAGCTCTGAGGCATGCAGATCTCTCCCTGCATCCAAACTACTAGAATTGTGTGGGAGGCTGAGGGGAAATTCCAAATTTGATGAGATGAAACTTTGCACATAGTTGACACTTTGCCTCCAAACTGAATGGTTGGTAGAATCAGTGTAGGAGGTGGTTTTTGATTGTGGTTATTTTGATCAATGTGGGGAACTTCCAAGATGGAAATTCCTTCTACCAATACAAATCAGCACCTTATTGGTAACTTCTATTATCAACTGCTTGGGGTGTCCCTGGAAGGTTAAATGACCTTCTCATAGTCATATATAGCCAGGAGGTGTCAGATGCAGGGCTTGAACCTTGACTGCCTTTAAGGTTGGTCCCAACCTGCCTTTGTAGGCTTATTACATACTGTTGTTGCTATTTAGTCATGTCTGACTCTTTGTTACCCCTTGGCAAAGGGTTTTCTGGCATTTTCTTGGCAAAGATACTGGAGTGGTTAGCCAGTTCCTCCTCTGGCTCACGTTACAGATGAGGAAACTGAGGCAAGCAAAATTAAATGACTTGTCCAGTGTCACACAGCTAGTTAATGTCTGAGGTGGGTTTTGAACTCAGGTCTTCCTGACTCCAGACCCAACACTCTATTCCCAGGACCACCCCTCCCCTTCAAATACTCAATAGTCCAGCCAAACTATCCTTCTTAGGGTTCCTCACAAACGACACTCAACCCTAGTCTTTGTGCTACTGCAAAGACTCTTGCTTCTCCCTAGGATGGGCTCTTCTCATCCCTCCCTCCTCTTAGAATCCCTAGTCTCCTTTAGGACTCCCCAGAAGCAACAGGCAAGTTAGTTCAGTAGAGCCTAGATTCAAAAAGAGCCAAGCTCAAATCAGGGCTCAGACACTTATTAACCACATGAATCTGGGCAAGTCACTTAATCTCTGTCTGTCTCAGTTTCCTCAATTGCAAAACGGGGGTGGTAGTAGAACCTCCCTCACAGGATTGTCAGAAGGATCAAATGAAATGCTATCTGTAAGGTGTTTAGCACAACATGTGGCACCCAATAAGTATGTAACAAAAATTCGTTCCTTTCTCTTCTTGTACCACCTCCTACATGGAGCCTTTCCTGATACTTCTCAGCTCCTAGTGCTCCTCCCCCCATTACCTTGTATTCATTTTGTATATATTCTGCACATACCTATATGTGTAAATCTAGATTGATTCTAAGATTCTCAAGGCCAAGGATTGTTTCATTTTTTTTTTTTTTGCCTTTTTTTTTGGAGGGCAATTGGGGTTAAGTGACTTGCCCAAGGTCACATAGCTAGGTTTTGTGTTAAGTGTCTGAGGCCGGATTTGAACTCAGGTCCCCCTTACGCCAGGGCTGGTGCTCTATTCACTGCACCGCCTAGCCACCCTTATTTTTGTCATTGTATCCCTAGGACCCAACACAGAACTTGATAAATAATAAATGACTAATAAATGCCCCCTGATTGATAGATGGATGAATGAGTTGCTAGCCTGTTCCAAGGCATAGGCCAGAGAAATGAACCAGTTTAACTGGACCTTATAATGCTTGAGACATAATGATGTAAAATCAGCCTGGAATGATGAGCTAGAACCAGGCTATGAAGAATGCTAAATGCCAGAGAGACAAGTTCATATCTTGTTTATAGGACCTTTCTTTTCTGTCTTTGACCTTCTTGAGACATATTCCTAACAGTGAAATCTCTGAGTCATTCAGTCACTTTCTTCACATAATTCCAAGCTGCTTTCCAGAATGGTTGGACCAATTCATAGCTCTACCAAAGAGTAATTAGTTGTCAATGTCCTTTTAAAATGTTGAGTCCAGAACTGAACACAGTACTCCACATGGCATCTCACCAGGGCAGAGAACAAGCATTATTATCCCCATTTTTTCTGAATCTTATGCCTTTATTTGTTGTTTTTGGCTGCCATGTCACAACATTGATTCATACTGATCTTGTGGTCCACCCATCAGAACATAAACTTAACAAGGTATTAGATTGTCTTTGTCAGTGTTTTCCCTGAACTTAGCTCGGTGCCTTATGCATGGTCGATGCTTCAATAAATGTTTATTAAATTCAAGAAGTTTTAAAGAGCCAAGAGATCACAGATTCTCCTTTAATCCTCCAAATCTGGCCAAGAATTATAGTTTTATAATATTATTTCAAATTATTTTTCTCCTCCCCTCAAAAATTCGACATGATCTTCTCCTTAATCAAGTCAACAAGTTTCTCATTAAATATGTTTCTATCACGAGAGTGTCAACTCCTTGAGGGCAGAGACTGTCTTTTGCCTCCGTTTTGTTATCCCAGAACTTAGTACAGTGCCCAGCACATAATATGTCCTTAATAAATGTGTATTGACTGACATCTTCATGAGACTTACTCAACTCCCTGCCGGAGAGTCAATTATTCTGGTATATTTGTGATTCCTGGAAAAAAAAAAAAAAAGAGTCTTTCTCTATCGTTGACTATACCACACTTCACGCCTTCTTTCTTTTCCAAAGTCATGCAACTGGAAGAAAGGACCTATATCACCCTGAAATCTTTTTGTTTGCCATTTTTATCAACAGTCTCATCTTTGCCTCTAAAAGTACTATTTAATTTCCCTTCAAGAAATTATTGTCCAGTGTTTAAACTGAGCGATTATTTTAGACGGGGTGCCAAAGTCCAGGATTGTTGACGCTCAAGAAACAAGCATTCTCCTTCCTCTCATGTTCTCTCTCTCTTTTCAATATTATTGTTATTATTTTGACAAACATAAAAAATGAACATTTCCTTTTACAAAGGCTGAGATCCAGCTCTAGAACTATTCACTGGCACTTCCATTGGCTTTCCTGGTGTGACCCTTTTCCCAGACTCCAAGCTGTGTTTTTTTTTTAATACAATTCTGGACTGGACAGAGGTGTCTACTTCAGTTTCTTTATCACTGACCCATCTGTAATACTTTTTAGTTCAGGGGTTTTGGAGAGAAATCTGGGTTACTCTACAACTTTTCATGTTACCACATACTCTAGAAGTCCCCTCCCATGTTCTCTTGAAGAATTATGACACTGAAAAGTTCAAGACCTTCAATTATAGTATTGCTCCACTGCCTGGAGAAAATCTAAAGGTCACTTACAATATGCAATCTGATCTTCTTACCTTAAAGGCTTTCTCATTCACATTAGGAGAGCATCCAGAATTAATTAATTGGCTTCCTACCCATGATTTTTTTTACTCCACAACTTAGCCTCTGAATAAAGTCTCCCTTACTAGAAGCTACATAACATAACAATTTATAATTCAAAATTAAAAATATCACCATCATCATCATCATCATCAAGCATTTCTAAAAGACTTTAAGGTTTGAAAAGGACTTTACGAATATCTCATTTTTATCCTAACAACAATCTTGGGAAATAGGTGCTATTATTATGCCCATTTTCCATATGAGGAAACTGAGGAAGATAAAGGTTAAGTGACTTGCCCTGGTGTCATAATTAGGAAACATATGAGACTGGATTTGATCTCAGATGTTCTTGACTACAAGTTCAGCCTTACATCTACTGTGACACCTCACTGTCTCCAATGTGCATACTGTCCTAGAGACCAATCACAACACAAAAATAAATAAGGTGTAAGTCTTATATAAATATAACATATGTTATCATATAAATTATATATTATTATATAAGTATAATAATACATAAATATAAATAAATCCTTTCCCTCAAGGAGCTTGTAATCTATTAGCAGGGGGAAAAAAGAAATTAATGTGGTACAGGGGATAAAATGCCATTAAATACTGGTTCTGCTGTTTATAACCTCTATGATCCTAGGTAAGTCATTTAACCAGTTTAGATGCCAGTTTTCTCAACTGTGAAATTCGGGAGTTGAACTAGCTGGCCCTTTTAGATCCATGAAGCTACGATCCTAAGATCTGTAGCCATATTAATATAATACAAATCAAAATCTGAGAGGAATATATGCACAGTATCATGTGGTATAAGGTCAGATCAGGGAAAAACAATATGTGATCCAGATAGGAGGGGAAGATGGGAGGTTTTCAGTTCACAAGTAAGGTGGCCCTTGAAGGACATCAAAAGGCAGAAATAAGGAGAATGCATTATAGGCAAAGAGAAGAGTATGAGTAAAGGTGTGGAGGAAGAGAAGCATAGGCTGTGTTTAGGGGACGGTGAATAATTGGACCAGAGATTAGAGCCTGAGGCAAGCTGTGGGTGTGAGATAAGCCTTGAAAGGTGTATTGGAACCCAGTGGTGGGAAGCTTTGAGCACAAGGCTTAAAGGTTTGGATTTTGTTTGGCAGACAATGGCAAGTTATCAGAAATTCTAGTGCAATGGAGACACTTGATCATACCTAGGCACTAGAAAGTCTAATCTGCAGTGCATAGGGCTGATTGGAGGAGTAAAACAGCTGGGTGCATTGAGGCTCGTTAGGAGGTCATTGTTACTGTCCAGGTGAGAAGTCACGAGGGCTTGAGTTAGAGGACGGCCCCTAGGAATGAAGGGGAGGAAACAGAAGAGAGAAATATGGCTGAGGCAGCTTCAAAAGAATATCTGGAAAAATCAAGAAGTAGAATCTCAAAAGGAAATATCAAACTAGGAGGGGTGCAGAACCAAAACTGAAAGGCAGAAAATGAATCCAGAGAAGGGAATATGGCTTTCCACATTGGTAATCAACACATTTTTGAATACAAGAGCACATATACACACACACACACACACACACACACACACACATATACACACACACACGCTTACACACACACACACACACACACACACACACACACACACACACAGTAAATGTTGCCAGTTCTGAGAACAAAATTACTTCAAAATTTCATTTTTAAACCTGCTGTTTCTTCACCAGACCAAAACAAAGGGGAAAAAAAACATATGGGGAGGGGAGAGGAGGTAAGATTCTTTTTTTTATTACTTTTGCTGCGAGTCTCTCACACACACCCCATGAAGCCAATTTTAATTTAAATGCGGGGTTTGTTCCATTTTTCAGACCTACCACTCATGCAAGTTGGAGCACTGAGCAGTAACTCAGTTACTGCTGAGTACATGAAAGCCTCTGGCCTAGGGTTGTTCCCAGAGAGAAGCAGCATGTTGATGCTTTTTTTTTTTTCTTTTGCCTGAAACAGATGAAGTCTGTCAAGGTGCAGAACAACTGATTTAACAGGGCATCAAGAATGAAATGCAATTTTTTTTTTCCTTTTTTCCTTCCAGCTGCTTTTCTGGTGGGGCAGCTTTATACAGGGAGTTATCTTGGGGATTCAGTCTATCCCTAGGGGGGCCCTTATTATCTAAAATAGTATTTTCTTCTCTATTACACACCTTGGTCCTGCTCCAAAAATATTGATATCTTCCAGCAACATAAAGGAAATCAAACCATTGAAGGCTGGCATTGCCACATTCTATAATGGCCTCTTCAGCCTGTAGAAAGCAAATTTGTCTTCCATTTTGATAAAACACAATCATCTTCCTTTATACTCTAAGGACCTGGGATCTTGTTGGTGTGGGCACTCTATTGAAGCAACTCAGACTCCTGGTGCCTTAGAATTGGGATTGTTATGGCAAAGAAAGCAAAAACAAACCCCAAACCCAAAAGACCATAATTAATGCATTAGCTGTATTCAAAATAAGTGGTGTCTAACTCTAACTTTGGTTAATTAAATTATTACATTTATAATGCATTAGGAGAGCCCGGTATTTAAAGGAATTCAATAATAAGTATTTAAGACTTGGGCAAATCATTTAAATTTTCTGGTTTCTTTATCCTGAAAATGAGAAGGTTGGGCTCTCTAATCTCTAAGGTCCCTTCCAATATGAATTCTCTGATCCTCTGGCTTCATAGAGGAGGTTTCATTTGAGCTATGCACAGATAGAAGGGCATCCATAGGGAGAAACCAGGAGAGTGCATTCTAGACTTAGAACAGGTGGGGTGTACAAATTTGTATCCTTGGGCTCTAATAAGCTTTCACCTTATTGTGCTGGGAACCAGGCCTCCATGTCACTTTTTACCCATTTCCAAAGTGTGTATGTGATTCTTCCCCTTTATGTTTTATTTTCTCTGATTAGAAGGTAAATTTCTTGATGGCAGTAGGTACTGTCCTGCTTACTTATATTGTATCTTCAGTGTTTAATCCAATTCCTGCTACACAGTAAGTCCTGAATTAATATTCATTCATTTATCTAGGTTTTTTTAAGTAGATGTATGTTTATATATATATATATATATATATATATGAGTATATATATGTCTACATATATGTATGTGCCTATATAGTATGGATATATAGACCCCAAAAGAAAAAAATGCATATATTCACATATACACTCTTTGATATAGACGTGAGAGGTAGTAGGATATTATGGAGAAAGAGTTAGTCAGACGCAGAAAGACCTAGGCCTGGGTGGGGAACCTGCAGCCTGGAAGCCACATGTGGCTCTCTAGGTCCTCAAGTGAGGCCCTCTGACTGAATCCAAACTTCGTAGAACAAATCTCCTTAATAAAAGGATTTGTTCTGTAAAACTTGGACTCAATCAAAAGGCATCACCCAAGGACCTAAAAGGTCACATGTGGCCTTGAGGCCTCAGGTTCCCCACCCTTGACCTAGGCCCAAATCCTATCTCTGACATATACTGGCTATGTGACTAATCTCTCGGGATCCTAGAAGTTGTAGAAGAATGGCTGATATACATCTGTGAGAGTCCCTAACATCAATGAAATCAAACATTCTTGAGGGCTAAGACTGTTGGTTGGTCGGTTAATTGATTATTTTGTCTTTGTAATCCCAGCACTTAACAAAGTGTATTTCATACAGTTGAATGCTGAAAAGAAAGCAAGTTTATCAGTGTATGGAACTCTTTTTGTGGGAACCCCCTCTACCAGTGCAGATAGTGGTCTATATGACTTACTAAAGAAATCCTATTGAGTTGCCTAAGGCATCAAGATGTTGAGTTACCCAGGATCTCATAAGTAGTTAAATCTCAGAGGTTGAATTTCAACTTAACTTGACTTTACATCCTTGTCCCATCTACTATAACAGGCTGCTTTAAATATAGTAGAAATTTAATGAATGTTTGTAAAATAAAATTCACAAGTATATCCTTTCCTTTACAAAGAAAATCCAGCTAGCTGTTTCTGGGGTTCTTAGTCCCACAGCCAGCTATGCCCTGGATAATTTTTTGCTGTCCATATAGAGCCCAAACTGCCAGGAAAATAGTGAAAAAATCCCGTCATTTAGCCTGGTGTTTAGTCTGTGTCCATGCTGTCAAATGATTGGACGAACTGATTTTCTTCACTGCATGGCCTGGTTTCAGGTGGTGTTTGGCGTCCTTTAGGCACCTCCTTTCCTGCACACATTCAGTGGTTCATTTCAGCTTTTGGGCTCCCCACCCCCAGGGCTCCCACACATCAGGGAGATGCCTTCCTGCTTTTGTCAAAATTTATAGTCTGGCATTCTAGTAAGTGGTTTACAGCAGGCAGAAGGAAAAAAAAATGGTTGCAAGCTTTGACAGACACCCGAATCAGCCAAATATCTGCTCAGTCCCATCCAAGGAGATTTGACAAGTCTCCTTACAGGGAATATGAGGCCAACTTTATGGGGAGGGAGGACACCAACCCTGAGTCAATGCTGAACATGAGTGCATGGGTAGCTGGACTCTACCCTAGCCTTCCAGCTCCGGGAGCAGAAAGGACTTCTCAGTTCCAGCAAAAATGAGCTTTCCTCTGGCTAATCAAAATGCCACTTGGTCTGCCGAGTGAAGTATACTGGGGACCCAAGAAGCCTGCAAAACTGCCACCCCTACCCCTCATCTGCCCACAGCCAGTAGAGCAAGCAAATCTAAAGGACAGACACATGCAAATAAATTAGCATTCATAACTACCAAAGAGGATATAAATATTTATGAGGAAAAGATGCTGTAATTTTGAGCGATCCCGCTGCCCTGCTCCGCGTAAACAGTCAAGACAGGCACACACGCAATACTGTACTTTGCTTCTCTCCCCCCCTTTTTTTTTTTCCATTTCACATCATCATAATCACCTAATAAATATTTAAATGGACCCATTTGCTGTAACTATAAAAGAACCGTGTAAACTTGTTGTCATCTAGACACGTTAGCCGCCGTGGAGTCAATGAATTTCAACAGTCACTTAATATCGCAGTCACTAGCTACCTTAAACCTGCCAACCACGTCTGCCGTCTGCCAGGAAGCTACTGTAACGGCCCGGCCAGCCGCTTCCAAACCAGGACACGAACTTCATTATGAATGCGAGCATTGCTACTCTAATTAGGCCTGGGAGAAGTTTAACAACCATGCTACAGTTTTGCTGCTGACAAATACAAAAATAAAGCCTTGTTCAAATTAGCAACGTGGAGTAAGAAGGTTTAGAAGCACCAACTGTCTGACCGGCTCTGAAACAGTCCTAATGTATACTGAGGTTATTTTGGTTCATAAATTGCTAGTATGTTACCTGCAGGAGGTCCCCCCTGTAAAATGAATTATAGTAAGCTATATGTGATAATTAACCATGCATTAGCAAATATCTTGAAACAGGGAGGCTCTGTTTTCTCCGTATTTTGACTAATAAAAGCATGAATTTGTTCAACAAATGATCATTTAGGCCATGGAATGCTAAGCATATTGGAAGCACACAGTATGTAATAGAACATTGTAGCCTGGCTCAGAGTTTCCTTACCAAAACAGGAGGCTTAATAGGCTGCCTCTATACTGCGATGCTATTCACAGAACTCAAAACCACAGTGTTGAGAAGACAAATACAATATACATTTAAAATAATATAAACTTTGTGCTCTTATTTATTTTTAAATCACCCTATATGCGACAATTAAAAAAAGTCTACAGGCAAAAGTTCTATTTCAGAAAATGACCTTTTATCTGAGTAAATACAATAACAATTATAATGCCTCCCCCCTAAAAAATGTCTTTGACAATTTAAACTGAAATTTACTCCATTATTATATAATAATGTTCTAACAGTTCTTGGGGGGTATCCAGGTTGAGTTTATAGTCTATATCCAACCACATAGACTAAATCCTGTCCTCAAACATATCAGTGATCCCACTGATGTAAGAACAACCTCCAACTAATGGTTGATAGCAACCACGAGGCTAAATCATTGCTTTGGAAAATACAAGATTAAAAGAATATTGGATTCGGTGTCGGAGGCTCTGGATTTGAATCCTGACTCTGTGTCCTGCTTGACCTTTGGGTAAATCACATTGCCTCTCTGGGGCTGTTTTCTCATCTGTGAAATGAGGGCAGTCGCCTAGACCGAGATGGTCTCTAAGATGTCTTTCAATTGTAACTATGTGGTATTATGATCTTTCATCTTGAGTATTCCAATTAATAAATAATAATAATTTCTATGATATCTACATATTCTTCATGGGTAGGGGAGAGGCTGCTGGTTTTCTAGGACACTAGGGGAAAGGGAAGGGAATAAGCATTTATATGATGTCATACTATGTGTTGGGCATTGCGCTAAGCACTTTTAACAAATCTTATCTTTATTATTTGATTCTCACAACAACCCTGTGAGGTAGGTACTATTATTCTCTCCCTTTCCTAGTGGAGAAAACTGATGCAAGCAGAGGTTAAGTGATTCACCCAGGGTCGCACAGTTAGTATCTGAGTCTGGATTTTAATTCAAGTCTCCCTGACCCTAAGCCCAGCAATCTATCCACTGTGCCACCAGGTGCCTCACAAGACTCTGGGACATCTTTGACTGTAGCTGACAAAAAAATCACCTCTGTCTATCCCTCTCTTGAATGAGAATGAGAGTCCACAGGTTCACATTATTGTAGGAAACCACATGCCGCTGATTTTCTAAATGTGAGTTAATAATAATAATAACTTATAATTTACAGTCTCTCCCCTTCTCTAAAGTTCATTGATTTTCTTTTTATATATGTATACAACTCTGTCCCTCCCTCTCTAACTCCACACTTAAAATTACATATGAATCTGCAGATAGTATCAGGTAAAAGCAATTTAGTACCCTCCTTTCTCAATTCTCCTGCTGTATCTCATTCCAATTCTTTTTGGAAAGGGTACAGGATTTGATGTCGGAGAATCTGGGTTGAAATCCAAAGAACTTAATGGTTAACAATACAACAGGCTTCTTCAATGAGGAGAGGCCCTCTGTTCCCGGAAGTTTCAGGAGTTTTACACACATTGTTCCTCAATGTTCTTATACTGATTGCAACGCTAAAAAGAACATCCATAAAAATGCATTCCTGAAAGGAAAAAATCAGTAGTAAAAAGGAAAGGGCATTGAATTCAGAGGCAGAAGACCTAGGTGTGAACCTGGACTCAGCTACCTATAGTACTATCAGTATGATCATAGACACGTCAATTAACTTAGCTGGCTCTCAGTTTCCTTTCCTGTAAAATGAAGGAGTTAACCTCTGGGGTCCCTCCCATTGACAGATCTAGGATTCTAAGATCAATTACCCAGAAAGATCGTGAGGTATGTTGTCACAGGATTCCTTTTGAAATCCTGACAATTTTGACCTTGGAGTCTCAGGTGTGTAAAACGGATGATTAGAGACAAATGGATAGAGTTCACAGAACACATATGTTTCCCAGGGCTAGAAAGAGGTATAGCAAGAGGTCCTATGTATGAATCACACCTTTACGAGTTTTGTATTAATGAGCAAATCACTTAACCACATTGTGACTCAGTTTCCTTATATAATAATAATAAGTGATTGTTACTCTCATTTTACTGGAAAGTAAGAGGCAGAAGAAAGTGAAGGGACTTGCACTAGATCACAAAGCTAGTGTCTGAGGCCAGGTTTGAACTCAAATCTTCTTGATTCTACAAGTTGTGGTATATGATTGTGATGGAACACTATTGTGCTATAAGAAACGATGAGCAGAATAGTTTCAGAAAATCCTGGGAATAATGTGATCTCATGTAAAGTGAAGTGAGAGTAATGAGGAGAATATTTTATAAAATATCATCCAGGACAATTATGTATATCCAATGTTCCAAGACGCTTCCAAAGGACCCATAATGCTATCTGCTTCCAGAGAGAGAGAGAACTGATGAATGCTGAATGCAGATTAAAGAATACTTCTTTTAATTTTCTTTATTTTTCTTGTTTGCTTTTTCTATTTTCTTTTGTTAACTATGGCTAATACAGTAATATGTTTTGTATAACTTCACATGCATAGGCAATATCAAATTGCTAGCCTTTTTAAGGAGGGGGGAGGAGAGGAAGGTAGGGAGAGAATTTCAAATTCAAATTTTTTAAATGAATGATAAAATCTTTATATGTAATTCATAAATATTTAATGACATAAATAAAATATATTAATAAGGAAAAAAATCTTCTTGATTTTAGATCTGACCCTCTCTATCCACTGTCATCTCTATCATCATCATCAATTCCAGTAATTAAAAAAAAAATTCCAAAGAGAAACTTCCAGCCTTATCAACTAAAAATCTTAGAATTTTGGGATTGGAAAATCCCTCAGATGTAATCTAAATCAATCCCCCTCATCTCACAAATGAGGAAACTGAGACCCAGAAAAGTGAAATGATGTTATTTTTCTTGGTATGTGTGCCTTTTCCTAATAATATTGATACTTATGATAACAACGATGTTAATAATAACAACTAGAATTTATATAGTACTTTAAAGTTTTCAAAGTACTTTATAAATATTATCTCATCTGATCCTCACAAAAACTCTGGAATGTAGGTATTCATATCACCTCCCTCCCCCTTTTATAAATGGAAAAACTGAAACAGGCAGAGGTTAAGTGACTTTTCCAGGATCACAGATCATGGAAGTATCTGAGGCTAGATTTGAACTCAGGTCTTCCTGACTTCAGGTCCAGTGCTCTGTTCATTGCATCACCCTCTGTACACCTTCGTTGAGGGTTTCATTAGTTACTTTGTCTGCTGCCATCAAAATAGTCAATAATAATAATAGCAACAATAAGTAGACTTTATAAAGCACTTTAAGGAGGCAGATGAGATTTCTCCTCACTTTTACAGATGGGTAAACTGAGGCAAACAGAGGTTCCATGACTTGCCCAGAGTCAAATGGCTAGTAAGTATCTGAGGTAGGATTCAAACTCAGGTTTTTCCAACTCCACGTTCAACAGTTTTTTCACTATACCACCTAGCTGCCTTAGGAAAAGCAGTCATTACTTCCAAGGATGCTTTTCTCAACTTAGCTAGGTTAAGAGAACATAGTGTAGTAGTTTGTTACTGTTCAGTAGTATCTGATTTCTCATGACCCCAGGAGGTTTTCTTGGCAAAGATACTGGAGATATTTGCCATTTCCTTTTCTGGCTCATTTTAAAGATGAGGAAACTGAAGCAAAGAGGGTGAAATGACTTGGCCAGGGTCACATTGCTAATAAGTGTTGGTAGCAGGATTTGAACTCTGGTCTTCCTGACTCCAGGCGCAGTGCTTCACTTACTTAACCACTTAATGTAGTAGAGTCAGATGACTTGGGTTCAGAAACTTCTGTGACCAAGTCATGTAACCTCTCTCTCAGTTTCTTTCATCAGCAAGGTAAGGGGGTTGTTCTAAATGAGCTAAAAGGCCCTTTCCAGCTCCATATCTATATGAGTGGTTTTCACGGACACATGAAGTTTGGTGTGGGCAGTAAGAAAGAAGCATTTATTATGTAGCTACTATATGGCAGGAATTATGCCACAAACTTTACAAATATTATCTTATCTGATACAACAACCCTGAGACATAGACGTTAGTTTATCCCCTTTTTACAGATATGGAACCTGAGGCAGACAGATTAAATGACTTATCTGAGGCTGGTTTTGAACTCAGGTCTTCCTGACTGCGGTTCCATTGCTCTGTCTGTTTTGCTACAAAGTAGCTATTATTTACTCAAAACCCTTTCACTTTGGTAAGGACACACTATAAGAAAGCTGGACTTCAGTCAGGAAAACTGCAAGGATCAAGACGCTAGTTCTTTGATCTTGGGTAAATCGTTTCATCTCTCAGTGCCCCTAGGCAACTTTGAAACCAGAAGAGCAGAGCAGTTGTGGTGGAGGAAGTATCCATACTGGGAGGTCCCTGTGCCAAGATCTGGCCCCTCAAGAAGGTTCTGTCAGATTGGGTTTTTTTGCTTCAATGGGAATCACTTAACTTCTCTCAGCCTCAATGTCCTCATCTGTAAAATAGGGATAATAGCCTATTTCCCAGGGCTTTTGTGAAAATTAATTGAGGTAATCTATATAAAGAGCTCTGCAAACTTTACAATGCTGTTTAAATGCTCACTATAGGCATAACCTTTAAGAATCCAGAGGCATCTCTACACAATAAAGAAGTAATAGGTTAAAATTTAAATAGAGGACAGCTCCTTCACATTTAGGCTTCAGAATATATTTGCCTTCCCACCCCTAACTCCCAAATAATAAAAATTTCATACTTATTTGAACAAATTGAAACCAAGGAAGAGTGTCTGTTATAGCTTCTTACCAAAACAAAAACAAACAAAAAAGTTTTCTCATATACCTTGCCCTGAAGTAATGTTAAATCTAGTTAACAACATAAGGTTCATCTTTAAGGACCCTAAGCTATATGAAGGGCAACTAGATGGCGCAGTGGACTGGGTCCTGGAATCAGGAAGATTCACCTCCCTGCGTTCAAATCTGGGCTCAGACACGTACTAGCTGGGGGACCCTGGGCAAGTCACTTAACCCTGTTTGGCTCAGTTTCTTCATCTCTAATAAAATGAGCTAGAGAAGGAAATGGTGAACCACTCCAATTCCTTTGCCAAAAAACCCCCCCAAAACCAAAAAACAAATGGGGTCGTAAAGAGTTGGACAACTGAAAAATGACTGAAAGCTGGGTGAGTAAGAACACATTCCACATTTTCTATCATCTCTCTATAGGGCAAAGGCTCTTTCCATTTTTTTTACATGTGTTATGGACTGCTCTGGCAGACTGGTAAGATTTCTGGACCCTTTCTCAGAAAAAAAAAAAAAAAGAAAGAAATCACGATGAAAAGAAATGCTAAATTTCAATGAGAGGTTAGTGAAAATAAATATTTTTTCCATCAAAGTTCATGGACCTTTTTGAAATCTATCTATATACTCCTTGGGAGTCTATGAACCCAGGTTAAGTACCCCTGCTCTAGAGTTATATAGAATATACTCTTCTTTCCATTCAAGGACTTACATGCAGTAATATCCCTCCCTGAATAATGTTGTTTGCAATGTCCCTCCCTCCCCCCAAAGCACTGGGCACAAGGATCATTGTTACTGACTTTTGTCCCTAGAAAACAGTGGCATTAAGCATTTTCATGGGTTACCACTCCCCTCTTCCATCCCAATAGTATCATCACCTCATCCCCTCTCTCATCTCTCTCAATTATTTATAATTGGAAACTTTAACTCCTTGGTTCTTTTTTTCCCCTTGGCCTCGATACTTTAGGAATCCATAATTCCATTCATAGAGGTATGTGCTCTACTAATGGAGCTTTTGACCCCTGAATGCTTTAATAATGAGTTTTTATTAACAACAATGTTGATGATTTAAATCATCTCCTTCTGCTCAGCCTCAGGGAGAGGAACCCTGATGACTTTATCAGGCTCTTTCACAGACAATAGGTATGCAGTCAGCTGCCCACCCCAAACTTGACATCTTCCCTTCTGAGTAGTACCCTTCACAGCTTATGCTTAGTTGACAAGAGTTTAGGGTCACCTCTACCTCCACAATGGAGAGCATTACGCCATAATGGGGAAGAGTATTGCACCAGAGTCTGGAACAAACTGGGTTTGAATCTTGCCTCTGATACTTCCTCTCTATGAGGTTCAGTTTCCTCACCTTAGTATAGCTTAATAAATGCTTGTGAAATGACCTATAAAATAGGGTTAATAACGCCTGTCATCATAGAGTTGTTGTAAAGTTCAAACAAGAGAATATATGGAAAATGCTTCACAAACTTTAAGAAACTGTTGTTCAGTCATTTTAGTCATATCTGACTCTTTGTGGCCCCATTTGAGGTTTTCTTGGCAATGACACTAAAGTAGTTTGCCATTTCCTTCTCTAGTTCATTTTACAGATAAGGAAACCGAAACAAACAGGGTTAAGGTACTTGCCCAGGGTAACAAGTCTAGTAAGTGTCTGAGTCTGGATTTGAACTCAGGAAGATGAGTCATCTTGACTCCAGGCTGGGTGTTCTGTGCATTATGGTGCCCCCTAGCTGTCAAGAAACTACGTAAACAACTGTAAAAGTTAGCATAAGATGTTAGACCTGTGCCGCAGGTGGAGGTGTGTTTTTCCACACAAGTCATAAATTATTCACCTAAATGATTTGGAACTATTGGTCAATTTGTCAATAGCATTTTGGTTAATGCTGGGTACTCTGTGTTATTTAAAGCCTTTCATCACTTAATTACAATCTATCTTTCCAGTCTTGTTATATATATTTCTTTTGATAGATTTTAGGCCAGCTTAGTATTCTTCACACAAGACATTCCATCTCCGATCTCTGTGCCTTTGAAGAGTCTCTTCCTTATTGCTAGAATGTCCTCCCTCCTTGACTCTGCCTTTTAAACATTTAGCTTGGGCAGCTAAATGGTGCAGTGGATAGAAAGTCAAGCCTGGCATCAGGAAGACTCATCTTCATGAGTTCAAATATGGCCTCAGATATTTACCAGCTGGGTGACCCTGGGCAAGTCATTTAACCCTATTTGTCTCAGTCTCCTCATCTGTAAAATGAACTGGAGAGGGAAATGGCAAACCAACCACTCCATTATCATTGCCATGAAAACCCCATATGGGGTCATGAATAGTTGAACACAACTAAACAAAGTTTATTTCAAAGCTCAGTTTAAATACTGCCACCTGCATTTATCTTTTCCTGACCCTCCTAGATGTGCCTTTGCCTCCTTCCTCACAAACCAGATTAACTGTGAACTTCTGGAGAGCATGGCCTGTCTTTTGGCTCTCTTTATATCCCCAATGCTTAGCATAGTGCCCGGTGCTTAATAATTGTTTATTGATTGACTGACTCACTCTGTAATTGGTTTAATATTTACTTATATGTACATGTTGTACCGTAATAGAATGTATACTCATTGGGGGCAAGAATTGCTTCCTTTTCCTAGGTGCTTGTAGCACCTAGAACTTAACACAGGTAATTAATAAATGCTTATTGATTGGTTGGTTATAACCCTTAAGGGACAGCCCAGGCAGTGCAGTGGATGGTGTGACAAGCCTAGAGTCAGGAAGATTCATTTTCCTGAGTTCAGATCTGGGCTCAGAAACTTACTAACTGTGTGACCCTGGGCAAGTCACTTAACCCTGTTTGCTTCAGTTTCTTCATCTGTAAAATGAGTTGGAGAAAGAAATGGCAAACCACTCCACCGTCTTTGCCAAGAAAGACCCAAATGGGGTCATGAAGAGTCAGACATGAAAATGACTGAACAGCCACAAAACCTCAAGCAACTAACATTTTATTGGAGGAAAACATGTATATATAAGAGAATGTAAAAAAAAATATTCACAACAAAGTAAATTGGGGTAGAAGGCATTAGCAACTGGAGGAAGTCAAGATAGGCATCATGGAGGTTAAGCTGAGCCTCAAAGGAAGCTAGAGATTCTAAGAGGCAATTGACGGGCAGAAGGAGTCCAGGAGGAAGTTTTGCAAGCAGTGAAAAGGAATCCTAGGAGAAATAAAGCCTAGAGTGTTTCCTCCTTCCCTAAATCCCTTCCCCCTCCCTTGCAAGGAGGGTCGCCTGAATCAATACATTGGTGTTCTGTGAACCAGGGTAAATCTGTCCGTCCATACCTTCTGGGTCCCTAGCCACAAGCCTACTTAAAGTGTGTAAGAAAATGCATGCATTGAGGGCTTACTTGGGATATTTCTTTCTAATTTCTTGCCATTTTAAACAACTTGTCCCACTTAGCTTCTGACCCTACCCTCCACCCCCAATACAAGCTATCTGATGAACTGAACCATACCCTTAGGCTAATGTGCTTATAACTGGATGGTTGGCTCGCAGAGACTGAAAATGAAATAGTTAACTCCAGACATGAATTTCTTGGAAAGTCGTTTCTCCAACTCCATCAGCGCCAAGGCAGAGAGGGTCTTTATTCTCACCAAAGGGAGACCTTTATCCTCTTGCAAGGCAGACAATATTCATGTTGGACTCTGCACTGTACTGTCATTCTTCACTACGATGTTATTTATAGGGTTTTGGAGAGAGTGTAAGAGTGCCCCCTTTTGGTCCTTTCCAGTGTCACATACCAACCAAGAATTAGGTGTCAAGCTTTTTTTCCTTAATCCCTATTCAAGATGTGCATCTCATTTAGGGTTATTTGTGTCTCATGCTGTTGTGTTCCCCTGTCCGTCTGTATGTGGCTTTTACATTCCTTAATAAAGTAATAGACATGAAGGAATTCCGTAGCTCATGCCAGCAACCACACAGAACACAGAGTCTAAAGTCAGTTAAAGGTAAACATATGGGGCCATCCAAGGAATGTAGCAATAAAAATTGGAACATATGACTTACTTTCCCCCACCCCACCAATCCTTTATTTTTGCCGGGATAATTGTATTGAAAAAAATCCGTCACTTCCCAGACAGCAACCTGTAATCATGATCTCCCATAATTTGGCAGAGGGGAGCTGACCAGTCAAAAGAATCCTTCAAGAAAATGGTTAGCAATTTTTTTTTCTTTTAGTAAGTACTCCACTATGCAAAATCTTTAAAATCAGATCCAAAGACAATTATTTATTTTCCAGACTTAATTTAATAGCAAAAACACCCCTGGAGTACAGAATGTGGTATTTGACTTTTCCTTTGGTCATTCTCTGCATCAGTAGCACCACTCTGCTCAAGAATGTGAGTCTGTAAAACACACACACATGCACACACTCAAAAACACACAAACAAGGGCATTTCAGCCCAGGAGAGGTGTTTGGGGGCACTGGCTAGAGGCCTTATTCCCAGTCTAAGAGGATCATCATGCCAGAGATAGCATAATAAATAATATTTTTTGATGTACATTTTCTAGTCTGTTTTTCTCCCTTGGCTCATGATCCCAGACCATGGTCTTGTTGGGAATAGAAAATGTGAGCCTTGGGGAGTACTGCTCATGGAGAGAGTTCCTTCTCTTACCCCTTAAGTTAAAAAAAACTGATTTTCTTAAATTAGAAAGCTCTGGGAAGAAATTCTTCCTTTGCTTACAAACTTAGGATTGAGGACTTGAGTTGTATGTATATATGTACGTAGTATGTGTATATATATATATATAATGTATGTATTCTGTGTGTATTTAGCAAGAGGCATCATAGAGCAATGGACAAAGAGCTGGCCTCAAACCCAAGATGACCTGAGAAGCAATGTCATTTAGTGGAGAGAGCAGAGAATGTAAAATCAGAGGGTCTGGGTTCAAATGCCACCTCTGAGGTTAGTAGCTGTGTGATGTCTTTGGGCAAGTCAATTAACCTCTCTGGGTCTCAGTTTCTCCACCTATAAAATGAAGGTGTTGGAGCACATAACCTCTGATATCCCTTCTAGTTCTGGATTTATGACCCTATGGTCTACTTTCTTGCTACTTTCTGCTACTTTCCTTGTGTGTCCTGCTACTTTCCTGCTACTTTTGTTGTGTGACCCTGGCCAAGTCATTTAAAATGCTTGCTCTTTAGGTAGCTTTGTAACACTATAAGTTGCAAAGAATGGGCTGATCTGCAGTGGAAGAGGGAGTTTCCTCACCTGGGAGTTCTTTATATCAGTGAAGTCATGGCTCTGTCCAGTCACTATTTTCTCTTTTCTTTTTTCCTTCATTCCTCCTTCTCTTCCTTCTCCTCCCTTTCCTTTTCTCTTCCCCTCTCTCCTTCATCTCCTCCCTCTCCTTTTCTCTCTCTCTCTCTCTCTCTCTCTCTCTCTCTCTCTCTCTCTCTCTCCCCCTCTCCCTCTCTCCTCCCTCCCTCCTCCCTTCCTTCTCTCCCTGTCTCCCTCTCTTTTCCATTTAACTTCAACATACCCCTTGGTTTTGCTTGACCACACACCTGTAATCCAAATCTGCCTGTCACCATGTCTCAAGGCCAAGAGTCCAAGCTACATGGAAGTCTAACAGAGTTTGGGGCTCACCAAGACAAAACAATTCCCATAAATCCTGATTCACTATAATCCATCAATTATATTGATGGACCAAATGGTCCTTTAATAAAAAGCTTCCTACCTCATGTGCCTTTTCATCCCTTTTATCAATTCCTTAAAAACTTACCTCATCCAAAAATTCACACCATCCCTAACCAGCCACATGAGCAATGGTTGGAAAGGATTCCCAGGGCATTCAGAGTCAAGAACAAAAGCCCTGCGTGCCCCTTTCCCTATAGGTCTCCACACCACATCCTAAATTCATAATCCAAAACAATTCAATCCAATGGAATCCATGATTAGTGTTCCAAAGACCTTCATGTACATTTAGAACAGTCCCAAACTAAAACAGAAAGGAATGAGAGACTGTTGTTCAAGTTTCTCCTATTCCCCAGTTTGTTTATATATATATATATATATATATATATATATATATATATATATATATATATATATATATATATATATATA
>CM053586.1:230733595-230755055 GCA_028646515.1 Pseudochirops corinnae
AGGTGTTATTTTCTTCAGTCAGGTTGTTGACTCTCTTTTCATGATTTTCTTGCATCATTCTCATTTCTCTTCCCAATTTTTACTCCACTTCTCTTATATGGTTTTCAAAATCCTTCTTAAGTGGCTCTATGGCTTGTAGAAAGTCCACATTTTTCTTGGAAGCTTTTGGTGCAGGAGTTCTGACTGTGTTGTCTTCCTCCCATTCCATGCTTTAATCCTTTTTGTCCCCAAAAAAGGAATCTAAAGTTGCATTGCTGGGTTTGCTTTGCTTTCTTTGCCTGCTCATGTTGCTAATCAATTACTTGACTTTTGGGCTCAGTAAAACTGTGCTTCGAGAGGAGAAAGCACTGGGGTTTTTGCAGCTACCAGAGCTATTAGGAGGCCACTGCAGCCCCCATCAGCTTTGGATCACTGAAAATGCACCCCAGGACCTCCACCCAAGAGCACGATCCAGATCCAGGAAGCTCAAGGCAAGAGCACTTAGTCTCTGAATGATAGCTTGGCCCCCCTGCAATCTGCAGGCTGACAGCTTCTGAAGCAGTCACATGGAGGTGGCTGCAGGGCCACCACTTCTGCTGCTTCCTTGCCCTCGAGGCAGTTTGGCCAGACCCACTTTTCTCCCCCAAATTCAGCAGAGTTCCATTGACCTTTCACTTAGTCCTTGTTTCTTATGGGTTGATAATTCTGGAAATCACCACAGCTGCCACTGATCCACTCTCCTGAAGGCTCCAGCTGTGGCTTGTCCTGGACACCCTGGGGCCAAGCCACAGTTTCAGGCCAGGCTGATGTCAGCTTCCAGCTTGCTGCGATGAGCCCTTCCTGTCCTGCCAGCGAGAGATGTGTTTTTCTGTAATTTTGTGAGTCTGGAGCCCTAAAATTTCTTTAGAGTCATATTTTATGGGTATTTGAGGTGGTTGTGGGGGAGCTGCAGAATTTTCCTGCTTCTATTCCACCATCTTGGCTCCATCCCCTCTCCCAAACTGACAGTTTTAGAGTGCAGATCCTACCATGTCACTCTGGTGCTCAAAAAGATTCAGCGACTCCTCATTGTTTTTAGGGTAAAATACAAACCTTTCTATTTGACATTTGATAATCCTTTACAGTCTGTCTCTGGCCTCCCTTTGCAGACTGATTCTACATGACTCATCCACACACCTGCAGTCCAACCAAACTGGACTTGTTGATATTCACAGCATCCCATCTCTGTCTCTTCACCTTCTCCCAAACTATTCTCTCTTCCTGGGATGTTCCCCATCCTTACATTTCTATTACCTAACTTCCTTCAAGACACAACTCAAATGCCACTTGCTACTAGAGTTCTTGCCCAAACCCCCCAGCTGCTTGTAATTACATTAGCATTTATGTTGTCCATACCCTTTATTTACCTATCTGTGAACATGCTATCCCCTCCTAGTAGAATGTAAGCTCCCTGAGGGCAAGGACTGTTTGTTTCACTTCTATATTTCCAACACTAACAGTATTCTTGTATTGGTTCCTTACTGGAATCCACGGACTAAACATCCCAAATTCTTTCAATTGATCTTCATATTTCTGTTCTATGAACACTCTCCAATTTATCAATATCCTTCCTAAAATACGGTTCCCAGACATTAACATTAAAATATGACCTTTCTAATGATCATTTTCTTTTGCTTTTAGTTTTTGTTTATTTCTTTTAAAAAAAATTTTTAAATTTATTTTTAGTTTGCAATATTCAGTTATGCAAGCTTTTGAGTTTTACATTTTCTTCCCCGCCCTTCCCCAAGACAGCATGAAATGTAATGTAGGTTCTACATGTGCATTCATAGTAAACATTTTCACATCTAATGATCCCTTTCATATGTTCTAGAATTCTGCTGAGAATCAAAAATAAGTTCTCTTATATACGATCTATAATTAGTTTTTTTCTCTTCTTGTTTTGAAAAATTGGAACACAGTAGGCACTAAATAACTGATTATTGATTGAGTGAGAGGTATGACTATGAATAAATATGGAAATGTATATTCACGAGGGGCAGAGAGGTGGGTAGACTGGAGGGCAGTGTTTTCCTCCTCCTTGTAGGATCTTTGTGGGGCAGGGGTGTCTAGTTATGTAATTCTGTGGGGTGTGTTTGTGTGTGTGTGTGTGTGTGTGTATGTGTATGTGTGTGTGTAGATACCTCCACCTCTAATTTTTCTATCCCTCTCACCACAAGATCCTTTATTAGCCTTTCTCTAGGTAACTGATTGTGGAGTAGATAGTGGATAGTGAATTTAATTTAGCTTTGGTAAAACCTGAGTTCAAATCTGGCTTCAGACACTTACTAGCTGTGTGACCCTGAGGAAGTCACTTAACCCTTGGTAGCTTAATTCTCTCATCTGAAAAATGAGAATAAAAATAGAACCACCCTCTCATGGTCATTGTGAGGATAAGATAGAATAATATTTGTAAAACATTTCATAGACCTTAAAGAACCATATAAATGCTAGTTATTATTATCACCATTATCATATCTTTGTTATTATTCCCACCTTCCTACAGAGGTCCAGGGTATGTATATACTCTTAAATCTTTTGGGACTCTGGGTGTGAAGGTTCATTCATCATACAACCACTTCTGTGCACATGGAACTCAGACCAACAAAATCAACCCTGAGCTCCTGGTATGAATTATGTCTGTGGTTTATGGAATGCCTCAAAGCCCTAGAAAGCACCTATTTTCACAGCACACCACAGAAAGAGAAATGCAGCCCCGGACTCTACCCTCTAACATTTTAATATCTAGCATAAACAGCATTGACATTTATTTTTAAGCATAAAGAGATAATGAAAAGAACAAATAAAAAAACAAATATAAATTTAAAAAATAAACACTAGTGCTAATGTCATCAATGTCCAACACTTTCCCTCCAGTGAACTATAAGTTTCTTAAGGACCAGGGCTGTTTCCTTTTTGTCTCTGTATTTCCAGTGAATCGTTGATCGTAGGCAGTTGACAAATACTCATTGAATTGAATTGGGAGGTGGGGAGATTAAGTAACATACTATTAGACAGAAATATAGTGTGGGGGGGGGGGGGGAGTCAAGGGGTTTTTACCATTGGGGTGGAATGGTAGAGAAGGCCAGTCCTCTTTTCAACACTGTGACCCTAAAGTGACCCATAACTCTACGACTGAAACTTTTCTCTCTGGAGTGATGTAGACTGTGGCCTCCATTAGAGAGAACAAGAATACTTTGCTCCAAAGAGCAAATTTTATCTTTATCTTATATTCTTCCCTCTATCTCTATGAAAAAGCATTCCATATATGTATCTATGTACATATGCATTTATTCATTCATTTATAAAATTAGCTATCTGTTCATTTATTTACTTATTTGTGGCACTAAAGTAACCTTGACTATCTTCCAAACACTTGGACTCAAGGAGACACACCAAAATTGATGCCTAGGGCAGTGAAGTCAGTCTTCAAGTGATATCAAAGCATTGCCACATTTGTCTTGGCAATTAGAACTTCCCCAGAAGTCTACATAAAACAGAACCATAGCTTTTTGTTTTATTAAATAGTCTCCTATTGGAGACCTGTTGTCCTTCAAAGAACCAGAACAGTTATCCAAAAAGCAGATTTTCTAACTCCTTCGTTTGTGCATTACACTTTGAAAATTTAACACTATGTAGAATAATGAGTTGGTTGAGACATTGTACCACCACCTTGATTAGTACCATTCTACCTTTATGAATCCAAATAGTTTTCTATTGCTTTATAGAGAGGCCCTAGTTTCTAGGACAGCAAAAGGACCTTAGAAATTACCTAGTTCAACCCTCTCATTTTGTAAATGATGGGTTTATCTATAAAGGAGAGTCAATGTGTTATGTTGCATAGCCATGGTGATAGGATGATATGAGTTCAAGTCCTGCCCCTGGCATATACAAGCCATGTGACCATGATTGAGCTACTTTATTTCTCAGCGCTCTGCCTGGATATGCATTGATAAAAAGGAGTTTTTCACAGTGAAAGGTTCCTATATAGATAAAATCACAGGCCCATACTTTTTAAAAGAATCTTTTGTTTTGGAAATGTTTTAGAAGCATTATCAGTTATCTAGTTATAGAATCACAAATTCTAAGCATTATGAGGGAGGCCAACTATCTAGTCTACACCAAAACTGAAAAAAATTCATTCGACAAGATTTCTGAAAAGATGTCAATCAGCCTTTGCTTGAAGACCTCCATGAGGGAGAACCCACTATCTCCAGAATCACTCCATTGTACTTTTAAATAAATCTAATTATCAATAAATGGTTTCTTATAACTGGACAAAAACTATTTTGCAACTTCTTCCATTGTTCTATCCTCTAAGATTAAACAGAACAAATAAAAATCCATTTCCTACCACTTAAATTTTTTTCCTTTGCTTTCCTTTCCTTTCCTTTCCTTTCCTTTCCTTTCCTTTCCTTTCCTTTCCTTTCCTTTCCTTTCCTTTCCTTTCCTTTCCTTTCCCTTTCTCTCCTCTCCTCTCCTCTATTCTCCTCTCCTCTCCTTTCCTCTTTTTTCCTTTGCTTTCCTTTCCCTATTCTTCTTTTATTCTCTCCTCTCCCCTTTTTTCTTTTTTTCTGATCTCTTCTTTTTCTTTTCTTTCTCCTTCTTTTTACATTTCTATAATTTTAGTTTCCAAATGAGAACACTATGGTCCAGAAAGTTTAAATCACTTTCCCTAAGTACATGACAGGCATGTAGTTGGTGCAGTGGATAGAGTTCAACACCTGGAGTCAGGAAGACTCATCTTCTTGAGCTCAAATCTGTCCTCAGATACTTAACTAGCTTGTGACCTTGAACAAGTAACTTAACTCTGTTTGCCTCAGTTTCTTCATCTGTAAAATGAGCTGGCAAAGGAAATGGCAAACCACCTCAGTGTCTCTGCCAAGAAAACCCCAAATGGCATCACAGAGAATCAGAGATGACTGAAAGGATTAAACAACAACCACATTCGTGACAGCTGACTTTGGAGGGCATCACTGATCTTTGGCACACTTCCCCTTCCTTCCCTACCTCAGTTGCAACTCTCTATTTTACTTTTCTCTTGTCTATTTTCATTTTTATGCAGCTACTTAATTTCTCTGACCACCACAACATAAATGAATGATGTGAACAGAGAAAGGAACAGATGAGCAAATCTCTATAGGCCTGACTTTGGCTTTTGAGGGATGAGCATTCGTTGAGTTGCTCTAGAGAGAAAGGATATGAAAAAGAAATGGGCTCCGACCTCTTGGAGCTTACAGTCATGAACAGGAAACATTCAAATGAGCAAAAATGAGCAAGCACATTAAAAGCCATGAGAACAGAGAATTTAGAATTTAGAACCACTAAACAGAGCAGGTGAGAGAAAGAAAATGCTAGAGAAGTAGCCCTTGCTAAAAATAAATCTTTTTTACAAGTGGTTGACTTTACTGAGACTTAAAACTATGAAACATAGCATGCATTCCTGCCCCCTACCCCCACCCCAAATAAAAGCTCTGAGAAATCTTTGACCCATTTCATAGAAAATGCTACAGACGGGAGATTTGGAAAAAGTTTTGGTCAAAGCATTTAGAGTTAAGACCATATTTCAAATATGATAATCCTTAGGAATATTTAATAACACAAGAAGCAAACTGATGTGGAATGGCTTTATTTAAATCAATTTAGTCATTTGTGCTGCTCCATTAAAAAAGAATTTCTAGCCCTCTTATTTATGGAAACATCTATGCACTACCATCCCAGAGCAGTCTGGACAAAAAAAGGGCCAATTTTGTTGAATTCTGTCTAGTGTGACAGCTCTCTCCATCTCCCAAGTGAAAGTAATCATTCATTTTGTATTTAATCTATAGCCAGAAAGTGATACTCAATACGAGCTTGGCATTTTATTTTGTGTTTGGATGGGATTGGAACCAGCTGATTGGCTTAAAAGTTTATGGTCCGACTGCATCGCCTAAGACGATGCCCTCATGAATCAGTCATTCAGCATATAATGACCTAATATTCATAATTTAAAATCTGACATTCACTGCACAATCCTTGCCCTGTCATTGCCTAGAGTTCTATTTCGGTTCATCACGGTTTGTCAGAGTTGGCTGTTCCATCCCAGGGGTCTGGGAGCATTTTTTTTTCAGACAATCCGTAAATAAATACAATACTGATTTCATTTTTCTTTTTTGCTGACCAGCATATATTTACCCAAATATTATTTCATTGCTCCATTAGGTTATTCTGATGGGTGGTCACTGCCGGGTGTTTGGACTCAGTGGAATTAACACTAGAAAATGGGATTTGGAGAGATTTCATTTGAGCTCTCTGCTGCACTGGTCTCAGTGAGCTCCACCCCTACACAGACACACACTCCCACTGCCACCCCAGGTCCCTCTGACATACGCACAGCAATATTACTGTAGTGGTGGTGGTCACTGTTTACTTAGAACATTGTCAGTCTTTGCAGTTGGGTGAAATGCTTTCAGAGTTGGGGTTTGGGCTGTATTTATGTTTGTTGGACAGGAAAGTGTGTGTGTGTGTTGGGGGGGGAGGCAAAAAGGAGTAGAACGTCTCCCTTTCTGCATGTTGTCAGACTAGGGATGGTAATGGAAAGGGAGTTAAAAGATTATGGCACATAAACCTGAAGGCAGGGAGGGGGAGGTAATTAGCCGATCGACCAGAGAGAGAGTGGTCTGGTGTTAATGTCACGCTGTGTATTTGTGGGGCGAAGGAGCTAGGGCACTTTGTCAGGGTCCAGTCTGCTTTTGCAGACATACACAGAGTAAGCAGGAGATTAATCCATGTGGTTCTAACCACCTTTCATATCTTTACAGCTGAACATTTTTTATAGAAATCAATTAGTCCTCTGTCTCTGCAATTTTATTATGAGCCTCTGTCCAAGTTTCTGGCAAGCTCTTTAAGAGAATGATTGATGGTAAACTTTCATAATGAATAAAAAATGAACCCTCCCCCAGGAATTAGTGTAGTGGAGAGAAAGTAAATGATAAAAATTACAAACTCTAAAAGTCACTAAGAAACCAATGTTAGATCAGTGTGGTCGTTGTTATACTCAAGGTTCTACCCCCTTCCTGTTGCAAGCCCTCCCCCACCCCTTTTTTTGCACAAGTACTCAGAATCCAATTTACTATGGAAACTTCAGGGGAGTTCTTTGCCTATTATTGAACTTGTTGGAAAGTATAGAAGCATTCATTTGCCAAGTCTCATAAATGCCACTTTGATGACTTAGGTTTATTGTAGATGAAGAATCCTGACCAAAAAGAACAAAATAAAAAGGAACCCTTGGTTTTTGACCTATGGAAAATGTATATGTGATGGGAACTCGGCTAATCAGCTTCCATTCAATTAGTCTATGAAGAGAATAATGATAAGGGCAAAATCCCATCCTAATGAACTCCATGGGAGAGCTAGGTTGTTTTTTATTATATTGGGATCCTGTTATAATCAGCATGCTACTTTACAAAAATCACATTCCTAGGCGGCAAGGGCCAGGGATAAAACAGGACCAATTCCCATCCCCTCTGGAGAGAATGAACAAGTAGAAAGAAGGTCTCTGACCCCAACTAGGGAAAGGGAGACTCATCAGAGATAGATAGGCAGCCTCCAGATTTGCTTTCTGTAAGCTTCTAGATCTTTTCCCCGTATTGCCAAGGAAAATGATTGGAAAGTTTGGGAGGATCTTTCTGGGTAGGGGAGTTGAGTGAGGAAAGGAAGAAGATGCATAGGGGAAGTTGTAAGCTTATTGCTGATTGGCAATTATATCACAGAGAATACTATACTATCAAATGAAACTATGAACTTGGTGGCCCACTGCCCTGATTCAGTAGGACATTTCTTGTCTATCCTTAATCTTAAAAGTAATAAGGTACTTATTGTAATTTCGTGTCTCCATTTCTCCACCCATAAAGCGAGAAAAACATTCCAATTCCTCCATATTTTAACAAGATATTTCTTGGACCAATGGAGTAATAAGTAGGAAAATATTCTGAGTTCCACATGGTAATGCAGCTTTGGAAATCTAAATTCATTATCAGCCTCATTCCCTAAGCAGAGAGTTGTGTGTTGTTGGCATGGTTTAAACTTTCCAAGGAAAGCCCTATGAGGGCTTTTGGAAGGGGAAGTGGGGTGGGGGTGGATTTGAATGGAGAGTGGGGTTCTTCTTGAAAATTACAGAGGTTATATTATGACCAGTAGTGTGCTAGAGCTGACTCATACCTGCTTGTGAGAGCCAATTGTTAAATGCTCAATATGAGCATTTACTCCTTGGAAATCAGCAAACATTACAAAACAATCCTTGATTTATTATTTGGTTCATTGTCTAGACTTAAGCAAGTGATGCTAATAATTCAGATTAAATTTGAAATTGTGTCATTCATGCTCCCCCATCCCCAAGCTGGTTTTTAAACATTTACTAGTATTATGCTCCCAATTATGATCCCCTAAAGAGTTGGAAGTAAAGACCTGTGATTGATCTTGTATGATTGTTATCTATCAGTGGAGCACTTACCTGTATTTTTAAAACCATTTCATGTATTTATGTCTTGGTACTTTGTTGCCCCATATAGAGTGCAAGCTCATTGAGGGCAGGGCCTGGGTCTTTCATTTCTTTTGTACTGATCTCTATTACTCTTGTTGCAAGACTCTACCTACAATATCTGCTCAATGGATTGTCCTTAAATCAATTGGCCCTGACTTTGAACATAATGAGAAGCAACATGATATCATACATAAAAGTGCTGGATGTGTCATTAGGAGACCCAGGTTCACAACCTACCTCTGCCACTTACTACCCATGTCACACTGGATAAGTCATTTGCTTTCTTTGGGTCCCCAGTTTCCTTATTTGTAAAATGGGAGAGCTGTACTAAACATCCTCTAAGTCTCCTTCCAGCTCAAAATATTTCATCTATTTAATAGTAGTATTTATATAGGAATCTAAGCTTTACAAAGTACATTATGTACATTATCTCACATGACCCTCAAAATAGCACCCTAATGTAGGTGCAGGAAATATTTTCCCCATTTTGCAGATGAGAACAATAAGGCTCAGAGAGCAGATCACATAGCTGGTAAATGTTGGAAATGGGATTTGAGGCTAGGAATGTCCTGAATCCAAGCCTGGTACCCTTTTTGCTACGTCCTCACTGTCTTTACTTGGTGCATTTAAGCTCCTGAGATAGATTTCATTGAGGTTTATGTAATGTTACACAAGATAACCCTGAAATAATCAACTAGACAGGTCTGGATATTAAGTTCTTTGGCTTTGTGTAGAAAAAACATCTGAAAAATAGATTGAAATGTCCAGTACTTATCCAGATGTTTGTCATTATAGACTTCAAGTTCAGGAAAACCTGAATAGAATAATAACATTGAGGAGAATAGGAAAACCTTTGCATATTGACCCCTGCATTAGACTATGAACTCCTCTGAGGGCAGGGACTGTCTTTTATCTTTGTTCATTATCTCAAGTGTTTAATACAGTGCCCAGCATATAGTAGGCACTTAATAAAGTTGTATTGACTAATCTCAATTTCATTATCTTGATATGTATGTTCGTATGTATGTATATATGTAGGAGGTTGATCAGAGGACTTCCCCAATCAACTTGAAAACCTTCCAAGGACAGGAGCTTTTGGGGGGAATTTATACTTTCCTGTGAAGTGTATGGATACACACATTTGCTCCCTCTTGGAATAGCATGTTATGGAGTAGAAATAAATTGTTTGGCTCAGATTGTTTTGGGGGAAGCCACACCTTAGTGTTGAGCCTATTTTTAAGAAATAAGGATGGGGTGGCAAGGTGGCGTAGTGAACAGAGCACCGGCCCTGGATTTAGAAGGACCTGAGTTCAAATCCAGCCTCAGACACTTAACACTTACTAGCCGTGTGACCTTGGGCAAATCACTTAACCTCAATTGCCCTGCCTTCCCACCTCCAAAAAAGGAAAAAAAAATAAAGATCACTTGCGGGGCCAACTAGGCCTTTTGCCCTTTGCTAGATCAGAGAGAGCCTCAGAACTCAAAGTGAATATTGATCCTAGGTTGGGAAGGGTCCTGGGTGGAGGAGAAGCCTGAATATACACTTAACTTCCTCACCTCTCTGAAAGAAGTCTGGATTCCTGCATGGGAATCTGGGGTGAAATGGCAGCCAAAGAATGGAGTGAAGGGGTAGCTTCTCAAGCATCTTCATATTTATTTTTCATCTGAGTCTGAATTTCCCTTTTTTAGGACATTCTACACCATAGGGTGTTACTCTGAATCTGAGGGGACTCTTTGAGACCCTGTGGTAAAGGTGGGACTGAACAGTGGAGATTTGTATTGTTTAGGGATTACTTTGAGTCCTAGAAATGAAATAGAAACTTTCCTGATAAACGTTCTTACTTCAAATGCATGTAAAGGAGGTGGGTGGCATTTTACCCTTTTATCCTAGGTCTTTGAAGACCAAGATGCAATTGATATTCGAGCTCTATTCTGAAGTTTCCAAAGGAAACTAACTCAGGAAGGGGATAAAACAAGGCAAAGAGATATGATTTGTTGACATGTGGTGTAGTAGATGAATGGAGGAGGGAGCCAAAGGAGATTGTCACCAAGACTATGAGTTTCAGGTATCACAGAAAAATCTTTTTTATAATTTTAATATCGCATTCACATGTATGTGTACTTAGGCATGCACATGCATGCAGTATTTTGTTTCTTTCCAATGAGCATCTATCTATGAACCACCTCTGAACTTTAACCCATACCACCCGCTCTTCCTTCCTACTTATCCAAATACTTCACATCATTTAAAAAACATTTCATTTCTCACCTTTATGAAGCCTTGCCCTGACCACTCCAGCCCACAATGACTCCACCCTTCTTTGAACTGTCCCATTCCTTTGGACTTCAGTAATTTACCTCCTTATGTCATTTTTCCATTGGTTTAATTGTTACTTGACTTTCTCTGTTTGTATGCCTCGTTTTTCCAAGTATATTATTCTTGTTCCTTGAAAGTATTTTATTCCTCTTATGCTCTGCAGTAACAAGCACAGTCTACTATATGTATTTCTCAAGTCAAATCCACTTGTGAACGATGTTGCAGGAAGAGTTATCCACTAGATACACATTGGAATATATGGCCAATAAGGTCACTCACAGCTCAGACATCCACTGATCTGTCTCTAAACCCTTATTGAGAATGATCATAGTATCATGTATTTAGAGCTAGGGACCTTAGAGGGTGTTGAGTCTAGCTTCTCTCATTTTACAGTTGGGGAAACTGAGGCACAGCAAATGCTCAGCAACTTGCCCAGGTAGTACCTGAGGCAGAATTCAGACTCAGTTTTTCCTAAGGCCAAGTCTAGGATGCTATCCACTTCACCCCCTAATCTTTAATATTCTTAGATTGCTTGTTGAGCTAATCAAAACAAAGATAAATAAAATGTTCTTCCTTTCGCCTCCATTTTTTTTCTTTGTTAAAGATTTGAATATTAGAGGAGAAGGATATAAATCTGAAATCGTAACTTTGTACCTGAGATCCTCATTTCACCAATAATTCTCAGAGACTTAAAAGTGAGCAAATCTGATTGCCTTCACTCACTGCTCCATCAACAGATTTTCTCTTGGCTTGTAGCCACCATTTAGAGCAAGAAGGTTCTGTTTCATAATTCTCAAGAGACCAATCAAACAATGGTCAAGTACAGTTAGAGAGGGCACCAGCTGAATCACAGTGAATCCTGTAGACAATTGACTTGGCACTACTGCAATTTACCAGATACACTAGAAATAAGTGGTCTTCCTGGAACAATGTTCTGATTTCGATTTCTCTCCTTTTACTTGCTTTGCTGTTCCTAGGGTTTATCCTTCTCTTAGACATGTTTCTTGGGTCAAGTACCTCCTGAGAGAACAGTGTAGTAGTTTCCAGTATCTATGTCTTGACTCACTCAACAAATATACTTTAAGGACCTGTTGTGTGCAAGGCAGAAGAAGCATTGTATAGTCAGTGTGTAAAGATCTGGCCTCCAAAGTAATGGCTGTGTGACTGTGGACAAGTCATTTAATGTCTTATTCCCCCTATACAACTCTAAAACTGCAGAACAAGTGTTTATCTCTATTGGTAGAGGGGTATTTTTCCACTGGAAATTCCCTAAAACAATGAAATCACAGGGCTGATTTTTTTTGGGGGGGGGGAGTGTCAAGTAACAGGAGAGAGAATAAAATCAATTAAAAATATGACCTCTGTCCTCACAGAGCTTACACTCTAGTAATGGGATGAGACAAGCTCTAATGATCACAATACATTAAATAAATGAAATAAGAAAGTTATGGGATGTTAGATAATAATAATAATAATTTACATTTATATTACATTTACTATGTGCTGGATACTGGGTTATTTTATTTGATCCTTACGAGAGACAGGGTGTTAGTATTATTCCCATTTTATAGGTGAGGAAACTGAGGTTAAGTGCCATCCCAGGGCTCTCACAGTAAGTGTCTACTTACTTTGAATTCAGGTTTGAATTCAGATCTTCCTGACTTGTTGCCCAGTATTCAATTCACTATGCCAATGAGTTTCTTGAGAAGAAGAGAACCTCTGGATGGGAGAGGAGGGGAATCTTCGTGGAAGCAATGTCATTTGAGCTGGACCTTGAAAGGTGGTAAGGAAAGAACAAAAAAGACATTGTAGGCAGAGGGAATAGTTTGGGTATGTCTATCTCAAAGCTGCACAAGAACACTGGGACTCTGATATGATAGCAGTAGAGAAATACTAAGCTGAGGTCCCTTCAATATTCTCAGTAATAAACTACCTCAAAGAGGGTACAAGATTGGGTTCTACATTACAGTAGGCTGCAGAGTCATAACCAGAATCTTTGATGTCTGGGACAAGCAGCATGAAATGAACCTAGAATAAAAAGTATGAATAATCGTCTCAAGTCAAGATTTTAAAGACAAATTTCGTTATGAAGGTGAGAGGTAGAGACACCAGGAAATCCCTTTATGATGGGTAGACCAAAACCAAAAACAAACAGAGAAAAAAACCACAACCTGAGGGTACTACAAAGGCTGTTTACTGGGAAGGTCAAAGTGGGATGGAATTGGAAAGCAAAACCATGCAGGGAAGGAACTCATCTGCGATATAACTACTGGAGTAGAGGAGGAAGAGGCAAATCATTTACTAGTTTCCAATTTTTAATGGATTATTTTAATGAATATTCTTGTACATTAGAGTCTAAGAACAATTGGATTGTTGTTGAAGGCCAATAGCTCTATCTACCACTCTAGATGGTAGTTCCATCTAAATTTTGATGACCTATGTCAAAGCCTCCTTTGCCCTCTCTTTGTTACAGGGTCGTCTTATAGTAAGGGTGACCTTTCAAGGTCCAGCTCAAATGCCATCTCTTCCATGAAGATTCCCCTCTTCTACCATCCAGAAGCTCTCTTCTCCTTCTCAGGAAGCTTGATGGCATAGTGAATTGAATGCTGAGCCTCAAGTCAGGAAGATCTGAATTCAAACCTGGTCTTAGACACTTACTGTGAGAGCCTTGGCATGTCACTTAACTTCAGTTTCCTCACCTATAAAATGGGAATAATAATAACACCCTGCCTCTCAGAGCTGTTGTACAGATCATATAAAATAATAATTGGAAAGCACTTAGGGCATTGTGGTGCAATAGGAAACAACACTGATCCTGGAATTGGTGAATCTGAGTTCAAATCCTAGTTCTGTTGCATATCATTAATGTGCCCTTGAACATTTAACTTCTCTGAAGCATAGTTCTCACATATCTAAAATTAGGGAATGGCATTAGATGGTTTCTTCCTGCAATCAATTTTATTATTATTTCCATGAAATAAGTAAAGCTGATAATTTCATGTGTAATGCATGAACAATTATTTTTATTGAATGAGGAAGGCCTATAATTATAAACACCTGTTCTTGCATATATCATATACAAACATATACATTGAGTAGAAGAAACTAGATTTAAATCCTGCTTTTGAAGCTAACTACCCTTGTGATTTCAGGAAAGTCATTTAACCTCTATGGGCTTCCTTTTTCTCAACTATAAAAGGAAGGAGATTAGATAGAGTACTCTCAGCTCTAGACTTCTAATCCCAGGACCCTAACCAAAGTAAGCTCAACTCTTCCAGGGACCTTCATTTTCATGGCCCACTGTGTTCCTGGGAATCTTTTCTTGGGTTACATGTATAAAAAACCCAAACCAGCAAACCAAAAAATGTCCAGGCATTGTTTAGCTGGTGTAGGCACTGCAAAATGATTTAGTCCACATGAATAAGTCATGTCATAACTAGACTACAATCTCCTTAAAGTAACTTTTTCACCACCAAAAAATATTTTCATTTTTAAGGGACCACTTGCCTGGTCATACTGAGGAAAACACATTAGACTCTAGAAAGAAACTTCTGTTGATAATTCCTTATCAAACATAGGGACAAAATGTGACATGTGTTTGAGGATGTGCACACCCATAGTCTGGTTTACTATAAATGAGGAACTGAAATGACTTTGATTTGGAAGATGCATCCCATGCAAAAAATGAAGATCTGGAGAATTTCTCATCTCATATTGGCCAGAGAGCTTCTTCATTTGAAGTCTGTGTTGAAAGTTTTTGGCCAAAGGAGGCTAATGTTCAATACTCCGCTTGGTTTTTGAAAGGCTGGATTGCCCATGAGGTTTTCTTTGAAACAGAAGTAACACTGTGTGACTTGTGGCTCACTTTCCAAGATAATACTTCAATTTGAATTTCAATAAGAGTCAGTGTTCTGTCTGTTAGGTATTTCACAACTCACAATGAAAAAAAAACACCATCCAGTATGGACTGCCCAAACAATACCCTTCTATATAGGCACTTCTATACACAGAGCAGGCTCCCTATTCAGAACATTACTTATTTTATGGCATTGTAATTATATATAGCTATAGGATATTTTTTCAAAATTACCTGGAGTCTGCTCCATGCCATGGCTATAACCATGATGTAGTCCTCTACTAACAAAATGCTATTCTGTGCAAGATTTCAGCTGAATGAGAGGGTGAGTTTCCTGTGTGTCATCTCCTTGTCAAGAATAGTGGAGTTGCCAAAGAGATACAAATGAGTGTTCTCGGTGTCACTTGCTTTACTTACCCAACGTTTCCAAAAGGCAAATTAGAGCCGGGGACATGCCAACACCAGCAGTCAGCACTGTGTGCCCTCAAGTTACCTCTGAATCAAGTGTGCAATGCTTGGCGTCATCTAGACCAAACATTCAAATGTTTGACTGAATTTTTCATTTTTTCATCTGGATGTTTGGCATCAGTAGAAGCAGTCAGCGTCTGCCTGGAGTGCAGCATCTAGGGCGATGGTGGAATTGTTTAAACATGGATCACGATGAACTTTCTGGGGGAAAATGTTCTTTTTAGTGTCACTTTTGATAGTGGTGATCCATGACTATTTATTATTAATGCTGTCGGCATTGTGAGTAATAACAAGGATTCTTCCTTTATAGTCTCACTCACAGCCATTCTTCCTTTTCCCTTCCCACTTCTACCACTCAGGTTCATGTCCTCATTACTTTACCCTTGAGCAATAGCCTAAATCAGTAATCAACAAGCATTTATTAACCACTTACTGTACACCAATGTCGGTACTAGACTCAGGGGATACAAGTATTAAGGAAAAATGTACCCTATGCCCAAAGACATTCACCTCCTAACTGTTCTTTCTAATTCCAACATATCCTCCTTCCAATCTATTCTATGCACCATAGCCAGACTAATGTTCCTAAAATATAACTTTGATGTCATTCACCTACTCAAAAAGCATCAATGGCTCCCACTGCCTGCAGACTAAAGTCAGAACTCCTTAGCTTGCCATTCATATTCGTTAGTGGTCTGGTTCCTGATTAACTTTTCATTCTTATTCCCCTTTATTCTCTACCCCAAGTGTTCCAATAAAAAAATTCTGCATCAGAGGAACTGGCCCCCCAAATTCCTGGAATATGATGCTTGTTCTAAAAGAAATTAAAGCTATATTCTAGGAATCTCTGACTACCCACAGCATCTTTGTGTGTGTTAGGAAAAGTGTATTAGAGTTGTATTCTATAGGAGGAGCAGTACGGTATCTAAAGGCAGCATGGTACAAAGAGTCCAGGGCCCTAAACTCAAATACTGCCTCTCTTTATCTCTGCCTGTGTGACCTTAGGGAAGTTACTTCATGTTTCTGGCTTTCAGTTTCCTCATCTCTAAAATGAGGGAGAATTGGATTATATGACTGACCCCTCTCTGAATCAATGATTAAAAGAAGCAGTCTAATTCTCTCAAAAATACAGTCAAAATTTGGTCACCAGATAATTGCCAGCAACTGCTTCTTGAATTGATTTGATAAATTATGAAGCTTGTGATACTTTTTCAGATTTAATTCCTATTGAAAAAGGTTAAAAAGTCATCCAGATCAGCACTGGCTACCCCCATCCCACCTCCACAATGAAGCCTCTTAACCTTGTGTTCAAGGGGACTTGAGTGGACAAGGGCCCCTACAAGCCATTCCTTTGCCTCCATTTCTCCAAATGAAAAAAATGTGAATCACAAAAAAATATTAGTTGGAAATAACTTCAGAAATCATCTAATCATACCCTTTATTTTGCTAGAAAAGAAACAGTTCAAATGAGATCCATAGGAATTTAAGCAGTAAAGAATCTTAACAGTCTTGTAGTCTAAGCCCCTCACTCTATAAACCAAGAAAGTGATACCCATAGAGACATAGGATCATTGTCTTAAGCCTTTGAAGGGACCTGATAGGAAACCTGATTTGGACCAGATACAAATTTGCATTTTATAGAGAAGAAAACTGAAGCCCAGAGAGAAGCTAAACACCTTAGCGAAGTTCACGTAGCCAGTTAGTGACTACATGCCCCAACCCCCCAAAAAAAGGTAACATCTTAAAGGACCTTTTCGTAAATGAAAGTTTGTCTTTCCAAAAACATATGAAATAGTTGAACAGCTGCATGGTTTAAAAATAGAAAAATACCC
Source organism: Pseudochirops corinnae (assembly GCA_028646515.1). Classification (NCBI taxonomy): domain Eukaryota; kingdom Metazoa; phylum Chordata; class Mammalia; order Diprotodontia; family Pseudocheiridae; genus Pseudochirops; species Pseudochirops corinnae. The sequence goes on from CM053586.1 coordinate 230,750,605, forward strand.
ATGACTATATTCTCATTTGTACCCCTGCCTGGTTTTTGTTATTGCCTTTGTCTTCTCTCTTGAGGGGAAAAAAAAAGTGGTAAAAGGATTAGGATGACTGCCTCTAGTCAGGAAATGTCCAACTCAGAATCCTGTCTGAGGAAACCCAGCATTAACTCAACATGTTGACACCCCTAGGAGCCTGTGTTTCCTCTCTGACCTAGGCAGCACCTTGTATCCTGTGGGCACTCAGCAAGGCCTTGCAGCAGGCATTTAGCCATAGAGGCCACAAGTAATCAATGCTCTTCCAGGAAGTTTTGCTGTTTATCCCCAAACTAACTTTCTATTTGTGTGTAAATGAGCCTCATGATTCATTTTCCATAAACATTGTGGACAGACTGAAGGGGGAAAAATATATCCAAGAACTGGAGACTGGCATTTTTCTCCATGAATATTGCCAAGAAAAAGATCTTTTCTTCATTTAGGCATCTCTCTGTAAGGCCAGCTTCTCTGAAACAAGAGGATGTCCACAGCTGAGACACAGCACAGGGATTCTGGAGACTTCACAATGGAATAGATCTGTCCAGGCATAGGATAAACAAGGAAGAAAACACAGAGTTTGCATTTCACTCACATGCCAGTCCTACCTGGGCAAGAGCTAAGAATTCAAGGAAATCCTAGGATTGTAGATTTAGAGCTGTAAGGGATTCTAGAGGTCATTTAGTTCAATCCCCTCACTTAACATATGGGGAAACTGAGACCCAGAAAGATTAAGTGACTTACTTGAAGTTGAATGGCTAGTGAGTTTCAGAAGGGGGATTTGAACCTAGATCTTTGTAACTCTAAGCCTACTTCTCTAGCCACTTACCACTCACCTGAAGGTGAAAGGCAGGAAAGCTTCAAATAAAGGTCTTTGTTCCTCACTTGGTTATTTTATCCCTCTGTGATCTTCATGTCTTTATTTCTTCATATTTAAAACACTTTAACTCTCTGAACCAAATCTAACTCCTGCGCTATTTGTACCTTCCATTTCAGCCAAAGTGGTCTCTTCTTTAATTAGGCCTTATGCATCTCTGCCTCATGCTTTTTCCCTGACCTGGAACCCCTTTCCCCCCATCCTCTTTGCTTATGTAAATTCTATCTATCCTTCAAACCTCAGCTCAAATCACTTCTCTGTGGGGTCTTCTTTGACTAGCCAGTCCACAGTGGTCCCTCCTTTCCTAGACTCCTATACTACATATTATATGTCCCACTCAGAGAATTTTAGGCTTGGAAGGGATCATTTATTCCAATCTCCTCTTCTTTATATAATAAGGAAACCAAGTCCCAGAAAAAGAAAGGGATTTTCTAAGGGTACCAGTATGAAATGGCAGAGCCAAGATTCAAACCCCAGTCCTCTACCTGCAAAGTGAATCCTACACCATAATGACCTTATAATACACACGCCGGCACTAGTCATTGCTAAGCATCTGGATTGTGTGTGTATATATATATGTATGTATGCACGTGTGTATGTGTACATATATTCACACACACATATATGTATGTATGTATGCATGTGTGTATGTGTACATATATTCACACACACACATATATTATATATATATATATATATATATATATATATATATATATATATATATATAAAATTTAATTAGATTAGAATCTCCTTGAGGGCTGTCTAATCTTTACTTCTTGCTGCTTAGTCATTTCAGTTGTGTACGACTCTTAGTGACCCTATTGAGGATTTTCTTGGCAAAGATACTGGAGTAATTCATCATTCCCTTCCCCTGCTCATTTTACAGATGAGGAAACTGAGGAAACCAGAGTTAAGTGACTTGCCCAGGGTCACACGGCTTGTAAATGTCTGAGGCTGGATTTGAACTCAGATTTTCCCGGCTCTGTCAGCTACGCCGCGTAGCTGCTTCTAATCCCCACAATGCGTAGCACAGCGGAGTCCTGATCAAAGTTATTTGTTGGTTGATTGTTTTGATTTTTGCCCACTGGCATAAGTGATGATATTTTGTTCACTAGCCCTTGAAACCTCTAGAGAAAAGAAGAAAATGTTTTCTCTCTCTTAAAAAAATCTTTTACTACCCGTTTGAGATGAGCAGCAGGTGCCTCAGTGGTAGCAAGAGGTTATTTACATAGGAGTGTAGTATGAAAGCATGGGGAACTATCTTTTTCTAGGGACTCTGGCATTTGTCCAGTTTGGAGCCCTCCTGTTTTAGGTCAGAGAAGAGCTATGTCTCTGAAGTGTTCCCATTAAGTGCCCTACCATAGAACTGAACTTCTATCAGAAGGAGAGAAGAAATGTCAAAAAGAGGGTGAATAAAGAAGCCAACGTTTGTTTGTCCTAAACTATAAAGGGATAGGCAGAGGGGGAGGGGGAGAGGGGTCTCTTGGGTACCCTCTGGTTCTGATGCTGTGTCAACATGAGTATCAAGGAAAGAGCGCTGGTTTTGGAGTCATAGGATCTGGGTTCAAATATGAACTCTGACTTTTATTATCTGTGTGACTTTGAACAAGGCACTTAATCTAGTTTGGCCTCAGTTTACTCACCTGTAAAATTATAAAACTGGACTAGATGATCTCCAAAGTCTCTTTCAACTCTAAAAATTGTATGATCCACATAGAGGGGCCTAATAAAAGCTTTGGTTGAATTTTGGTCCATTAAGACTTCGTAGATTGAGAGTATGGAAAAGAACCCAGCATCCTCACTCCATTTCTTGTTTCTTTGTTTTTTTTTTAAATAATTTTATTTTTCATTTTTAAAATTCATTTCCATAAGATTTTGAGCTTTAAATTTTATCCCCCACTTTCTCCTCCCTCCCGTCTCCCCAAGATATCATGCAATCAGATAGGGGCTTTACTTATACATTCATATTAAACATTTTTTCATATTAGTCATGATGTAAAGAGGAGTTACAACTAATGAGAGGAACCCCAAGAAAGAAGAAACAAAATAAAATAACAAAAGGAAAGGGGAGCAAATAGTATGCTTCCATTTGCATTCAGATTCCCTACTTCTTTCTCTGAATTTGGATGGCATTTTCCATCACAAGTCTTTTGGAGTTGTCTCAGAACTTTGCATTGCTGAGAAGAACTAAGTCTATCAAAGTTAGTCCTCACACAGTGTGGCTGTAACTGTGTACATTGTTCTCCTGGTTCTACCCATTTCACTCTGCATCAGTTCACATATGTCTTTCCATGTTTTTCTGAAGTTTGCTTGCTCATCAGTTCTTATAGCGCAATAGTATTCCATTACATTCATATACCACAATTTGTGCAACCATTCCCCAATTAGTGAACATCCTCTCAATTTCGAATTCCTTGCCACCACAAAAAGAACTTCTGTAAATATTTTTGTACATTTGGGTCCTTTTCCCATTTTTATGATCTCTTTGGGATACGGCCCTACAAGTGATATTGCTGGGTCAAAGGGTATGAACAATTTTATAGCCCTTTGGGCATAGTTCCAAATTGCTCTCCAGAATGGTTGAATCAATTCACAATTCCACCAACAGTGCATTAGTGTTCCAATTTTCCCACATGTTCTCCAACATTTACCATTTTTCTGTTTTATCATGTTAACCAATCAGAGAGGTGTGATGTGATATCTCAGAATTGTTTTGACTTGCATTTCTCTAATCAAGTGATTTACAGCATTTTTTCACATGGCTATTGGACAACTTCGATTTCTTCCTCTGAAAACTGCTTGTTCAGATTCTTTGGCCATTTATCAATTGGGGAATGGCTTGTATTCTTATAAATTTGACTCAGTTGTCTATATGTTTTAGAAAAGATGCCTTTATCAGAGACACTGGCTATAAAATTATTTCTCAGCTTTCTGTTTCCCTTCTACTCTTGGTTGCATTTACTTAGTTTGTGCAAAAACTTTTCAATTTAATGTAACCAAAAGCATACATTTTGTATTTCATAATGTTCTGTCTCTCTTGTTTGGTCATAAATTCTTCCCTTCTCCATAGATCTAACAGGTAAACTATTCCTTGTTTTCCCAGTTTGCTTACAGTATCAGTTTTTCTATGTAAATCATGTACCCATTTTGACTTTATCTTAGTATAAGGTATAAGATGTTGGTCTATGCTTAGTTTGTGCTATATTATTTTCCAGCAATTTTTGTTAAATAGTGAATTCTTATGCCAGAAGCTGGAGTCTTTGTATTTATCAAATAATAGATTGCTATAGTCATTGTCAGTCCATTTCTTGTTGACAGAAGTGGCTTTGAATGACAACTAGTTTCTATAGAATTGTGGAATGAATGAAATATATTTGAATCAATGAGATTGAACTATAAAATCACTAACAATGTAGTGTTTGTGTGTGTGTGTGTATGAGAGAGAGAGAAAGAGAGAGAGAAAGTAGGAGAGAAGAGAGAAGAAAGAACAAGAGAATAAGAGAGAGAAGAAAAAGAGAGAGAGAAAGGAAGAAAGAAGGGGAAAAGGAAATAA
>CM053586.1:230755555-230788393 GCA_028646515.1 Pseudochirops corinnae
AAAGTTCAGGGTGCTGACTTTTCCCCCTGAACTAGGTAAATGATATGTTTGATTAAAGTAAGATTGTTAACCCATTTTGAGTTGCTTTCCTTTAGCAAAGCAGATCTAAGAACCTGTGCTCGTAGCCGCCCTAGGCTGCTAGGGTGCTTGCTGTTACACCCAGGAACATGCAGTTTAGGAAATGTCAGGGACAGAATTTGAATCCGGGTTTTCCTGACTCTTCTCCATTATGAGCTCTGGGTTCTAAGCTTATTATATATCATTTCCCTTCACACACTGTTTGTTCTAGCCAAAATGTCCACCTTACCCTTCTTCAGACATGCGATTTCATCGCCTTTCTCCTTGCCTTGGCACAGGCTGTTTCCATACATGGAATGCCCACTGTCCTCATCTCTGCCTCTTAGAATCCCCAGTTTTCTTCAAAGTTCACCTCAAATGCCTCTTCTTTCGTGAAGCCTTCTTTGATTCCCGCCCCATCCCCACCCCAGACACCCAGTTGCTGGTGCCACCCCCTCCAAATAAATAAATAAAACAACTACCTTGTATTTATTTTGCATCTAATTTATACATGTATGTATACGCATTGTCTCCCCAGATAAACTATAAGCTGCTTGAGGACAGGAATAATTTCCTTTTTGTTTTCATATCCCCGGCATCTTGCACATGGCCCATCACAAAGTAAGTGCTTAGTAAATGCTTGTCAAATTGACATAGGAGGTGTTTAATAAATCCTTGTTGACTGACTCCACAACTTATTCTGTGTGTGTGTATATGTGTGTGTGTGTGTGTGTGTGTGTGTGTGTGTGTGTGTGTGTGTGTGGTCCTGCAAGTCACTGAACTTCTCTATGTTTAGTTTCTTCTTTTGTCAGTGCTTAACAAGGGTGCCAATGCCTGCCCCACCTATTCCACTGGCGTGTTACAGATCCTACGGGAGAGGATATATGTGAGAATGCCTAGAAAGGTCACATGCTTAGCAATACTTTTAATAGTGCTTTACCATGTATTCTTTTCTCAGCCACACTGATGAATTTGGTTGTGTAAGTACTATTGACCCCATTTTACAGATAAACACATTGTAGCTCAACAGGCATATGTTAAAAACCTACTATGCGTAAGGGATTGTGCTAGGCGCTGGTCAGCCCAAGACCAAAATTAAGGACTCTTCTCCCACTTAGGGGACTTACATTTGATCAGAGGAAATAAAATATAAAGATGTAAGTGGATGAAAATTATATGCTTAGCAAATATGAAGTAAATTCAAAGGGGAGAAATAGCAGCAGCTAGGAGAACATCAGAAAGCATCTCATTGTAGGTGGTGGCTCAAGAGAGGGAGAGGTGAAGACAGAGCTCATTTTAAATGATGGAGGGCAGACTGCACCAGAGATGGAGATGGGAGGGATGAATCAATTTACCCATGGTCACGTACGTAGTAAGTGTTGGAGGCAAGGCTCAAATTCAGCAGTTCTGACCCCAAGCATAGTGTCCATTCCCCAAGCGTAGTGTTCATTCCACTGTCTCCCACCATCTCCTGCTAATCACACCTAAGAACTTTTTTTTAAAAAAGTATTATTCTGAGGGCAGCTAGGTAGTGCAAGTGAATAGAGCACCAGCCCTGGAGTCAGGAGGATGTGAGTTCAAATTCGACCTCAGACATTTAATACTTTACTAGCCCTGTGACCTTGGGCGAGTCACTTAACTCCAATTGCCCTTCCTTCCTCTCTCCAAAAAAGAAAAAATAAATAAAAAATAAAAATTATTATTCTGTAATTGTTATTTTCAATGTTTTGGTATTCTTGAAACATAGAGACTTTTCCTTCCCACCTCAGAATGAAGGTATTGCTTTTTTTGCCATTATGCAAGAATGAAGAAAGGAGTAGAGAGAATACTAAATCTGGATTTAATTCTTCAAATCCTATCTCTGACAGTTATTTTATAGGCAGCAAGGTGGCACAGTAGATAGAGCCCTTGAACTTGGAACCAAGATGACCTGAGTTCAAATCTGAACTCAAACATCTATTGATCTGAACAAGTCTCTTAACCTCTGATTGTCTCAATTTCTTCATCTTTAAAATGGAAATAATAATAATAACACCTGCCTCGAGGATCAAATGAGATAATATTTATAAATGGCTTTGGAAAACTGAAGTATTACATAAGTGCTAGCTATTAATAGCTCTGTGACTGGACAAATTCATTATTTAGTTTTCATATGCCATAGGCAGCAAAAGACAATGACTCTTAAGTAAGTGGAACTGGGTTCCAAGCACTTACTATCTAAATGTCCTTCAACAATTCACTTCATCCCCCTGGGCCTCAGTTTCTTTCTTTTAAATAAAGGATTTGGACTGGATGGCCTCCTAGGTCTTTTCCAGATCTTTGATCCTATGAACTCTTTGGACTCCTTTAAATCTGAATTATGATGTAGAGAAGGAGCTCCCACATTGAGAGTATCCTGAATGAAATGCCAGATTGCTCAGGTGCTGTTCAAAAATTCACAAGCTTCAGATAGATGGTAAATCCATATAGAAGCTACTATTTACCCACCTCCTTCCTTACTACTCAACAAGTCTTGGGTTTCTATCACTGAAGAATTAGTTACAGAATCATGGAATTTGAGAGTTGGATGCAATTTCAGCAGCCATCTAGTCCAAACTATACACAAAAGGAATTTCTACTCTAATGTATCTGACAAATGGTTGTATAGCCTTTGAAGACCCCAAAATGTCCTCCATTTTACTTCTAAGGGTGAGGAACCTAACTGCTTCTCACCTCATCCCATTCCACCTCTGACCAGCTCTAATCATTAGGAAGTTTTTCCCATCTTTAAGCCTAAATTTTGCCTCTTGGCAATTGTATATACATATATAAAATATATAAATGTTATATATTTAATATTGTTATATTAAATATATTACCATATTATATTTTAATATATTGTGGGGGGGTTTTGCTTTTTTTTTTTTTTTTAGGGCAGTTGGGGGTAAGTGACTTGCCCAAAGTCACATGGCTAGTAAGTGTGTCAAGTGTCTGAGGCTGGATTTGAACTCAGGTCCTTCTGACTCCAGGGCCAGTGCTCTATTCACTGTGCCACCTAGCCACCCCTAATATATTGTTTATTATATATAATATATACATATGGGTATGTATGTTTGTGTGTATACATATTGTTGTTGTGTTTGTCCTTCATTCTCAAAGAGGACCATGACACCAGGGAGATGATGACATGACTTGCAGTTGACTTTGATTTGAGGGAGAGAGAACTCAGCAAGGCCACCAGCCTCACTTTCCCCTCCAGACCTATCTGGATCTAGTGACCAGATATTCATCAGGATGACCGGAGATGGCCCAGGATGCAACAGAAGACTCTGAGTGAAATAATGCCCATTCAGTGAATAGGCCTCTTGTGTATACATATATATGGAGAAGGAACTTTAAAGATCATCTAGTTCAATTGCCTTATTTCTTAATTTCTTGTTTCTTAATTGATGACTTTGAGTACCAAAGAGTTTGCACTGATAGTATGTGGCAGAGTAAAGATGTGAGCTAGACTTCTGACTTCCAAACTAACTCTATTTCTATAGCCCCATGCTTGTTGCCTTTTACTTGGTGAAGTTAAATGGCTACAAAGTAATTTAGCTACAGTACCTTTTTAAAAAAAATCCTACTGTAAGATTGCAGGTTTTTACTCCCGCCCTAATTAATGTAATCACAGAAAATTCAGATAGCCCAATAATATTGAATCATCAATTAAAAAAAATCATAGTCTAAGTACGAATAAAAATCCTTACTCTTTTTGAGAGAATAAACTACTTTGATGAATGGATAAAGAGAAATGAAGCCACAAAGGAAATCTCATGATTGACTCATAGAATCAGACATATCCTTGTCTTTGTATGACATGATTACAATAATTAGCTTGTTTTAACCATAGAGGGAAATGTAATGGACCATAGATTTTTCTCTTGTCAACTTTGGAGATTTTATTTTGGATTAAAAGTTCTAAGTTCAATCACAACTGCTCTGAATCCCCAGTTAGTTTAAATTCCTAATATTTAGGCAAAGCTTAGGTTCTCTGCCTAACAGTTTATTTATATGAAATATAAATTGGGCAGCTAGGTGGAGTAGTGGATTGAGTGCTAGACTTGGGTGAGGAAGAACAGGAAGTTCAATTCCTGTCTGTGACGCTTACTTACTAACTTTGTGACCCTGGACAGGTCACTTTAACTCTCTCATCTTTGCTTTCCTCATCATATAGACCCTCAGAATCTCTCCCTCTGATTTAGAGATAGCTTCTTCCTTTTGTAAAATTTTCTTAGGGAGAGACCCAATCTCTTACACAGTGGCCCCGACTTCTTTCAAGACTGAGTGAGTACAAGTGCTGCCCATACTAAATACTTATGGTATGATTCAATCAAAAAGTGTTCTTACTTAGTTAAGGTATCAGAGCTAAAATGGGATAGTTCCAAACACACCCTTATATATGAAAACAGAAGCCAATTTAGATCTAGTCAGTCAAGTGGTGGCAAAGTACTCTTGAGAGGGAATTACCCTTGGGGAGAAGAGCAAGTTTTCCTTCTCCCCCTTCCCTATTGACATGGTGACAACAATGAGCATTGATAGTAGTGTCTTCAGAACAGCAGTGGTTGTTTTCAACCTTTGTGCCAGAAGCTTAGAGACACTTAAAGGGGAAAAAAAAAACAAAAAAACTAGATATATTAAGGAAAGGCAGCTTTAGCAATTTCAAGGGAACCAACCTTCAGAGCTCAGCAGAGAACTACACCTAAAGGAAAGTTCTTGAGGAATCCACAAAGGGAAAAAAAGAACTTCTGTTGCCTAGGAACTGGGAATTATCCTTTAGTCATACAAATTCTCTACATATATGCCTCACTACCATTTTACTATTGTTACATTCTCCCCAGGGATCTAGCATATGCTAATGAAAGTTTGTCCCTAATTGGTGGGTGAGAGGGGAATAGAAGGGGGAGGATGGCAATTGTTTTTCTAACAACTACATTCACTATATCTGTTTAGTAAATACCCTTCCCAAAAGTTAAACTTGACTGATAATGAATGGGAAGCACACTGGTAGGGGCTCGTGAACAATTGTACTTTAAATCCCAAGGCCTCAGAATTACCATTAGAAACCCAAAGAGAGTAATAGCTAATTGCTCTCTGGGGACTTGACTTACCAGTGAGAGTGGAAATTGGGAAAATAATAAGAGGTTGTTTCACTTGAAATAACCCTGAAAGATAGATAGTGAAAATCTCCCCATTTTACATGTGAAGGAATTAAGTGTCAGAGAAGTGAAATGACTTATCATGGGCCACATAGATTGTTAGTTGCAGAGCTAGAATGTGAGCCCTGTTTTTCAATGTTCTTTTCATCACACCATAGTATATTAACATTATACCAAGGTCAACTCATCTTACTAACACTCTATTTCCCATTACTTTTCACACTTCTTCACCAAAATTCCATTCAGAAGAAGCCAGTGGAGGTGAGTATTTATGGACAAGAGAGGGAAAAAAGTGTATTTTCCCTAGATACATATCGTATGATTCTACCCCCAACTTTTATATTTCACATCTTAGTTGTGTAATTCATTCCTTCCTCCCTAGTTTCACTAGGCTTCACTCAAAAAAACAAAACAAAACAAAAAAACAAAACAAAACAAAAAAACAAAACAAAACTGGATCCCCATAGAGGGCCAAGGCCCTAAATGATATAGAGGACTCTATAATCAGAACAGATAGCAATGATTCTGGGCGTGTTTCCCCCCACACACACCCCCCACCCCAAGAAGCCTACTGAAGTGTTTATTCCAGTAACTGAACCAAGAGAGAAAAACATTGAAGCTAACACTTCACAAATTATGAGGTAATAAATGTCCTTTCACTTAAATTCTTTGAGTGCCTACAGTTTTTCAGCTTCTATCCAAAAACAAAACATGTACCACCTGTACTGATGCAGGAGAAGCAGGGGCAGCATTTCAAGAATATCTTGTTGAAAAATAGAAAAGAAAGGAAAATGCCCAGGCACTTCCCATGGAGCACCTAGAAAGATGATGGGAGATGTCAATTGGTGCTTCTTTCAAACACGTTAATACCTTGTTTCATTAGGAAAGAAGTTAATGCTCATCAAGGAAAAGTAGACATTGAGCATAGTCATCCATTGAGCCAGTTAAGACTCCACCTGGGGATTCTGATAAACTCCTCAGCAGAGGAAATCATTATTTTTTCTGGTGTGAATAAAACAAAAGATTCCTTTGATCTCTATAGACTCTATCTTCTCTAATCTACCAACACCCTTCTTCTTTCTTTTCTTTATTCTTGGGAGAGTAAGTTCCTTAGAGTCAGAGATCATATCTTATTCATTTGATTAAATTCCAGGCACGTTTTGAGCACTTACTATCTGCAAGGCAATTTTCTTTTAATTGTCACAAGTTTCTCTCTGAAAAAAAAAGTTCTGATTTTTTTTAGTTTTCATTAATATCTTTTAATTTTTAAAATCACTTTCATTTCCAAATATATCCCTCCCCCTCTCCTACCCAGCATTCCATCTCTTATAACAGATTTAAAAAAATACAGATCATCAAAACCAATCAACATATCAATCAGCATATGTGAATTCCACATCCATTGTCTCCCACTTCTACTTGCCTGGACAACAGCCCTTAGTCGACTACTTTTCATCTGTTTTCTCTGAATCAAATTTCATTCTGATCCATTCTTCATATAATTATATTGGAATTTTCCCAAAATATAGGTCTGGCCACACTCAATATACTCCAGTGGCTTCCTATTATCTCTACCATAGTAAGTAACACCCTGTATTTAGATTTTTAAGTGCTTCATAATGTGATTCTAATCTATCCTTCTGACCTTGTCCTACATCAACCCTCTTCATGAAGTCTGGAGTCCAGACATGACACAGTGGACTTCTTAAGGTTCTTCATCTTTTTTAATGTTTCTCATGTCCATGCATTCATACAGGCTGTCCCCCATATTTTCAATGCACCCCCATCAAAATTTCATCTTTTAAAATCCAATGTTTTCTTCAAGACTTGTCTTAAATTTTACCTTCCCATGAAAAGCTTCCAGATGCCTCTAGTTCTTTCCCTTTCCTACAAAAAAATTCATTTATTTTCTACATATTTGGCATACACTTATGTAAGATGTCCCATATATGGATGTGTTGTCTTCCCCCAATAAACTGTGAGTTCCTTAAGGACAAAGACAATTTAATTTTTATATGGTGTTTACCATAATAAGTGCTTAATAAATGTTAAATGATTGATTAAAAAATAGTCAAACACACCACCTTCTGACCATGCCAAAGAGACAAGATTTCAGACACATGCACATACATACATAAACACACATATATATATACACACATGCATATATACATATAGACATAGAAGTATATGATGTGTATGTACATGTATAGATATCATATATATATAGAAGAGGAAATAGTAGGGGCTAGTTCACTTGTCCTTTCTGTCCCATTAAGAGTCATATTTCCTATAAGACTGGATAGGGTCTCCAGTCTTCCTGATACATTGTGCAGATGGTCCTTAGAATGGTCTGGAGTGATCTAGCATAATCCAAGATCCTATGACATTCACAACAGTTTCCTCAAAGTACCTGGAATGGTAGAATTTTGCTAAACCAAAGATACAGGTGCTCTCCAAAAGTTGTACTCTGTTGAGTGTAGATCAAGCTGGAGCTCCACCTGTTGGACTCTTCACTTCTCAAATAACCTGTGAAAGTTCTCCAAGCCAAGTGTTAACTGGTCTAATGCACTCTGAAAATCTTAGGTGCTGAGAATGGAATAAGGCTTTTTTTTTTTAATCAGTCAGTGGAGTTACTTCAAGGAAACAAACAAAAATGACTGAAAGAATCAAATGGAGAATAAGAAAGTTCCTGGATAAGACTTAGGAGATGTGGGAATGACATAACCGAGCTGCCCCTCCCTCCTCATGAAAAATATATCATCCCTTTCAAGGAGTCCACTCTTGAACTGTGAAGGGATAGCCCTGTTGGGTTTATAGGGCATGTCCATCTGGATCAAGCCCCATTTAATTCTTGAGATAAATAGTAGGGATATCACAAAAGGATTAAGTACTCGCTGTTGTAATGTATTGTGACACAATCATTTGCAAAGTCTTTTCCTCATAACAATCCAATGAGAAGAATAAAGCAAATATTATTATCCCTATTAGAAGCAGGTCTAGAGGAGTTACTAGAGTGAAAAAGAACTGGTTCAAATGTCATCTCTGATACTTAATAGCTATGCAACCTTGAAAAAAATCATTTGACTTCTGCCTAAAACAATTCCCTTGGACTTACCTTCTAAATCATAGACCACTATGGAGTGAGTGGAAGAAGTTTATACAGAGGGACTTTCTTAGACAAGAAAAGCACAGATCCTTCAGGTATGCAAGGATTATATTTCCCCAGTAGGGATGAGAAGTTGGTTGGTCACAGAAATGAAGTGACTTGACCACAGTTTCTTGGATTTCAACCTAAGGTTCCTGACTCTGTAGCATTGCAGATTTAGAGATAGAAGGTACCTTAGAGGCCATCTAGTTTAACCCCCTCATTTCAGATGAGGAAACTGAGGTTCAGAGAAATTAAGCAACTTGCCTAGGGTTACAACATTGTATCACTATAAAACATTGACTGTCTCTGAGACCACCAGAATTTATGTGATTCAAAGGAAAAAGCAAGTATGCAAGCATTCATGCATATGTGTGTATATGGATGTATATTTTTTTTCCTTTCTAAAATTTTTTAAAATTGTATTTTATTTTTTTCAATTATGTGTAAAGGCAGTTTTCAACATTGATTTTTTTAATGAGATTTTGAATTCCAAATTTTTTATCCCTCCCTTTCTCCCCTCTCCCTCCCCAAAACAGCAAACAATCTGATATAGGTTATACATGTGCAATCACATTTCCACATTAGTCATGTTGTGAAAGAAGAGACAGAACAAAAGAGAAAAGCCACAAAAGCCAAAAAAAAAAAAAAAAAAAACTAAAAAAAAGTGAAAATAGCATGCTTCAATCTTCATTCCACTCCGTAGTTCTTTCTCTGGATATGGATCCCATTTTCTATCATGAAGTCCTTTGGAATTGTCTCGAATCATTGTATCACTGAGAAGAACTAAGTCTGTCAGTTGATCATCACACAGAGTTGCTGTTACTATATACAATATTCTCCTGATTCTGCTTACTTCACTCAGCATCAGTTCATGTGAATCTTTTCAGATTTTCCTGAAGTCAATCTGCTCATCATTTCTTATAGCACAATAGTATTCCATTACATACCACAACTTGTTCAGACATTCCCTAATTGATGGGCATTCCCTCACTTTCCAATTCTTTGCCACTGCAAAAAGAGCTGTCATAAATATTTTTGTACATATGGGTCCTTTTCTCTTTTTTATAACCTCTTTGGGATACAGACTTACTAGTAGAATTGCAGGATCAAAGGGTATTCACAATTTAATTGCCCTTTGGGCATAGTTCCAAATTGCTCTCCAGAATGGTTTAATCAGTTCATAACTCCACCAACAATACATTACTGCCCCAATTTTCCCACATCCTCTCCACCATATATCATTTTCCTTTTCTGTCATATTAGCAATCTGATAGATGTGAATGAGATGGTACCTCAGAGCTGTTTTAATTTGCATTTGTCTAATCAATAGTGATTCAGAGCATTTCTTCATATGCCTATCAGTAGTTTTAAGTTCTTTATCTGAAAATTGTCTGTTCACATCTCTGACCATTTATCAATTGGGGAATGCCTTGCATTCTTATAAATTTGACTCAGTTCTCTACTGAGAAATGTAGAATTTTTTTTTTCTATTGGGAAATGAGGTCTTTATCAGAGACACTGTAAAGATTGTGTTCCAGCTTTCTGCTTTCATTCTAATCTTGGCTGCATTGGTTTTGTTTGTGCAAAATCTTTTTAATTTAATATAATCAAAATCATCCATTTTGCATTTCATACTGTATTTTACCTCTTGCTTCATCACACATTCTTCCCTTCTCAATAGATTTGATGGGTAAAATATTCCTTGCTCTCCTAATTTGCTTATGGTATCATCTTTTATGTCTAAATCATGTACCCGTTTTGACCTTATCTTGGTATATAGCAGTGGTTCTCTACCTTCCTAATGCTGTGACCCTTTAATATTTATATGTGGGTGTATCAGCATGTGGGCGGATGCACCTGGAGACAGATAGAGGACTGGCGTCTTGATTCCTAAGACCATCGGAAATACGTTTTTTCCGATGGTCTTAGACGACCCCTGTGACCCCTGTGAAAGAGTCGTTCGACCCCCAAAGGGGTCACGACCCACAGGTTGAGAAGTGCTGGTATACAGTGTAAGATGTTGGTTTTTACCTAGTTTATATCCTATTGTTTTCCAGTTTTCCTAGTAGTTTTTGTCAAATAGTGAGTTCTTATCCCAGAAGCTAAAGTCTTTGGGTTTATCGCCTTCTATTTTTTCATTTGTTTGGATCTGTTTAATAGTATCTTGATTTCTCATAAAGTCGTTTGCTTCCATTTGCTTCACTCTAATTCTGAAGGAATTATTCTCTTCAGAAAGCTTTTGAGAGTCTTCTTCCATCTGGTAAATTCGACTTTTTAAGACATTCTTCTCCTTGTTGGCTTTTGGGCCTCTTTTGCCATTTGAATTAATCTGTTTTTTAAGATGTTATTTTCTTCAGTCAGGTTGTTGACTCTCTTTTCATGATTTTCTTGCATCATTCTCATTTCTCTTCCCAATTTTTCCTCCACTTCTCTTATTTGGTTTTCAAAATCCTTCTTAAGCTGCTCTATGGCTTGCAGGCAGTCTTCATGTTTCTTGGAAGCTTTTGGTGTGGGAGTTTTGACTATGCTGTCTTCCTCCCATTCCTTGCTTTGATCCTCTTTGTCCCCCAAGAGGGAATCTAGAGTTCCATTGCTGTTCTTACTTTGCTTCCTTTGTCTGCTCATGTTGTTGCCAGTCAATTACTTGACTTTTTAGCTCTGTGGAACTCTGCTTCCAGAGGGGAAAGCGCTGTCCCAAATAGCTGGAGTTTTTACAGCTGCTAGAGCTATTAGGAGGCCACTGCAGCTCCCACCAGCTTTGGCTCACTGAAAACACATCCCAGGACCACCACCCAAGACCACAATCTGGATCCAGGCCGCTCAATACAAGAGCACTTAGCCTCTGAATGATCAGTTGGCCTCCCCTGCAGTCTGCAGGTCGGGAGCTTCTGAAGCAGCCACGTGGAAGTGGCTGCCAGACAGCCTCTTCTGCCGCTTCCTTGCCCTGGTGGCAGTTCAGCTTAACCACTTCTCTCCCCCAAATTTAGCTGAGTTCCACTGACCTTTCACTTTGTCCTTGTTTCTTATGGGTTGATAGTTCTGGAAACCGCCACAGCTGCTGATGATCCACTCTCCTGAATGCTCCAGCTACAGCTCATTCTGGCCACCCCAGGGCCAAGCTGTGGTTTCAGGCCTGGCTGGATTCAGTTCCCAGTATGCTATGATGAGCCCTTCCTGCCAAGCTGCCTTCAACAGGAGATGTGTTTTTTTGTATTTTTTTGAGTTCTGGATCCCTAAAATTTGTTTAGAGTCATATTTTATGGGTATTTGAGGTGGCTATGTGGAAGCTGCGGCGTTTTCCTGCTTCTATGCCGCCATCTTGGCTCCACCCTTCCAGTCTTTGGGTTTATCAAATTATTTATCAGATTACTGTCATTATTGACTACTGTGTCTTGTGTACCTAATCTACCACTCTATTTCTTAACTAGTATCAAATAGTTTTGATGATTGCTGCTTTATAATATAGTTTTAGATCTGATATGTTTAAGTCACCTTCCTTTGCATTTTTTTATTAATTTCCTTGATATTCTTGACCTTTTGTTTTTCCAGATGAATTGTTATTTTTTAAAGCTTCTATAAAAATATTTTTGGTAGTTTGACTGGTATGGCACTGAATAAGCAAATTAATTTGAGGAGACTTTTATTATTATTATTATATTAGCTTGGCCTACCCATGAGCAATTCATGCTTATATATTTGTACATACTTTTTGTTGTTCAGTCATTTTTCTGTTGTGTCCAACTCTTCATGACCCCATTTGGAATTTTCTTGGCAAAGATCCTGGAGTTGTTTGTTATGTCCTTCTCCAGATTATTTTTACAGAGAAGAAAACTGAAGCAAATAGGGTAAGTGACTTGTTCAGGGTCACACAGATAGTAAATGTCTGAGATCAGATTTGAATTCAGAAAGATGAATCTTCCTGACTCCAGGACCTGCATGTGATACACTGCACCACTTAGCTGCCCTTTGTACATACTTGCAGATACACACATGTGCATATGCATGCATGTTCCCCCACACACAATATATGTATGTATATTTGTATTTATATGCATACATGTGTACATATGTGTGCTAATCTTGCTGAGCTACCAAAACAGCAACTGTACCAAATGAGACTTTGAAAGATATGAAAAAAGAACTGCACAAAATCAGAAGAGATATGTGCCTTCTGTAATACAAAATCCCATTTCTAACCTGACACTTTAGAATCCTGTTGAGTAGCAGGTTTCAGCATGGGGTTATAATAATCATGTTAGTAAAATGTCGTGCAAGCTGTTTGCCAGGCATAGCTACCTACTCTGGCCTGACTTTAATGTGGAGTATTTCCTATTACTTCATATAAAACACTTTTGTGTGTTTGTCCAAATGAAAGAAGATTTGTCTCCCAGGAAAACCATTTAAACAAGTAGAGGCTGAAATCTCATTTTCAAATATTAGGTTTCATTTTATGACATATCATGCTGTTTGGTACAGCATATCTATATTAAAAAGCATGAACAAGCATTGCCTTGTTCTGCTCCATTCCTATTCGTCTCTAATGTACATTTATAAAAATACAGACATATCTGATTCCACATACACTATACAACATTTTATCGATTATGGTGAAACTTAGTTATATCGTGTTTCCAAAGAGTGAGAAAAGAAAACATAGAAAGTGGGAAACACTGAATTTTATTATAGTAGACCTAGAATTTTAAAGAGCTGAATTGCAGAGAGGCCTTGTGTGTGAGAATGATAAAAATAGATTGTTCAGAAAAATTATCCATTTGTGCCATCAAACTATAGGTATCTCAATTATATTCTTTCGTGTCTAGGTTTGCAGCATTGAAATGCTTGTTGAAAATGCATTTCTAGAATGGACACCATTGGCTTCCATATCCTTCAGAAAACTATCATTAGCTGTCATCATTAACAATGACAAGTATTTCCTGATAATTGACTTTGTGTACCTGAAATCTAGAACATTTCTTACATTTTACCCCCTCTCTCTACTCACAAAGCTTCTACATCAATTACAATTCTCATTAACTCTTTCCTGGACTATCCCAACAGCCTCTTCATTGTTCTCCTTACTTCTAGACTTATCCCTGTCCAATTTATATTCCACAAAACAAACAAATTGATAGTCCTAATATGCAAATATGACCATGTCATCTTGCCTCTTCCCACTCAAAAACATCAGTGGCTCCCTAGTGCTTCTAGGATTATGAGTTTAGAGGTTATTGAGGGCACTCGCCCCATTTTTCACAAGGAAACTAAAGCCCAGAGAAGTTTATGATTTGCCCAAGATCACAGAAGTAGTAACAGAGCTGGGATTAGGAAAATTGATATGGAAACACTCATTACCAGTAAACTAGTCACTTCATAATATATTCTTTGGCCATAGTAACCCATAAAACAAAGAAAAATATAAAATGGTACTCCATCTTATATTGCTGCATTTGAGTCTAATTCTTCATGACTCTATTCGGAGTTTTCTCAGCAAAGATACTTGGTTTGCCATTTCCTTCTCCAGTTCATTTTACATATGAGGAAACAGAGTCAAAGGGCACTAAATGCCATGTCCAGGGTCACACAGCTAGTTTATCTGATGCCATGTGTGAACTCAGGAAGATGATTCTTCCTGGCTCCAGACCTAACACTCTGTCCACTGTACTATCTAGCTGCCACTCTCCATTCTGTGTAGGCCCCTTCTATTTCCACAGTGTTAGTGGCAGAAAAGGAGGCCGAAAGTGCTAAGAATCACACCAATTTTAGGCCATCTATAAACTTTAACATGGTCATTGGTACATTAAATGTTATTAAAAAGATGTGTCTTTGTTTCTGTGGGACATTCGGGGTCATAAAAGAAGTTTTACAGTTTCTAATTTCCTGTAGACAATCCATTATAGTCTCTTTTCCTTTTTAATTTTGAGGCCATTTTATTATTTATTTCCTTTTTAATATCAATCTTTTAAATAATTACTTATCTTTTTAATACCAATATTCTATTAGTGGTATAAAGTTGCAAATTATGGATCACTACTGTCTCCAAAGAAGTAAAAATTATTATCACACAGAGAGTATATGGTAGGTTTGAGCTAGTTTTAATATAGAACAAATATCAAGCTTTTTAAAGAAAACCCAAAGTCAATCATGTCTTCACAGAAAATGTAGAATTAAAAAAAGGAGATGGTCTGGTCATGTGTCAAGAACAAGAGAAAACAGGTCGTCTCAAGACCATCAAGAAAAAGAGAGAAAATGAGAGAGGCCCCTGTCACATTGTGTGAACCTCTTAGGATGAGCTTGTAAATCTCCTATGACGGGAACATGGTCAAGAGTTACAAGGTATGGGCAGGCCCAATTACCTTGTGTGAACATCTTGTCATGAATTGTGACCCCACTATGGTGAGCATGGTCAAGAACTACAAAGGATGGACAGGTTGCCATTACTTTATATGAACCCCCTCATCGTGAACTTGTTGGGAACATGATGGAGTCTCAAAGGATAGGCAAGCATGAATAGATTGCAATCTCTATTACTGGAAAAAAAATAACCAAATGAAAGAAGCCACAGATCCATTTGATTATTTGAAAGTACCTTTGTACATATTATATCCCCTCCACAGAATGTAAAATCCCTGAGGGTGTTGTATGTTTTGTGTTTGTCTTTGTAGACTTAATACTCAGTACACTGCCTGTTGTGTAGCAAGCAGTGAAGAAGTATTTTTTATATTAAATTGGGTTGACAAGGCTATCAGGTAAGAAGACAATTTTTAAAGATGTGTTTTCTTCCACCAAGGAGCTGTCATTTGAAAGAGAGGCATAGGCAGATGAACATATAGGCATGGCTCAATCGATATCTTGCAGGAACACTCAGGAAAAAAAGTGGAAAAACAGCCAATTGTCCAGATGCTTATTATCCCGTAGACAAAACATCCAGATGATGGATGGGTTTTTTTCCACTTTCTCCCTGAGTCATGAAGACACAGATGTGTCTTAATCACTCAAAGCAGAAGTATCAAAATGGTAGAAACCCATATGTGTTAAGTCTTCTTGAAGAGGAAATACATTTCCTCACTCTCTCTGATATGAGGAGAGATATATCATGAGAAAATAAGTCTTCTATCAGAGATGTGGTTTTTTTTTTAAGACCTTCTCAAGTCTTATTCTGAGATCATTATCAATTCAAACCAATTCCCGTGCTCCTTCTTCTTTTAGAGTTCTATTTATACATTTAAAAAATAAATTCCTTAGAGGAGACTCTGAGGCTCAAAAGATCATAAATGGTTTTATAATAATGAGAACAACAAAAATAATCATTGATATTCATCTAACACTTTAAGAACTGCAAAGTACTTTATATGTTATTTTATTTGATACTTGTAACAATTCTAGGAGGTCATAGTGATCATGATCATAACCACAAATACTAGTATTCATTGAACATTTTAAGGTTTGCAAAATGGTTTATGAATATTATCCCATTGTATCCCCACAACAGACTTAGGAGGTAGATGCTGTTATTATGTCCAGGCAAAGAGAGGTTAAGTAAGGAACATGATAGGGTCATAGAGCTAGTAAGTGTCAAAGGGAAGATTTGAACTCAGGTCTTCTGACTCCAAGTCCAGCACTGTATAGACTGTGCTACTTAACTATTCAAAGGTAGCTAACACAATCATTATTACCTCCATTTCTAATATGGTAAAACTGAGGAAAAGGAAGATTAAGAGACTTGCTCAGGGTCACATTAGTAAATGGCAGAATTAAGATTTGAATTCATTTCCCTTGAGTCCAAGACCAGTGGTCTAATTCAACCAGAAAACCCTGTTCTTGGAGCATTGCAACTGATAAGATGTTACTGCAGGTATACACTACCTAATTGGTTCTGTGAAAACATAAAATTAGGTGAAACAATGCTGTTGAGGGAAGTTAATTCATTAGGCACAGTGTTACAAATCTTACAAACTTTGGCAACTAGTCAATGAGGCTACAGCAGAAACTGGCAGCTTGGGATACTATTTGGTCACATGATAGTAATGACATTTTTGTGAAACACTTATTGGGGTCAATTGGGGTCAATTGACTTCTTGGTCATCTCCTCACCACACTGCCTACACTCTGACCTATCTTCTGTACCCACCCCACTTGGGACTCTGCTCCTGGGTCACCTAGGTTGGACAGGTGAACTTTCACCTTGTCCTGCCTGACTTCCATACCACTTTCTGGCTCTCTCCATGTTACACTGTCATGCAGTGTGTTGTCTTCCTCTGTTAAAAAGTAAGCTCCTGGAGGACAGGGAATGACTTGCTTGTTATCTTATCATCAGTGTCTGAGGTAGTGTTTACTGTCTTCTCTCTCTCTCTCTCTCTCTCTCTCTCTCTCTCTCTCTTTCTCTCTCTCTCTCTCTCTCTCTCTCTTTCTATTATCCACTTATTTATCCCATCTCTCACATATCAATTTATGCATGACCTGATTACTTACTTAAGAGCATGAATAAAAATCATTCTGTGTAATGAGTAATTGTCACACCGGAGAGGGCTTTTTTAGGGAGTTTCACAAAAATGGAGTAAATGATATAGAGGAAAAACATGTAGATCTGAGAAAAGTTTCATGAACAAAATGGCATTTAACTGACTCGGAACTGACAATTTACAATTATTTCTCTGTTTTTGCCTCTTAGAAGAAATGGAAGAGGGAGGAGCATAAATAGCCAACCAGGTCTGTAGTCCAGTGCAATGAATATAAGGCCAAGACTACAGGCAGTAGGCAGTACTAGCCTTGAGAGGTGAACTAAAAACAAAAACAAAAAAATAAGAAAATTAAAACCATGCCTTGCCATTAGCTACATGGTCTTCTTCATCTTAGCAGATCTTTGTAGGCACCTGAATGGGGTAGATAGTAAGAGTTCCAAAAACAATCCTGGAGCACAGTTATAGGGACAAATTTAGGAGTCCAGAGTTCACCTACCTACGACACTCTACTTTTTAGCGAGGGCCAAGACAGGAATAACACATGGATGAATACATGTATTCTTTTTTTTTCCTTCTATTCTCTTTACTCTTTCTCCCTTTATGATCTCATTCATTCCAGTGGCTTAAATTTTTTTCTTTACAGAGCAACTGAGGCCTTATTGGTCCTTAATCAATTCTTTTGGATGGTTTGATTGTTGACTAGCCCTGGCCTAGGCCAACATTGGCACCTACCTGGATTATACAGAATTCTTTTAACCAGTCTTTCTACCTCCATTCTTTCTTCTCTCTAATCTCTCATGTTACTGTCAAACTAATTTTCATTATGTATCAGTCACATCATGCCATCCTTCTGCTCAAAAACCTTCAATGGTTCTCAGCCTACCCACAAGCAATTAATATTTCTCTGATTGTTTAGCCGTGTCTTTATTTGTGAGAAAAAGTATTTTGTAATTGTGTTCATACAGTCCTTGGGTTTGTCTTGGCAGGTAGATTCCCAAGTATTTTATATTGTCTGTGATTATTTTAAATGAATTTTCTTTCTATCTCATTCTAGGTTTTGTTGGAACTATACAGAAATATTGATGGTTTATGCACGTTTATTATATATATACACATATATGTATGTATGTATGTATGTATGTATGTATTATAATCTAATAAAGTTGTTCCTTGTTTCAACCAGTTTTTTTAATAGGTTCTCTAGGGTTCTCTAAGTATATCACATATCTTCTACAAAAAGCATAGCTTTATTTTCTCATTGCCTAACTAAATCACTACCTCTTCCACGAAGCCTTCTTTAGTGACTTTGGATTCAGAGGACCTCAGTACAAATCTTTCCTCTGTTACTTACCACCTATGTGGCCTTGGGAAGGTTATTTATTTTCTCTGAATCTCAATTTCCTCATCTGTAAAATGAAGGGGTTAGACAGTCTCTTCATACTCTTAAGTCTACAATCCTATGGTGTCTCCAATTGAGAATATTCTTCCCCTTTCCTAAGTCACAATACACTCCTTTCATACCTTTCGTATACAGTAATTTGTGTATGTACCACCCTTCATTTCTACTTGATGGAAAACCCTGACAGAGGAGAAGGAGTTTCTTATTTAAATCCTGTATTTTACCCATCACATAGCATAGAGTTCTCTACACAGGATGTGCCTAATAAATATTTGTTGTTTTTAAGAGGTAGTATGGAATAATGGATAAATAGAGAGTTAGCCTTAAAAGCAGGAAAAACTAGGTGCAAGTTCCACATCTGACACATTACTGACTATGACCATGGACATAGGGTACTGGCAGTTTTCTAGGAAATTCTTATACTGTCTGTTGCAGAGAAGATACATACCACCACTGACAGTGAGAGTTTCCTCCTTCAAGAATTCCCCAAAACAATGAAATCACAGGTTTAGTCCCTACCCCTCTGTGATGTGATTAGCCATCCTTCTCCTTCACCACAGGCCACACTCACTCTTAAGAAAGATATGCATCCCACATTGAGTCAGGTCCTGAAAGGGAGACCTTCTCATTATTTGGGGGGAATGTATGAAATCATACTAGAAAATATGGAACTACTCAATGATGCCTTTATAAAATCAAAATCCAGAAAATTCAAATCCAAATCAGTGCAATCAGTGCAGATATAACCAGATACTATCTCATCCTACTCATCATATCATAGGACTTTAGTATCATGCAAAAGTCTAAAATTCACTTCTCTCATATGCAGATAAATAGGAAGAGCATTTTGTGTGTGTTTGTGTGTGTGTGTGTATTTATTACCAGAATTACTTCTCTACACTTTAGTTGACAATTCAATGAGTTTCTTTGGCCAGAAAAATGTTGGCAGTTCCCCTTCTGGAAATGGACCTTTTAAAAATACATAAATTTGATTTATTTTATTAAATATTTCCCAATAGCAGTAAAAATTTTTGAGCAATCATTTTTATTTTAAATTTTGAGTTCCAAGTTCCATCTCTCCTTTGTATTACCCTTGTCCCCTCCTTGAGGTGGCAAGCAATTTAATATTGATCATACTTGTAAAGTCACACAAAACATATTTCCTTATTAACCACAGTGCAAAAGAAAACACAGACAAAAATGAAACAAGGAAAAGAAAGAAAGTTTTTTAAAGTATGCTTCAATTTGCATTCAGAGTTCATCAGTTCTCTCTGTGGAGGTAGATTGCATTTTTCATCATAGTACCTTTGGTATTGTCTTGGATCATTGTCTTCATCAGAGTAATAAAATCTTTCACAGTTGATCATCCTTACAATATTGCTGTCACTGTGTACAATGTTCTCCTGGTTCTACTTGCTTCACTTTACATCAGTTCATATAAGTCTTCCCAGGTTTTTCTGAAACCATCTCCCTCATCATTTCTTATAGCACAATAGTATTCCATCCCAATCACATATTACAATTTGTTCAGTCATTCCTCAATTGATTGGCATCCCCTTGATTTCCATTTCTTTGCCACCAAAAAAAAGCTGCTGTAAGTATTTTTGTACAAATAGATCCTTTCCCCTTTTCTTTGATTTCTTTGAGGCATAAGCCTGGTAATGATTGCTGGGTCAAAGTGTATGTGCAGTTTTATAGCCCTTTGGGCATAGTTCCAAATTATTCTTCAAAATGGTTGGACTAGTTCACAACCCAACTAACAGTGCATTAACGTCCTAATTTTTCCATATTCCCTCCATCATTTGTCATTTCCTTTTGTATAATGTTAGCCAATCTGATAGTCATGAAATAGTATCTCAAAATTGTTTTAATTTGCATTTCTCTAATCAATAGTGATTTAGAGTATTTTTATGTGACTATAGATAGATAGCTTTGATTCCTTCTTCTGAAAACTGTCTCTTCATATCCTTTGACCATTTGTCAACTATGGAGTGGCTCTTATTTTTATAAATTTGAATTGGTACTCTATATATCTGAGAAATGAGGCCTTCATCAGAGAAACTGTAAAAAAAAATTCCCAGTTTGTTGTTTTCCTTGTAATTTTAGTTGCATTACTTATGTTTGTATAAAAGCTTTTAATTTCCTATAATCACAATTATCTATTTTTACTTCCTGTGATCCTCTCTCTCTCTTTCTCTCTCTCTCTCTCTCTCTCTCGGTTACTCCCTTATCCATAAAGCTGGCAGGTGTATTTTTCCATGGTCCACTAATTTACTTATGACATCATCCTTTATGTCTAACTCACACACCCATTTTGACCTTATTTCAGTATGCAATGTGAAATAGTGGTCTATGCCTAGCTTCTGTCAAACTACTTTCCAGTTTTCCCAGCAGTTTTTGCCAAATGGTAGGTAAGTTCTTTTTTTTTTTTTCTTTTTGGAGCATGTAGTTGCTTCAGTCTGCATTTAAACTCTGTTCTTTCTAGATCTTTCTCTGAATGTAGATATTTCCTTCCATCCTGAGTCTTTTAGAGTTGTCTTATAACCTTGCATTGCTGAGAAGAGTCCAACTTATCAAAGTTAGTCATCATACATATGTTGTGTTTGTCATTGTGTACAAATTTCTCCTGGTTCTGCTTTTCTCACTTCACATCAGTTCATATAAGCCTCTCCAGGTAAATATGAAATCCATCTGCTCCTCATTTCTTATAGCACAATAGTATTCCATTACATTTATATACCACAACTTGTTTAGCCATTCCCCAATTGATGGACATCCCCTTAATTACTAATTTTTTGCCACCGCAAAGAGAGCTGCAATAAATATTTTTGTACATATGGGTCTTCCTCCCATTTCTATGATCTCTTTGGGATATAATCCCAGAAGTGGTATTACTGGGCCAAAGGGTATGCACTTATTTGTAGCCCCTTGGGCATAGTTCCAGATTGTTCTCCAGAATGGTTGAATCAGTTCACAACTCCACCAACAATGCATTAGTATTCCATGTTGTCATTTTTTCTAGCTCTGTAAAATAATGCTTTGATAGTCTGATCGGTATGTCAGTGCATAAGTAAATTAACTTAGGTAGAATTGTCATTTTTATTATGTTGGCTCAGCCTACTCATGAGCAAATTAAAATTTCTCCAACTGTTTAGATATGTCTTCATTTGTGAGAAAAGTATTTTGTAATTATGTTCATGTAATCCCTGGGTTTGTCTCGGCAAGCAGATTCCTAAATATTTTATATTATCTGCAGTTATTTTAAATGAATTTTTCTATTTCTTTCTGCTGGGTTTTGTTGGAGCCATATAGAAATGCTGATGATTTATGTGGGTTATATTCTACAATTTTGCTGAAGTTGTCCATTGTCTCAACTAATTTTTTTAGTAGATTCTCTAGGATTCTCTAAGTATACCAACATATCTTCTGCAAAAATGTATTGTTTTATTTAATCATTTCCTATTTTTATTCCTTCAATTTCTTTTTTTCTCTTATTGTCATAGCTAGTATTTCTGGTACAATATTGAATAATAGTGGTGGTAATCGGCATCCTTGTTTCACCCCCGATCGTATTGAGAAGGCTTCAAGTTTATACCCATTACAGATAATGCTTGATCTTGGTTTCAGATAGATAAATATTCATCCATCTCACTTAGATTGTCAATTTTATTGGCAGATAATTGAGTAGAATGACTACTAATAATTGTTTTAATTTCATATTCATTAGTGGTACATTCACCTTTTTCATTTTTGATAGGGATAGCTAGGTGGCTCAGTGAATAGCCTGTTGGGCCTAGAGTCAAGAAGATGTAATGGCAAACAAAGTAGTACTTTGCTCCTTGTTTCAGCTATTTAAGTGCCTTTGAGTCTTGCCTTTGATTGTGTCAGGTTGCAAACAATATATATTTGTGTTGCCCTTAATAGGTCTAAGGGAGTTTGGAGACCTTGCCTTCCCTTAACAGGCCCAATGTCATTACATGAGCCCACAGTGGGAGGAGCTTGCTGAAAGAGTGGAACAGGAAGGGTGGAACAGGAAAGAGCAGGACAGATAAAAACTTGAACATGAACTGGGATCAAGCAGATCTAAGAGGAAGAATGTTTGTGATGTCCAGCACTCTGTCTGTCTGTTCTATCTGTGTTGATGTTATTTTGTCAGAATGAAGCATTCTGTCTATTGAAAGAGGACTTTACCAGAAGCCCTGAAAGATGTCTTTACTGCTGATACAGAAGCCCTAAAATAGGACTTTACTGCTGTCCTGGGACTTTACTGTTGATTTGTGTTTGATTTCTCAGACAGAAGCTTTGTCTGTTGGTTTGTGTTACTTTGTCAGATAGAAAGCAAATTGAGATGATAGTGCTGGCAATGTGTATAAATATTGTTGTGGCTCTGTTAAGCTTTGTCTTTCTAGAAACAGAAACTGCAAAGGGCTTGACGTGTAATAGTCCCCATAGGCTGAGATATAGAACCAGAGCAGAGAGCTGCCTGCATGTCAATCCAGGCAAGAGGTGGGAGAGCTGCTTACCTGTGAATTCAGCCAATAGTCCAGTGAATCCAGGCAAGAGTTGAGAGCATGGAAGAGGAACCATGGAGTTTGGAAGTCAGCCCTGAGTTAAGATGAAAGAAGACTTTACTTGGGTACTCAGTGCTGACTGATGATATTGTAACTTACTGTGACCTAAGGGTGGATGGTGTTTGTGTTTTCTGCTACCCTTAAAGGATGATTGGCTTAAGGATGATTGGAAGCCAGCCTGGAGACAAGATGAAAGAAGACTTGACTTGGGTACTCTATATTGATTGAGGAGATTGTAACTTACTAAATGATATGTTTTGTTCAAGACTATGTGACCACCTTAGTAATAGGTTGTTATGTTATATTGTTGTGAATGTTTTGCTTTAGTTTATTACTGAATAAATAGAGAGTTCACTATACTATGTGATTAGATTCTTAAAGTTATTCACAGCAGCAGTCCTCAAGAGAGCTGCTCGTGATTGGCTTTACAGAAGAGCTGAGTTTAAAACCAGCCTCAAATACTTACTATTTGCTGTGTGACTCAAGGCAAGTCACTTAATCTCTGTTTGTTTTTATCATCTAGAGAAGGAAATGGCAACCCATTCTAGTATCTTTGCCAAGAAAACCCCATTGACAGTATGGTCCACAGAGTCACAAATAGTCAGACATAACTAAAAAACAACAATTTGGTTTTCTTTTTTTTTTAAATCAAATTAACTGATGCTTTATCTGTTTTCTTGGGGGAAGTTTTCCATAAAACCAACTGCTAGTTTTATTTATTAATTCAATGGGTTATTTAAAAAAAAAACTTTAAATGTTGTTAATGTCTTCTTTGATGTTTAGGATTTCCATTATGATGTTGAATTGAATGCTTTTATTTGTTCTTTTTCTAGTTTTTTTTTTTAATTTTCATATAATGAGCTTCTTTAAACTCAGCCAGGCTAGCCTTGTGGTGACAGATAGACAGTTCATCACCAGGTCAATGATCAGAGACTTTCCTGTTTGGTACAAGTTGTCCAAAGTTGTGTTTCAGTGACATAATCTTAGAGAATTCAAAGATACCTTCATATCACAATGAAACATCAATGGAAAAACAAAACATCAAGGGAAGATCATGGCAGAGGATTTGCAGAATTAAATATTTATAAGAAGTAAAGGGAATAAGCAGCTTTCATTTGTGACCCTTTTTCACTATCACACAACCACTATTTTACTTCAGGCCCTTATCTTCTCTTCCTTGGACTGTTACAATAGCCTTCTTATTTTCTTTTCTGAATTTAATAACTGCATAAAAGCAGGATTTTCATATACACACTGCAGAAACTAAGAGGATTATACATGAAATTGTGATTCTTTATTGTACAGTGCATTTCTTTTTAAGCATATGATGTATTCAACATGTGACTTTTACAGCTATCCTGCATATCTGTGACTTCTTCTGGCTTTCCCTCTCTTCTCTTTTCATTTGAGGGTGGGAAAGGGAGTGAGAATCTATTCTTACCCTTCTTCTCTCTCCTATTTCCCCCTTTCACTTAAAAAAAGAAAAGAAAAACAAAAGCCTTGTAACTAATATGCTTAGTCAAGCAAAACAAATTCCCCATGTCCAGAACACGTCTCATCCATCACCTCTCTCTCAGGAGGTGAGTAGCATGCTTTGTTAGTTCTCTGAAATAGTGGTTGATCATTACATTGATCACAGTTCTTGTCTTTAAAAGTTGTTTTTCTTTACAATGTTGTTATTGTATGTATAAATTGTTCTCCGAATTCTCCATTCATTCTGCATCATTTCATATAAATCTTCCTAAATTTCTCTGAAACTATCTCTTTAATCATGTTTTTATGGAACAAGAAGATTTCAGCACATTGATATAACATAAATTGTTTAGAAATTCTCCAACATATGGGCATTTCCTTTGCCACAACAACAACAAAAAAAGCTGTTAACACTTTTTAAATTTAGGACCTTTTTCTTTTTCTTTGATCTGTTTGTGATATAGGCCTAGTAATGGTTTCAGTAGGTCAAGAGATATATACAGTTTAGAGGCTTTGGGAGCATAGTTGCAATTGTTTTTTCAAATGATTAGACCAACTTAATGTTCCAGCGGTGCCTTAACATTCCAGTTTTCCCAAGGCATCTTCAACAATTTCCATAGCTGTCATTTTTTCCAATCTGATGGATATGAGAGGGAACCTCAGAACTGATTTGTTTTGCCTTTCTCTATTTGTTCATAATTTTGTAGCTCTTCATATAATTGTTGATTGAATTTCTTCCTTTGAAAGTTTTCTTATTCATATCTTTTGACCATTGACCTGTTGGGAGATAATGCTTGTTTTTATACATTTGAATCAACTCCTTATATTTCTTAGAAATAAGAACTTTAGAGCAAAAACATCCTGTAGTTTTCTATTCCCCTCCCCAATTAACTGTTTCCCTAACAACTGCATTGGTTTTATTTGTGTAAAATCTTTCAAATTTTATGTAATCAAATTTGTCCTTTTTATATGCTTAACTTTTTCTAACTCATTTGATCATGAACTCTTCCCCTGTCCTAGACCCAAAAGGTAATTTCTTCCCTATTCATATAATTTATTATGCAAATTGTAAAATCTGAATCATATGTCTATGTGTGTGTGTGCATGCATGCGTATGTGTGTGTGTGTGTGTGTGTGTTTGTATGTGGAGCTTATCTTGGTATATTGGGTGAGGTAGGTCTAAACCTAATTTTTGTTTCCCAGTTTTGTCAAATAGTCAGTACTTAACCCAATAGTTGTGTTCTTTGTGTTTATCAACCTGACTATGCTTCTATTTTATAACCCATCTATTCTACTAATCATCTTCTATATTTTTAAAAACCAGTACCAAATCATTGTTTTATAATTATTAATTTGTATACAGTTTAAGATATGATATTGCTAGACTCCCTTCTTTCTCAGCTTTTTCTCCATTATTTCCTTTGAGATTCTTGATCTTTTGTCCAGATGAAATCCAGATGAATTTCGTTATTATGTTTTCTGATTCTATAATCATTTAGTAGTTTGGTATTACACTAAGTAAGTAAATTAAATGAGCTAATATTGCCATTTTTATTATTGTGGATCAGCCTACCCAAGAATAGTTAATATGTGCTCACTAATTTAGGTCTGTATGTCTATAAAAATTATTTTGCAATTATATCCACATAGCTTCTCTGCGTATCTTGGTAGGTAGGCTTCCAAGCATTTCATTCATTTTGTAGTTTTTTGAAATGGAAATTCTTTCTATTTCTTCCTGCTGGATTTTATAGGTAATGATACAGACATATTAATAATTTATGTTATTTTATTTCATATTCTGCAACTTTGCTGCAGTTACTGTTTCAATTACTTTTTAGCTGACTCTCTGGTTTACTAGATAAACCATAATATCATCTGGAAAAAGCAATCCTTTTGCTTCTTCTTTGATTCTCATTGCCTCAATTCTTTTTCTTGTTTTATTGTCATAACTAACATTTTTAGTGCAATGTCAAATAGTAATGTTGATAATGGTCATCTTCGCTTTTATCCCTGATGATATTGAAAGGGCCTCTAGTTTATCTCTATGCTATTTAATGCTGGTTTCTGGTGTTAGAAAGATACTGTTGACCATAATAAGGGAAGGTCCATTTATTCCTATAAGGTATATGATTTTTAATAGAATTTTACATCAATGTATAAATTTTACATCAAATGTATAAAAACAAGCATCATCTCCCAATAGGTCAATTTTAAAAGAATTGAATTTTGTCAAAAGCTTTTTCTGTACCTTTATATAAGATTTTATTGCTCTTGCTACTAGTATGATACATTTATAGATTTCCTATTATTAAATCATTTCTATATCCCAAACATAAATATACATATATATATGTATATCACAGTAAATACTTTTTGTGATGTTACTATGACCTCTTAACTATTATTTTATTTAATTTTTTTCACTGATAGATATTAGGAATATTTATCTATAGTTTTCTTTCTCTGCTTTAATTTTCCCTGGTTTAAATATAAAGGCTATATTTGTATCATACAAAGATTTGATAGGAGCCCTTTTATAAAGAGTTTATATAATATTGAAATTCATTTTTAATGTTTGGTAGAATTCATTTGTAAATTTATCTTATCCTTTTTATTTTTCTCCTTTTAGGAGTTCATTTATGGCCTATTAAATTTTTTTCTTAAATTGGTTTACATAATTTCTCTGTTTCTTTAGTGTTGGTATCTTGTTTCTTTGTTTATTCCTTCTTCCAACCTTATAACCTGAATTGGGACTTGATATTAGGCCAGGCTCTGCTTCCTGGAGGTAACATCAGGGCATATTTTGGTCTTGATGTGTATTCTCTGGAATTCTGCCAGAGCTTTTCTGGATGTTCAGTACTTTGTTCTTCAAGGATATCAGGATCAGCTCAGACCAGGGAGTTAGAAAATTTTAGCACACCCGAACTGGTCCTATGTAGTCTGATGGCTATACTTCTGCTCTGAGCTTTGCTGAATCCCTATTCTAATTTGGGTTTTGGCAACACAACTATAGACTTATCTCTGGTTAAAGTTTCAGTAGACAGATTATGGCCCCAACTGCTTTAAGCTCCCTTGAAGGTTCTAAAGGTTCAGTGTAACTGAACAAGATCCCTTTGCTCTGAGCTTCCTGCCCTGTTTATATTCATGTTTCTCACCTCATTTCCTAGATTAGGACTTTGTGCTAAGAACTGGCTCAACTTATTTCTACATTTTTTGTTTGGGTTGATAGGCCCTGTTACCTCTGTAGTTAGGATGTTGCTATTGTTACAGCTTTAGCTAGACATGATGATTGGGACTACCCTCTGAACCCTATCCTTGCCTTCTGCCTGCATCTTCTGATGGCCCAATGAGTGCTGGCCTTATCCCTCTCTCTTACCTCTTCTCCTTGAGTAATGTTCAATCAAGAATTGGTTCTGTTGGGGCAGCTAGGTGGTGCAGTGAATAGAGTTCTGGAGTCAGGAGGAGCTGAGTTCAAATCTGACCTCAGACATCTGACACACTTACTAGCTGTGTGACTTTGGGCAAGCCACTTAACCCCAATTGCCTTGCCTTCCCCCCTCCAAAAATAAAGAATTGGTTCTGCCTCCTGATGTAGACCTGATAGACACCATCTGGAAGTTTTGAGCATCCCAGATCCTGACTCTGTCATCCAACGTGTTAATTATCTATCTCAGCTTTATGCCATCTGCAAATTTGATATTGATAATATGTGTGCATCAATATCAAAATTATTGATTAAAATGTTAAATATGATAGCACAGATCCCTGGGTGATGTCACTGAAGTTATCCTGCCCAGCTGACATTGAAAATGTTAATGACTACCGTTTGAGTCAGGCAATTCAACTGGGTCCATATACATCTAATTATACTGTCATTTTTCATTGACTCTCTTTGTCATTCATTTGGTATATGCCATATGCTGGTTTGAATTATTATTATTATCATTCTTCATCTTCATCTTCTTCATTATTATTACCTTTCTGCCTCCCTTCCTTAATTATGAGCTCCTAAGGGCAGGTAGTGTCTCTTCTTTATCTTTTAGAGTTATACTTGACACGGTATGTGTCTAATAAAGATGTGATGACTGATTGATTAACGGAACGTATGCATTGTTAAGACCCCGTACAAAGTAAATAGGTAATGGTACTTACTGGTTGCATTTAATTGAGAAAAAAAAGGTTGTCCCCTGCAAGTTTTTCAATATGAAGAGATCTGTGCTGGTTACTATGGCTGTTGAATGCCAAGAGATACTTGCTTTCATGTGGACAGTGTGTCAGTAGAGAAGAATGAGGGAAAATAGTCATCTTGACAAGGTCGCTCTTGGTTTGGTGAAATAGCACACCCAGGTCATTTCCCATCCTATTAATGATGTCAGAGTGACAAATCCTGGAAAGCCCAGGAATTGTTTACAACCATCTGTTCTTACCATAGAGCCAGCATCATTACACCAGCATTTTGATACAACCCTCAACACTTCCTGTGAGATTTTCTCTTCACCCTGAATCTGGTGCCACAGTCTGAGCCAATCAGCACAAGTCTTCTTCCCAAGTCCCTTTCTCTGGAGAAAGATCACCCTGCATTTAAGAAACACCTGGTGCATAACTACATATGTATTATTCCAAAAAAGGGTTTATTTATCCAACCATGAATGTAAGGAAATCACTATATACAATCCTGTAATGTTCAAAAGCACGAGAGATCTAAGACCCTAAGGTCTACATCTACTGAAGTGTTAATTAGCCAAGTACAATGGTCAAAAATGAGTTACTATGCGAACCAATTAAAACAAGATAATTGGGAGCTTTCAGCACTTCTAAATATTTATTTCATTTGATGCAAATATTTATTTACATATCATCTGTTTGCAATTTTTATCACTTATGCTCTCTGTAAAGCTGTTTGTAGCAGATTAGATCATTCCTGCCTGGACCTGAATTAAGATCTAAACTTTTTCTAGTTAACTGACAGCAAACTAAAATATTTTTGTTCTAATTCATTGGACAATGTATATTTTTGACAATGTGTTTATAGTCTTCATTTATCATGGAAAGCGATATTGCAGTCATCCTTTTGAAGGAAAAACTCTAAATTTTTTTTCATAGGCAATTACCTCATTTTGTTATATTTTCCCATGTGGTATTGATTAAAGCAATTCCCAGCTTTGCTGACTTTGATTATGTCAGTAGACTGTTAAAGGTTTCCTTCACACTTCTGCAAGAAATTGCTGGGCTTCAGTTCTGTCTAGTCCTTTCCATCAAATTTGTGCAGACTTTCCTGTTGGCCTTGAGAGGTTAGGGAATTACTTTAGGGTGTCTGGGTTAATATTCCCTGCTTATGGAGTATGCTTTTTTTCCTCTCAAACTAGAGTAGCAAAACTATTTAGTAGGAATAGGCTAAGGAGTCTTCTTCTGGGCCTTGATATCTCTTAACTTCACTCTCCTTATCTCAAAATATCTGTTATCTTCATCCGTACTTTTCTCCTTCCTTATTGGGGTAGCTAGGGATTGAACAGTTGAATCTGGAGTCAGAAAATTCTGAGTTCAAACACAGCCTCAGGTACATACTATTTGTGTCATCCTGGAAAAATCATTTAACCTCTGTTTGCCTCAGTTTCCTCAACTGTTAAACAGAGGTAATACAGTTATACCTTCCACATTCTGACTTTCCCCATTGTGGTTTTGATATATTGTCAGTTGGCAGAAGAAATCAAATGAGAAATTTTTGAGAGTTTTGCAGAAGCTGCAGATGCATAAAGGCCAGCAGACTACACAGAGAAAGTTTAGAAAATAAAAAATGCATAAAATATATGTATAGTATTATATGATGTCAACCCAAATTTTACAACAAGGTACCATAAACACCCCATATAAGGAAAAGAAAGAATTCATACTTCTCTGATATGAAGGGAGGGCCAAAACATTTTACCGATTTTCCAGATCATGGGGGCACCCTGCCTCTAACATTCCCCCTCCTCCATGCATTGTGGAAGGGATAAGTGTAATATCTCCTATGGTTATTCTGAGGATCAAATGGAATTATATTTATAAAGCACTTAGAGTGTCTGGCACATGTTGTTGTTGATTCATTCAATCATGTCTGACTCTTCATGACCCCATAGGCTATAACATACCAATACAGTCCATAGGGTTTTCTTGGTAAATGTAATGGAGTGGTTTGCCATTTCTTGCTCTACTAGATTAAGGCAAACAGAAGTTAAGACCTTGCCAGGGTCACACAACTAATAAGTGTCTCAGATCGGATTTGAACTCTGGTCTCCCTGACTTCAGGCCCAGCACTCTATTCTCTGACCTAGCTGCCTTTTCTGGGGCATAGTAGGTACTTAATAAATTCTTTAGTTTTCATTCTTACTGTTTTCCTTTCAAAGTCTAAGCTTTCTACCTGTGCTATTGGTCTCATCTCTTCCTAAAGTATTCAAGACTTTGCTTGATCAATTAATTATTCCCCATTTCACCCTTTCACGGTCAGTTTTTCTCTCCACCTGATCATTTCCCTCCACTTAGAAATAATGTTCAACTAGGGTAGAATTTCCTCAATCCTGCTACTACTCCTAACTATTCTCTCCTTTCCATTAATCTTCATGCTTCTTCAAAGAGTATCTTTCACATGCTACCACCATTTTTTTTTTTACTATTTTACTCATTCTTTTTAACCTTATACACTTGCTCCACCATCTTATTAATCTACTCCCTCTAAAATCACTAGTGACATCCTGGTAATTAATGTAGCAATGCATTCCCAGTTTTAATAATTATCCTTGATTTCACAGCATTTAAAGCATTTGCTTTGAAACAGTGTACTTCTCTGGTTTTGTGACATTGAGCTATCTCGGTTTTCCTCCTACCTCTCAGGGGACACCTTCTCTACTAGAATCTACATGGGTTTTACATCTTAGCCACAGGATCACTTCTCATTTCTCTTTACTCTCTGTCCTACCGAAAACTCATCAATTCTCATGGCTAGAAATGTCACATGATTTTCTTATTTATTTATACCTTTATACCCTGACCTCTCCTCTGACATTTAATACATTTTTGTTGAATTAAAAGAGACTAAGGAGAAAAAACTGAAAATGCCCAACTAACTTCATAATCTGTCCCAGAATCTTGCCATTATTCTTCTTTGCTAGAGATATTTTATTGCTGAAAAGCGGGACATGGACTTTTAGTATTTGTGATGGTCATTGTACTAAGCCAATCCAACAGGTTTTCAGGCAAAATGAAGAAGTCACATCTTTTTTCTGCCATCTATCCCATGTGAGAGGAGGCAGAAACTTCCTTATTCCATTTCTCCCATATTTGTTCTCATACTCAGCAAAATGGACCTTTTCCTTGCTTTTTCTTTTGCAGCCTGCTCTAGATACCAGCCCCACCCATCATTATGCCTATGTTAGGGAAGACTCCCCCTTACTTTTACTTCAGAGAGAGATAGAGAAAAAAGGCAAAAATTGTTATTTGATTGTAAAGCATGATATAAGGATGAGTTAGAATGACTGAATAAAAGTAATGGTAAAGAATGAGAAAAATAAAGTAGATATGATCTATAAGAGACAAAAGTCCAGTTATCACAGAATCTACCTCCCTGTGGGTCCTCCGAATTCCAACATCTCTAGCTTTCCCATGAATGAATTCACACGTGCTCTTTTTCAGTTGAAAGGCAGGTCCAGCATCTTTTCATGCTGAATGCTATTGTGGGGGGTTGCATGGTCACCAGGTCTGGAATTTGACTTTTACATTCTGTAAAACAAACAAATAGCAAGAAATGTGAGCTTTTCTCAATGGTTTTGAGATATTGTGCAGCTTTCCATTTCTTCTTGAGTAAGGGGTTGGGATCATTGTTTAAAATGAACATCTTTGCAGGAGAAATCTCTGAAGTTAAGAGTTAGATTTTAGCTGATGACTTTACTAGAGCTAAATTAACTGTTAAACTGAAATTCATTTCTGAGGATTCAAAAATGAAGAAGGAAGAGGTCAATTTAGGGTCATCTTTTCTTAGAAGCCTATATAATACAAGTGCGTTAGCTAGTTGTTCTATGGTAGAAAGAGTCTCAAAAGAATCCACTTCTCCTTATATGAGGTCTTCAAGTGACCCACTTAAATCTTTATTTCCTTGAGTAACCAAGGGATGTTCCCAGCTCATTAAATCTTAACCTAAGCCAACTGAACATATTATCTTTACTAGTCCATATCTGTACCCGGCTTTGATTACTGCCAAAATTGCTAGGCAAAAGTGTGCATGTGAATATGTGTATGAGTGTACATATTTTTATATATTACATATACACATATGCATACATACATAAATATGTACACATGTATGTGCATATATTTAAACACCGCCATTTTTGCAATTCTATTCAACGATATGCCTTGTTTAAGAATTATATCCATTTTCATTAAGAGATTTTACTTTGTATGATTATAGAAAGAATTACTAATTAATGAAAGGTTAAAATGCTTTTTTATCTTTATTTTATTTTTTTCTTATATAGACTTGGAAGTGATTATATTTTTACCAAATTTTTCTGTC
>CM053586.1:230788893-230801391 GCA_028646515.1 Pseudochirops corinnae
GTACTATCTAGATCAGTGGTTCTCAATCTTCCTAATGCTGCAACCCTTTAATACAGTTCCTCATGTTGAGGTGACCCCCAACCATAAAATGATTTTCATTGTTACTTCATAACTGTAATTTTGCTACTGTTATGAATCATGATGTAAATATCTGATATGCAGGATATATTTTCATTGTTACAAATTGAACATAACCCACAGGTTGAGAGCCTCTGATCTAGATAGACAGACAGATAGATAGATAGATAGATAGATAGATAGATAGATAGATAGATAGAATTTTTTCCTGACTTCTTGTTTTTCATTTTTAAAGCCCCTGTGTGGCATTGTGGAGATACAAGTTGTATCTTCTTCAGATACTTGATGGTAATCTTTGGTATTTTGTGTTTGTACAGTTTCAATGTCAAAGCCATTGGGAAAAGCAGTGTTTTGTCTCAAGGGTTACTGTACTAAGCTAGGATCCATGGTTCTAAGAACCTCAAGTAGCCCAACCAAAGTTGCCTTATTCCAGAGGCCAGAAACAATTACGCTTGTTCTGAGGCCTGAAATTTATGAGCCTGCAAAGGAACTTGTGTAGGTCATTTTTGCTTTTGTGAATTAAAATGACTATTTTTTTTCATAAAATGAAATGGATTATAATGATATCCCAAAATGACAGAAATCTAATTGTCTCTAAAAGAATTTTAATTTAAAAACAGCTGAGCTACTCAGATGGTACACAAGGAAGACATCCTGCCAGTCTTACCTGTGTGAATGCTCAGCAGATGTTGGAGTGTTTAGCTAGGCATCATTGGGCCCATTGGGGTCCAAAGGTGTTAACCCACTTGTGCGAAATATTCCAAATTGCAAAACTCTCTTTGCAATTGAACACACTCCTCTTTGAGGATCTGAAAAGATAGGTTCATCTAAACATCAGTCAAAACACACTATTAATTTCCCCAGATGATGTTTGTTGTTGATTTCTGAGAATCAAAGCTGTTGCCAGACATCAAATTTTAATACATCAAAGCTAGAGCTATTTCCCCTTAAAAACATGAAGAATCTTTTCCACACAGATCCGTGTTAAATAAGAGATGGCCCTGTTATATAACACAAGTTTTCTCTTTGGAAAACCTGCACTGGTTTTGTTTCTCTCCCTTTTTTCCCTTTAATATTACACATTAGGGCTGCTTTAGAATCCAACAAGCTATATTGCCAATAGAAAAATCCCAATTCTTTGTAAGGCTTAAAATCCATTAAACTTAATTTGAGAGACTTCTTGATTTACTAGGTCCTTTAAATGTCAATCTCAGCACATATTATTGGGGAGCTTTATTAGTTTTATCAAGCCATATGGATGCTTTAAACAGTTTCTGTCAATAGAGCTGTCTTGGAGTTTATTAGCAAACCCTGGTTTTTCGTGGTGCCAAGAGTGCTTTTGTTACCTAAATGTTTACTATTGACCTTTATTTTCTGCCTCTTCAACAGTGAATGAA
Organism: Pseudochirops corinnae; assembly: GCA_028646515.1. Taxonomy (NCBI): domain Eukaryota; kingdom Metazoa; phylum Chordata; class Mammalia; order Diprotodontia; family Pseudocheiridae; genus Pseudochirops; species Pseudochirops corinnae. The sequence continues at coordinate 230,790,369 of CM053586.1, forward strand.
TGCTACTAAGGGGATGTTACTTAGGTTGGCTTTATCCCTTGTTCTCATTTCCTAGCTCTTATGATAACATCTGTATGGTTTCAGAAAAGCCATCACATTAAAGAAAAAAAGCTTAAATGTTAAATATAATACATGAGGAGGAAAAACATGAATGAGGTAGAAAGCAAGATTTTAGGAAATAGATATGTGCATTTGAAAATATGAATACAAGATTGAACTGGCTCTCTACTTAACAGAGCTTCAGTGAGAAGTGCCCCTCATTTCTCTGAAAATTACTATGGTTATCTTTGGGATCTAGTCTTTGAATTAGTTTTATTTGAGCAAGGGTTTGATGATGATGATGATCAACATAGTTCTTTTAGGATTTGCGAAGTTGCATATGTATATGCGTGTATTGCATATGTTATTAAAGTTCTTATATATTAAGCCTGCACCAAGACCTTTAGGACACCCAATGTGTGCAAGTGTAAACATTTGGATATGTGTGTATACATATATATGTCTACATGCATATTGTGAAATTGTATCTTCATAGCAATCTTATGAATAGTGCACCAACTAGCACTGACTAGGTCTGTATTAGCTCTTAATTGGATCTGTCTTTATTGACATCTGCGAGCAGATGTTTGCTGACTCAATCAGTGTGATTCAGTCACTGAGACAATGGAATAACCAACCACAAGTGGTTGATGTGAGCCTTGGGATTACTTTTGTTACCAAATAAAAGTCTTGAATGATAATTTCATGCCCTACTAGGAGTGTGATTGGAACCACTAAAATGACCCAAAGACAACCTAATCAAATCAGTAGGTTATTTAAAACAGTTATCTATAAAAGGCAGAGCTGTTGTGGTTCAGTCATTTCACAGTCTTGTCAAACTCTTCGTGATGTACTTTGGGGATTCATAGGCAAAGGTACTGTAGTGTTTTGTCATTTCCTTCTGCAATTCATTTTACAGATGAGGAAACTGAGGCAAACAAGGTTAAATGACTTGCCCAGGGACACACAGCTAGTAAAAGTATCTGAGGCTGAATTGGAACTCAGAAAAAAAATCTTTCTGACTCCAGGCCAGACATTCTAACCACTGCACCACCTAGCTGCCCAAGAGGCAGAGTAGCCTAGTGGAAAGGGCAATGGATCTCAAGTCAAGATCTGGGTTGGAATCCCAGGTCTGCTGCTTCCTCCCCATGTAGTTACAGTCAAGTCATTTCACTCCTTTTGGCCCCAGTCTCCTCCTCTGGAAGATTTGGGGGTTGGATTAGGAGTTCTTAAAGTTCAGTTCTATTCCGACAGTTTATGATCTATAGCAGAGGGCATAAGAAACTATAGTAATGAACTGGGAGATGTATGCTACACATATGACCCCACTCCACTTGAATGGAATCCATCTGTAACCATGAAAAATGATCTCCACTCATATACTAGCTACTGCTGGTGGAGACACTCCTTCTGTTCAGTGACAGTAACTTGCACTCTGAGGCTAGACTCCATGACTCTAGGGGCTGCAAAATTAATTCAGTACAACAGACAAAGACAAAGGTCCTGTAATCCCCAAACAGGCCCCGAGAAATGTTTTCATCCAAGTGTCTTGTTTCTTTTCAACTAAATATATTCATCAGGACCACTGCTTCTGGTGGAAGAGAGTTGTCTTCTGGGTGGTATGGGTGAGAGCGTTGCCAAGCAAACCTGAATTATCCCGAGGGCTGTAAAACGAGCAATTGCTTTTTAAGAGGTACCGTGATATTGTGTGTTCCTTTCGCTTTTTTGGCAGTGATGATTTTCTGCGATTTGTGGTTTTGCAATTTCTCTTTCTGCAGACAACACCCTGGCTCCTAGTCAATGCCCACTTTGGGGTAGGGGGAAAGTGAAGGGGAGAGAGATTCCCCAGAGCTCTGACTGCTCCAGGAACAGAAGGAAATGTTAATGAAATAAGTCAGAAAGAATGTTAGTGCCTGGTCGACATTGGTTGGCTGGTTAGAAAGAAAATGGCTTTTAATAAATTTCATTCTGTGGCCAGGTTTTGGTAGGAGACATTTTGCTCCTTGTTCTCACCGCTGGGTCAAGATGCTTCCGTGATTCCTCTTCTTGCTTCTCCATTGAGCTCAGTCTGAATTTAAATCTATTATATCTGAAAAGGACTAGACAAACTCTGCCTTAGCTGTGAGTTCCCTTCAGGCTTCACTGGCCCTGTGAGGCTTTCTTGTTCTGTTGATATTCATTTTCTAATAGCCTGGATTTTGTTTCTACAATCACTTTAGGGTGCTCGAAGGCAGACTCCCCATACTGTGTCTGATCACCTTTCCTACACTTTCCCGATTACTGAATTACCCTCTTTGCCAGGATCTTTGGTCCCACTTCCAGACACTGCAGCATTTATCTAGGCTAGAATAATGTGTTCTAGTTTCTTTTCATTACCTCTGGAAAGGATTTGTAGACTTTTGTTTGCTTATTTTTTTTTTATGGCTGCTAAGCACTGTGCTGAAGGATTGAGAGCTGCATCCAGCTAAACCCTAGGATTCTTCTCCTGCTCATAATTTCATAGCCAGTGCCTTCCATGCTCTTTGCTGAGCCCATCTCCAAGGGTTTATATCCCATTGTTGGTCTGTTTCCTATGCCACAATCAATTTCTTATTCCAGTGACTCTTTCCTTTACTCACGACCTAAATGCTACTGTTCCCTTTGTTTCTCCCCAAAAGGAACATGCAGGTAATTATTCCCCAAATATCAGAATTATGCTATAGACAGGGGTATTAGGTGGGGGGAGGGAATGATAGGCAATATTAAATAGCTATCTAGTATGTGTGTAAATAGATATATTCTACTATTTCTAAAAATCTGATTTTTGTGGATCTTTCATAGATGCAGATCATATCCCAGCCTCTCTATTTATCTAATCATGGGCTACAAAAGTTGATTTGGCCAAAGAATTTGTGACTCTAAGGCCAACTCAGTGATGAATGAGCCCCTTGGAACTTAGCTAGGTTATTTCCTGGATCACAGATGAATGATTTGTCTTGGAGTCAAAGTCTTTCCAAATTGGTAGTCAGAGAAATCTGCTGGCAAGACCTTCCAAAGCCCAGGGTCTCTGTCACACCATGAGGCATAAGAGAATAACCTTATATACAAGTATTTAAACCATCTACCAAAGTCCAAAGTTCTCCTCCTTTCTTTAACATAGTAAAAATGTTCTTCAAGGCTTTATCAAAGATCATGTACTACAGATGGCCTTACCAAAATAGACAGACTTTGAGTATACATGCCATGATAGACTATTACTGTCATCCAAGGACAGGCCCGAGTAATTTTGAAGAGGCTCATCAATAGGCAAAGTGAGAAATTCTCAAAGATTACCTGCTAAGTGGAGTACTGGACTTCAATTATAGGAGAGGCTGTATTTATGAAATCATAGATCTTTGATGCATTCAAGTATATAGAGTGTCTCCAAAGTCTTGGTGCAATCTTAAGCTTTAATAACTATTAACAGAGTATCTCAAAAGTCTTAGTGAAGTATTAAGCTTTAATAGCTATTGAGTTTAAAAGCTATTAAAGATTAAGACTTCATAATAATAGCTATTAAGTTTAATAACTATTAAAGCCCAAAGACTTCAGTAAATCTTTTCAGATATGCTATATATTTATGTGCACATGCGGGCACACACACACACACACACACACACACACACACACACAGGTACGTAGAATTTCCTCTGGGGCACTCTCCCAACTTGTACTCCTATGGGTTGATTCCCCAGAGGGTGGCTACTACTCTCCAAGTTTCAAGGGCACCCAGTGAGTCTGTACTTATAAAACTATAATTCACATGTCCCCACCAGTGTGCTTCCATTAACAATCAGTGTGAAGACACAATTAGCTGCTAGCAAAGATATTTACTAATGGCATGGTAAGAACAGTAGTTACAGCAAATTCCCTCTCATAAACCTGTGACACATTCCTTTTTGTGTCCTCACAGTATCTGTGCGGGGGGAAATGGGCACAAATTTAAAGTACAATTGTAATGAGGTACACATATAGGGAATACTGCAGCCATGGCAACTCAAATTTCTCAGTAAAAGTTGAATGGCCTAAGCAATGAAAACGGAAGGGATAGGGGATAGGGATCTAGGCAATTCATGTAATTTTAGCTTTATTAATGGAGCACAAGATTTTATTCCTCCACTAAAGTCTTCCTCCTGCATCTCATCACAAAAGGTGATGATTTTTATTGGACCACTACAGATCATGAGAACCATCCCCCAAGATATAGAGAGGTTACCATATGTACTTGTGGAGAACAGACTCATGCTAATGAAGTAATAGGTCCCTTAAGTATTGAAATGTAAGACTACATTGCTCTTTCAGTAGCTGTTTCACTCTGATGTCTCATGTTGAACGTGCATTTAGCCAAAACCCTTACATGCCTTTCATATGAAACACTGTGAAGCCAGTTACCACTTTTCGTATCACTGCATACACAGAGGTGATTATAAAAATCCAAGTTCAATTTATATGTGTGTATGTATTTATGTGTGTGTGTGTATATATACATACACACATGCACATCTATACACACATACATTTATATATTTATATATGTACATGTGTTTGCATATGTATGCATGTATATCTTCACATGAACACATATACACTTACATTTACACATCTATGTGTGTTTTGTGTATGTATGTATACAATGAACATATAAACACATGTATTTATGTATTATATATGTATGTATACATATGTGTGTGTATCCCTAAAATTTCATTCTATCAAGAAGTTCTAAAATTCTTTATTCTATCATTAAGTGCATTGGCTATCTCACACTGATTTTTGTCATCTGCTAATTTGATAAACACACCATATTTGCTTTCATCTTAATCAAAGAATCATGACTATAATAATGTAATTAGTGATTCTAGCCTGGAAATTACCGTCCCACCTCTTACTCTCATTGATGAGTTGGGATCTCTGAGCTAGGCTGGCTACATTTCCCTCTAAGGCAGCAGCTTTCAACCTATGGGTTATGTTCAATTTAAATACATCCTGCATATCAGATATTTATATTATGATTCATAACAGTAGCAAAATTACAGTTATGAAGTAGCAATGAAAATAATTTTATGGTTGGGGTTCACCACAACATGAGGAACTGTATTAAAGGGTCGCGGCATTAGGAAGGTTGAGAACCAAGCATTCTAGGCTATCCCTGAGTACCTAAACAGGAAGGAGCATAACAGAAAGAAAGAGCAGTATGGCCATGTGCTCTAGCTTTATGCCAGTGTGGGGTGAGGAAGAGCTCATGGCTCCTCCCCAACCCAGAGGCCCATAGCAACTTGTCCTCCCTTATTGAACACTATCCAAACAGGAAAAAAGGAATGCACCCACCTTTGATGGATTAGCGTCTTTTTAAATGTACTCCTGGTTTAGGCACAGCAGCTAAACAAAAAGACTTCTCTCATGCGGTAAATAGAGTAGAAACTATACCTGTATATACTTGCAATGCAACAGGTGACTAATAAATTCTTACTGACTGACTGACATACTCAAGTCCAAATGGGGACCACATCAGCAGAGCACACTGGTTTATTGGCCAGTCCCCCATTCCAACTGATGAGTTGGGATCTCTGAGCTAGGCTGGCTACATTTCCCTCTAAGCTAGCAGTTCTCAACCTGTGGGTTATGTTCAGTTTAAATACAACTGCACTACAACTCTTAGAAACCCTGACAGAAATCTTATTAAGCAACATTCTTTGGAATGCTCCATCAGTTACAAATCCACCTAACTATACTCTCATGCATCTGCTATTTCTCTGTTTTGTCCGTAAGATTATCTTAAGAGACTGTCAAATGGCTTGATGAAACTAAGATGTACTATATCTATATCATCCCTCTTGTGTGCCATTCTAGTAGGACAGGGAGAAGACCTATGATTTAATTGGTGTAAAGGACAGACGTGTGAGTAAATCCCTCTGCCAATTCAGGTCAGCATTTTCCTTGCAATTGAGTGTCTTAGAGAGTTGTTTAGAGCATTGAGAGACTGAGGGACTTCCCCAGAATCACACCATTAATATGTCAGAGACAATACTTAAACACAAATCTTCCTGGCTTGGAGGTTAACTCACTATCCATTCTGCTATACTGCCTTAATACCATTCCAGCATGTTTATCAAAAAATGAAGTTAAATGAGCTTGGCATGACATACTCTTATTGAACCTATGCTGACCTCTAATAACTACCCCTTCCTTTTCTAAGTACCCCCCAAATCAATTGTTTAATAATCTGCTCTAAATTTTACCAGGGATCAGATTAGGGTCATTCATATGTAGCATCCAGAATTCACCTGTTGAGAAACTAAGACATTTGGCTCAATTTACTAATTCCTCCCTCGTTCTCCATCATGTTTCAAAAACTAATAATAATAGTTCTATAATGCCACCTGCAAGGTTATTATGTATCTGGCCTTGAACATTTGAACTGTTTTAAAGCAAGTGAATATTCTCTTTGTTTCTTCTTACCCACCTTGCAATTCAATTTTCTTAATTATGTTTCTTTTATTCTTCCTATTTTCAAACTCTGCTAGTCAGAGGGAATGTGATTCAGAAAGGAGGGAGAGAGAGAGAGAGAGACAGAGAGAGACAGAGAGAGAGAGAGAGAGCCCTTACCCTCAAAGACAACCATGTTCTCTCTTCATTATAGTACTTAAATATGGCAATAATATGAACCTAATAATGGGCGCATAATAGGAAATCAATATGTTTCTTTTTTTCTTTATGTCTTGATCTTACACAAGTGATAACCTGGTGTTAAGAATAGTGAGAATGGTTTCACAGTACCCAAAGAATCTATTTCAGTGGAGATTTCATTGTTTTTAACGAAAGACTTGTGAAATTTGTAGCCCAAAGGGTTAGATGGAGATACGAATGACAAATTTAAAGTGTATTTCTGAGCATCAAAATATTTTAACATTTCAGAGATAATTTCAAAGAAAATCATCATCAAAACAGATCATCATCATGCTAACGTAACTAGAAATCCAAAATACAAGATGTCTAGAAAGTCTTAGTGTAGTTTTAAGCTCCAACTACTAAGACTTTTGGGATGCCCTCAAAGTAATTCATATTATTGAAAGAGCTAATACAGAAAGAGGGATGTTTAAAGTCATGTACATATCAGCATCCAGGTAGTAAGTTGTAATGGTAAGGGAATTTGAAGGTCTTCCCCACTCATTAATAGGCCTCACATGGAGCCAATAAGAGAAACTTGATTAGAGGAAGCTTGTTTTTCAGGAAGGCCCATGCCTCTTGTTACTTTGTAATTAGGGTTATGATGCCCTCTGACCCTGAAGAAGTTTATATATATACTCTGAGGTTAACCTTTTGCTTTGGGGCTCACTTGTGGGAAAAGTTGTGTGTGATTTGATCAGATGAGACTCTGTGTAGCTGCTGAGCCCCATTGGCTTTGAAAACCCAGATGTTGATGCTTCTCTCTTTGGATACTAACTATGTATATATGCAATGGTCAGACATCTAGAAGCCCCATCTGTTGGTCTGTTGAATTGTGTTATTTTCTCTGTCTGTAGTTTTTGTCTGCTTGTAATTTCTGTTTATATTTTCTGAAGTTCAGGGTGCTGACTTTTTCCCCTGAACTAAGTGAAATTGTATGTACATGTATATGTATATGTATATGTATATGTATATGTATATGTATATGTATATGTATATGTATATGTATATGTATATGTATATGTATATGTATATGTATACACGCACACACACACAGATTGTTAACTCCTTTACAGTTGCTTTCCTTTAGTAAAGCAGATCAAAGAATCTGGGCCAGCAACCATCCTGGGTATGCTAGGGTGCTTTCTGTTACATAAGTAACTTTACTTTGTGTGGTTACTTAAAAATAGTAAGCACTTATTAAATGCTTGTCAATTAATTGATTTACTTTTCTGAAACTTATCTTTACAGAATGATTGTTAGAATGCCCCATCCACCCTCCTAACAATTGTCCTAGAATTATAGAGTTAAAAGAAATCTAAGATGATATCTAGTCCAAATCCATAACTGAACTGGAATCCTTTCTGCAAAATTCCTTAAAAGTGGTCATCCAAGCTCCACTTGAAGACTTGTAGTGATGGGGAACTCATCACCTGCTAAGGCAGCCCATTCCACTTTTGGAAAGCTCTGATCATTAAGAAGTTTTCCTTCGCAATCTACTCTGGTTATCTCAAGGTGGCCCTGCTCCCAGCTGAGCTCCCTTCCTGAACTGAGGGACATAGTTTTGGCTCCTGAGCCAATATTAGGATGACTTTTGAGCTAGTTTCTGTTGAGCAAGTTTAAAGCTATAACCAAATCTACAGACACAGCACGAAATATTTAAAAGGGTCCCCTATGTGTTGTTGGGCTAAATACTAGAGAGTTATTGGTTGCTCATTTTCCTCTCTACAGTTGGCTTTTTCGAGGTAGGCAATGCTGTTATACTTTTTTTTCCCCTAGTCTCCTAGAACATTCAAATGATGTTTGCTATTGCAGCTTGGATGATACAAGTCTCTTGACTTGCTGGCTGATAGCTCAGCATGTTTTTAACTATGCAGAAAAGAATATTTTGGTTCTATCCTTTAGGAAAAACTTCTATGCTATTGATTTGAGTGAATGATGTAGCCCTCAAAAAGATGATACCGATTAGTACTAAAATTAATTATATCTAGGGAAAAAAATCACTGGATCATACATAGATGTAAAGCCAAGAAAAAAAAGACTTCAGAGATCATCGTGTCCAGTCATCTGGAATGAGGAAGATGAGAGAGGGTAACTTGTCCCAGCTCATACAATGTCTGCCTTAAAATTTGAACTCCTGTCTCTTCCTGACCCCATGTCCAGTGCTCTCTCTATTGTGTTGCCCTTCCCCGCCCTGAACCCAAACTGTAAGGAGCCTCAAAAATCATCTAGACGCAGGTCCAGTGTGCTTGCTTTATAGATAAGGAAACTGAGGCCCAAAGGGCTTGATTGACATCCAATATCACACAGCTAGTAAATATTGGGGGGGGGGGGCACAGATAGGCAGCACAGTGAGTACAGTGCCCTGCCTAGAGTTAGAAAGACTCCTCTTCCTGAGTTCAAATGCAGCCTCAGACACTTATTGTCTGGGGGACCTTGAGCAAGTCACTTAACCCTGTTTGCCTTGATTTTCCTCATCAGTAATATGAAGGAAATGTCAAACTACTCCAGTATCTCTTCCAAGAAAACATCAAATGAAGCATGAACAGTCAAATACAACTGGAAAATGACTGAACAACAGTAAGCCTCAGAGCCAGCATTTGAATGTAGATATTCTGATTACAAAACAAATGCACTCTACATTATGCCAGGCAACACTGATTGCTTCAAAAAGAGAGGAGAGTCAGCAGATCTATAGATGAGGAAAATCCAGGATCTGAATTCCAGTAGAAACTTGACATAATGAATGAAGTAGCTTCTTGTTTCAGTCCCAGCTTCCCTTAAACTTCTCTAACCCTGCCTCAGATTTCTTTCTGCTCTAATCTACTCATTTGCCTCCTAAATCAGTTTAAAATCTTTCTATTCCCTTCTCTCTCTCTCTCTCTCTCTCTCTCTCTCTCTCTCTCTCACACACACACACACACACACACACACACACACCTGTCCCACCCTCAATCCCTCAATAAAATTCAATAGTTCCCTATTACCTCCAGAACTAAATATATGATCCTGTGGCTTTTAAAGACCTTCCCAACCAGAGGCTTTTTTGCTTTCCTAATAATCTTACACTTCACTCCAAAATTCTACAATCTAGCTGCACAATCGTTACTATTCCTCAAACACACACACACACACACACACACACACACACACACGCACACTACGACTTTCTTTTTTTTATAATAATGCTTTCTCTCTTTGTCTCTTCCTACTGGTTTTCTTGACTTCCTTCAAGACTTAGCTCAAATCCCATTTTTCTACAGGAAATTGTTCTTGGTCTAAACCACTGCTAGTATCTTCCCTCTGAGATTACCTTCTATCTACTCTGTATATATTTTGTATGTGTATTTCCCTCCATTTGTAATGCCATGCATGAGCAGCTTTCCAGAAGAATGCTACTGTGAACAGCTTTAAGGTTCTGATTACACGGTATAGTAAGCACTCTATTTATTCCATAACAAAGCAAAGCAAAACATTCTCAGAAAATCACAATATAGTGTTCACAACAGCTTATTATTAAAATGGCCACATAGTTTTCACCAAAGTAGTCACAGTATTTAGAACAAAGAACAAAAGAACAATTATCTAGTATCCCTAAGGAGATTTGCCTCCTTACTCATTCATTCAGTCATCTTAAAATACAATAGTCTGTCTTCTACTCATGGGGCAACTAGGTTAATTTAATCAGTCCCTTATCTAGCAATCAGTTACTAAGTATCCTTAATCACCAAATACAATCATTAGAAATACAGAAACTCTTCACCCCTCTAGTGTCTAGTAAACTTCAATTTCATCACAGCATTCAATACCCAGGGAGAGATCTTTTCTTCATCTTGATTAAGGGTGGTCTCTCAGATTCCCTGGGTCCCCTTCCATGGCCCCAGCTCCTACCTGAATCCACCAGTCACCTAGATTCAGAGGCAGACAGCTCCCAGATCCTTGTCCAGTCCTCTGGGCAGTTCCTGCTACACATTGAAGTTCACAGGGTCCAGTACATCTTAAAACCTTCACAATTTCTGTTCCTGGGAATTCAAGGATCAACCAAGCCACAAACAAACAAAGTCTTAGCATCCTGGTCATGCTTCCTTAGTCCTCTGGCAGTTTGGCTAGCCCTAGGACCCAGAAGAAATCTCAGCCTTCCAGGTGGCAGCAGCAACACTGGCCTTCTGGGAGGCAACAGCCACTTTGGCCTTCCAGGCAGCCTTCCTGGGAGCAACTCCAGCCTTCACCACATCTCTCAGCAGAACAGCTTCTTCCACCAGGATGTTGTCAGGAGAAAATTCTGACTTTCTCTCTCTGG
>CM053586.1:230801491-230864684 GCA_028646515.1 Pseudochirops corinnae
ATCTATGTTCTTAAGGATACATGTGCCCTCTAGGTCCTCAAATGTGATCCTTTGACTGAATTCAAACAAAGTCTGCTCAAAAGGCTGCACTTGAGGACCTAGAGTGCAATATATGGCCTCAAGACCACAGTTCCCCATCTCTGCCTTAAGGGGAGGGATTTTTTGCCTTCCTTTGTATCTCTAGTACTCAGCACAGAGCCTGATACATACACAGTAAGTGCTTAATAAATGTTTGCTGACTGGTAACAACCAGTCCTAACTGAATTTGGTTTGAAGACTTATTGTTCCTGATAATTGCAATGAATTGATTGACTGGCTGAGTATTAGGGAGGAGGAATGTATTAGAGCAGAGGTATTTTCCCAAGTACCAGGTAGAATTGTTGCTGATAAAAGTTTGAATCAGTTTCACCAATGTGGCCAATAGGAACCTTGATGGTATTGCCTTGGGTAGGTAAAATTTCCTGCCTTCCCTTCCTAAAAATGGTTTCCTTCTTTATTCAAATGACTAAGCATGACAGAATCTTTGACAGAATAGATAATATAAAGAATAAACAATGGGTAAATCTGGGGTTGAAGTATAAAAATGTCATATAGGTTCATTACTTTCTGAAGATCGGAAAATTAAAGTAATTTGGATAGATATATTAAGTAGTCTTTGCCCTTCAAGAGACTTCTGTTTCATGATTCCTTGCCATTCTTTCCTTAAGGCAATGGGAAGAGAGGTTTCTAAGACTAGAAGTGGTCAGTAGGGCAAAGAGCCTGGATTAACTTGTTACTTGTAGATCCCATCGTAGCCACTGAGCTATTATAGCTTCAGCTCATGTTGGGTGAGATCATAAGAAGAACTGCGGCATATCCTGGAGAGTTGTTGTGGTCAATGTAGAGATCTGGAGCAGATAAAAAGTCAGGGCTTTGGGAATGTGAGACAGATTAGCAACCTGAGACCAGACCAAAGCAAGACTGAATAGGACAGGCAGCTGCCTGGAAACCCCAGCTGCTGTAAGATGGAGCACAAGGTTACCATAGCCAAACCTTGGCACTTTGCCCCTATTTTCTCTGTTTGCTTGCCAATCTTAGGGAATTTAAAACACATAATTACTTCCCCCCTAATCTTTCTTCCCATCCTGGGCACTGAGGGCAGTTGAAGGAATTGGAGAATGAGACAATTGGGTGAAGCACCTGCTTTATGGTTTTGCTGTGTGCCAATTCTTTTATGGTGACTTTACTCTGTTTTAATAAATCATGTGACTAATTAAAAGGCAGTCATGTATATCTTATGAATCCAGTTAGTCATTTGAAAGCAGGAGGTTTCCGAAGTTTAGTCCTTGAAGCCTCAAGGGACTTGAAAGAACAAGCAAGAAGTTTCCTATTTTAGCAGTTTTGGATCATAGCCTAGGATAGGATGGGATGGGGTGGGATAGATTTTATATCATACACATCAACCTATATCACATTGAATCTAGAGGTAGCACCCTGGGGCCCTGAAATATGTGAGCTTCAAACTATATGAACAGAGAGGACTCTAGGAATTTGTAAACTAAATGCCTTCTGTGGAGCAGTAAGGATACTGTGGTCTTTGGGAAAGTCAGAGCATGCACACTAAACACCCTCTGATGAAGATACTTGACCAGTGGATTGATAGTAGTGCCACCTGGTGGCCAAAGTCTATATACCATACCTCCTTTTAATGAAATGACAACCTGCTTTTTCTATAGGTTCCAGGAAGCAAGGCAAAGAGCCAGGTCTGGGCCGTTATTGTTTCAGCAGTATTACCATGTAGGTACTTGGCCTACATAGACTATCATGATAAAATAGCAATAATTCATTTCTATTTAACAAACATTTTAAGCACATACTGCATATAAGGCACTATGTTAGGCACTAGGGATACAAAGACTCTTGCTCTGAGTTCCCCTCCCTCTCCAAAAACACAAAAAAACAAAAAACCTGTCTCTGTCCTCAAGGAGTTTATTCTATTGGGTATATAGAATGCACACTGGTATCTCCAGCTCTTTTAGATGTTCAGTGCAAATGCCCCTCTTCTAAAAGGCCTTTCATAATTCTGCCAATAATTTTTCTGAAACACAAGTCTAACCATGTCATTCCTAGTCAATAAATTCAACTGACTCCCTAATGCTTCAAAGACCAAACATAATTTGGAATCGAGAGCTCTCTACAACCTGGCCACTTACTATCCAATATTCTTACATTTTACTCTCCTCTATGTACTAGTACATTCAACTGCTCTGACTGACTTGCTATTTTTCATGCTTTTCTACTGACTGTGTTCCATGACTTGATACTCTCTCAGCTCATCTCCAGCTAGTTTCCCTGGCTCCTTAAAACTCTCAGCTTAAATCTTACCGTCTGCAGGAAGCTTCTCCCAGACTTCCCATAGGTTAGAGTTTTCCCCTGAAGATTACCTTGTATCTACTTGTATATGTCATTTTATGTACGTTACCTCCTCCATTAGAATGGGAGCTCCCTAAGGGCAGGGATTGCTTTGTCTTTTTTTTGTGAACTCAGAGCTTAGCAATAGGACTTAGCACATTAAGGAATGCCTGACAACTGACTGACCACTGATATCATATTCTATTTACATCTAATTCCTTCTAGTTCCAAATCCGTTATCTTATTTATTTTGCATGTATCAGCTGTGTACCTCCTTGTGAACATGTTGCATGCCCCCTGGCAGAATGTGAGCTTCTTCCCATTAGGGACCGTTTCACTGTATCCCCAGTGTCTGCTGCAGGGTCTGGCACACAACAGGAGTGCAATAAATGCTTGTTGATGGATTGAGGAATTAAAAATTCTAATATAATTTTTAAAAAATAGTTCACCACACACCTGGGTTTAGATTTTAAAATGAATAGGGAATTTGGGAGTTATAATGGCTCACCGTGGACTTGGTTGGCTTAGAAGGACTGACCTCTGTAAGGGATGTGGAATTCCAGGTTGATAAAAAAAAAATGGAATTATATTTATAGAAAGAGAACTAGCTATGTGACTTTGGAAAAGTAATTTTACCCTCTCTGAACTTCATTATCTTCCTCCAGAAATAGCAAAGTTTGGATTTATCAGGAATGTGCTAGAGATCAAACTGGCTCAAGAGAGCTGATCGTTAAATTTTAGGATGTGGGGAGGCAATCGGGGTTAAGTGACTTGCCCAGGGTCACACAGCTGGTAAGTGTCTGAGGTTAGATTTGAACTCAGGTTCTCCTGACTCCAAAGCCAGTATTCTATCCACTGTGCCATGTAGCTGTCCCAATTGTTAAATTTTCAGCATGAACATTTATACCTAAGAAACTGACAAATATTACAATCATAGTTTGATTTATTATTTTGCTGACTGTCCAGACATTTACTAATAATGTGGATGAAACTTAAAGGTGTGCCTTGAGTATATCCCACACCCCTCCCCCCTCACTGGAGATCAAGTTGCTAAACATTTATCAGCATATCACTGGACTAAATCATTCCTAAGATATCTGCTATTGCCTACAACAGCAGCTGTGGCTCATTGAGTGGAGCAGAGAGGTGGCTGGAGCCATGCCCAGGAACTCAAAGAGACATCTCAAGCAGCCAGGCAGGACATGATGGAAGCCCTGGGCAGTACCCAAGGCTGCCAAACAAAGTGAAACCCATATTTTGATTCTCATCTCTTCTTACTGTTAGCCTCATTTTCTATAATCAGTGGTTCCATGTATGGATCACATGGTGCTAGGGGGAAAACTTCTGTTTTCCTGGTGTTGATTGTCAGGCCACAATTTAGCACAAGTGGCACAGAAATGGAGAAATGTTGCATGCTGTGGATGAGTTCACTTACCTTGGCAGTATGCTTTCCAGGGATGTTCACATAGATGATGAGGTGGATGTCTGCATTGTCAGAGCTGGTTCAATGTTTGAGAGGCTCTGAAAGTGTGAGAGAGAAAAGGTATTAGTCTGCCTACCAAACTGGAGGTCTACAGAGCTGTTATGTTAACTTCATAATTATGTGCCTGTGAAATCTGGACAATCTACCAGCTCCATGCCAGAAAATCAAGCCATTTCCATGTGAATTGTCTTAGGAAGAGTCTGAAGATTACTTGGCAAGATAAGGTACCAGACACTGAGGTCCTTTCTTGAGCTGAACTGCCAAATGATCATACTCTACTGCAGAGAGCACAACTCTGATAGGTTAGCCACGTTGTTTGAATGCCAAACGTATGTTTAACCAAAAGATTATTTTGTGGAGAACTCACTTAAAGCAAGCCCTCACATGGAGGTCAGAAGAAGCAGTACAAGGATACTCTCAAGGTCTCTCAAGAATTTTAGTATCAATTGTGAGACATGGAAGATGCTGGTGTATCTGCATCAAAGAAGACACTGTGCTCTATTTTCGAGGCAAAATCTCAATAGCACAAAGGAAACATGAGATGCTCAAATCTAAAGAAATCTCCCCTCCAAATGTTCAGATTGACTACCTTGCCTAGCCTGTGGTAGAGCCTTCTGAACTCATATTAGCCTGATCAGCCACGATCAGACATGTTGCACCTTGACATAAACATCATAATGTGGTTGGTCCTCTTGGAGTATGAAAGATGAACAACTGTTAGCCCAGTGACACTGAGTCTGCATCCAAATAACTTGAGGCCTTTTCAGTTCTTCTGTGGCCTGGTGAGTGAGCTTTGCTAGTGAAACAGATAAGCCTCCTTCACTTCATAAAGATATTGATTTCTCTCTGCTGACTTTTCACCTGAGGAGATTTTCTTGCTGACAGTCTTTTCCTGTTATATGCTTCCCCATAGAACATTCCCTGGTAACAAAGGGAAAAAAAAGTTAAACAAAACTAGACATAGTCCCTCTCATCTCTCTTCTAAGAGAAAGAAAAGGTGTTTTATCATCCCTTTCCCACTGCAAAAGTTGACTATTATTTTTAATCAGAATTAGGCTGGTAATTATTGTTATTTTCTGTTACATTTTAAAAGAATGATCGAAATGAAAAAGTCTATCAAATGCTTACTCTGTATTAAGCACTACAATCTCTGGCCTGGAGGAACTTACATTGTAATAGAGGAAGCCAATGTGGCTGTTCATCCTTCATTTTGAAGAGGAATGATAACATCACAGGGTGATTTCTTGACTCATGGGTGAATTGGATTTAACTAAGGTAAAGTTGCTCAACTGTGGAGCCTTATTCCCTCATCAAAATCCAGTGGCAAGACAAAAGTCAAGATGATGGGTGATGACCCAGGATGCAGTGAATGATGTTGGCATCTTTGATGTCTGACCAACCTTTAAGTATTCCACAGCACCTCCTTCAGCTGCCTTCATGGCCATTGGAACAAATTGTTCTCACCTACCCATTCTCCCAGAGGGAAGTCCACATGCTTGGGGAACCTGCGACCTCAAGGCCACATATGGCCTTCCTCATCCTCAAGTACAGCATTTTGACTGAATTAAAACTTCAGAGATTTGTTCTGTGAAGTTTGGATTCAGTCAAAGGGCAGCATTTGAGGACCTAGAGGGTCCATGGGGCCTTAAGGCTGCAGGTTCCCCTCCCCTGGGATAGGAATTCCCCTAACTCACTGAAAGGTTTGAGGTCTGTTGGTTACCTTTAAGTTGGTTTAGCCTATCTACCAACTTGGTTTTACCAGGGTATGGCCCCTGTGCATGCTAAAGCTTCTTGGACCCCCAGGTGAGAGTTGTGTGACAGATGGACACCAAAGGTAAATGAACAGCCCTGAAAATGGTTTGGTCAGCCTTCACATCAGAAGTGCTAGTCCTCCCTGAACATTCATAAACCCCAAGGGAAGCAGTGCACAGAGTGCTGGACCTGGAGAGAGGAAGACTCATCTTCCCAAGTTCAAACCTGGCCTCAGACACTTACTAGCTGAGGGACCCTGGGAAAGTCACTTAACCCTGTTTGCCTCAGTTTCTTTGTCTGTAAAATGAGCTGAAGAAGAAAATGGCGAACCACTCCAGTATCTTTGCCAAGAAAACCCCAAATGGGGTCATGAGGAGTAGGACGTGACTAAAAAACAACTGAACAACAATCTCCACTCCTGTACGTGACAGAGCTTCAAGAAAAGGAAGACAATGCATATCAGGGAATGGTAGAAAGGAAGAGAATTTTGGTCTAAGGAGGCTCAAGGATAATAAATGATATCTGTTAATTATCATACCCTTTCCATTAGTGAGTCTAATTGAATATGTGTGAGGGAAAACCTAAGTTGTTTAAATTTGCATTTCTCTCATTTGGAATTATATGGAGCCATTTTCATAAGGTGGTTGGTCTTTTGATTTTCTTGATTTTTGAAAAAATATGTTTTGTTGATGCTCTATTCTCTTTTTTTTAATGTCACTGTCACTTTCCGGTGATCCCCCTTCTTCCCCCAGAACATTGCCTTGTAACAAATAAGTATAGCTAAGCACAGCAAGTCAACGCATTGGCCATGTCTGAAAGTGTATGCCTCCTTCTGCACCTATCATGCACCAGCCCTAGCAAGAGGCAGAAGGCATGCTTCACCATCAAGTTCTTTGAAGTCATGATGAATCATTGCATCAATCAGAGTTCCTAAGTCTCACAAAGTTGTTTTCCATTACAGTATGGTCATCATCATGAAAATTGTTCTCCTGGGCCTGCTGCTGACTTTGTTCTGGATCAGTTCATATAAGTCTTCCCAGGTTTCTCATAATTCTTCACATGTATTAATTCTTTAGACACAATAATATTCCAATACATTCAAACATTCATTTACCAGAATTCATTCTGTCACTTAACCAATTAATGAATATTTGCATTTTTCCTAGATTTTTTGTTTAAAAATAACAACCACAACAACACACCGCTGCTTTTTCTTATAGTCTTTGGCCTTGTAAGACACAGGAGTAGTGATGGTATTGCTGCACCAAAGGATAGGTGTAGGTTAAAGTGATTTTTTTTAGTAAAGGACCAAAGGATAGGTATAGGTTAAAGTGATTTTTTTAGTAAAATTCCAGATTATTTTTCAGAACAGTTGGACCAATTTACAGCTCTGCAAACTGTGAATTAATACATAATCTTCCAGTAGTCCCTCCAGTCTCATCTATTTTTATTTTTCTGCATTTTTGCCAACCTAATGGGTATAGGAAGAAACCTCAGAATTCTTTCAAATTGCTATTTTCTTAATTTTGGTAATTTCAGAACATTCTTTCACTTGATTATTAATAGTTTGCATTATTTCCTTTGAAAATTTCTTGTTCATATAATTTGGATCCTTATCTAATGGGGAATGGCTCTTGTATTTAAATATTTGCATCAATTTTCTTTATATCTTAGATATCAAACTTTCATCAGAGGTATTCACTACAAATATTTTTCCCAATTAATTAACTTTTTCTCTTCCAATTCCAGCTATACTGATTTCGTTGATGCACAGATTTTTCAATTTTATTGAAACAAAAATGTTCATTTTACCTTTTATTATCGCTTCTATACTTTATTTAATTAAGAATCTCTTCCCCCAAGGCATAGCCAGACAAGAAATAATAAATCTTTCCATCCTTCTAATTTATAATGTGACCTTTTATATTAAGGTGATATATCCATTTAAACATAGATAATGTTTGTATAAACCTAATTTCTGCTATATTATTATCTAATTTACTCGGTAGTTTTTGTTGAATAGGGAATTCTTGCCCCAGTGGTTTCTTGAAAACTGTGCTACCATAGGCAATTTTCTCTGTCTCTTGCTTACCATGTCTCTCAATACCAACTAGTTTTGATTACTGTTTCTGAGTATAGTTTGAGATCTGGTAATTGTATATCCCTTTTTCCTCCAACACTATGTCCCTTGGGATTTTTTTCCTTTTGTTCTTCCAGATGAATTTTTTCAATGTTTTGTTTAGTTCTTTAAGAAATTCTTTGGTAATTCAGTTGTTATGGCAGTACATCTGCAAATTAGTTTAGGGAAAAATCAGAATTTTTATTGTATTAGTATGAACCATCAGTAGGATACAAGTCTCTCTCCATTTATTCAAATATTCCTTTATATCTGCAAAAAATGTTGTATAGTTGCATTCCTGTAAGTTCTTATTATATTTTGGTAGAGTGACTCCTAGATATTTGATATGTATTATAGTTATTTGGAATAGAATGACATTTTTAAAAAAAAAATTCTCTTGCTGAGTTTTGCAAATAGCAAACAAAAAGATATTATTTTGTGGGTGTATTTTATACTCTACCATACTAACCAAAATTACTAATTGTTTCAATTATTTATTCATTGAATCTCTAGGTAAATTGTCATGTCATCTACAAAATAGAAATTCTTTTATGTGTCCTTTGTAATACTTATTCTATTTCTTTTCTTACTGATATGATTAGCACTTCTCAAAAAATTATCAAATAATAGAAGTGGCAATGGGTCTCCTTACTTTATCCCTGGGCTTATGGAAGATGCTTTTAGTTTTTCACCATTACAATAAAACTAGGTCTTTTAAATTTTAAATAGTTGCTGTTTATCATATTCAAGATAGGTATGTTTGTTCCTCTGTTTTTTAAAAAATATTTACAAATACTATATATTGTGAAAGCTTTTTTTAGTAACATTATCATGTGATTTTGTTATTTTATTACTTATGTTTGTTAAGTTTATATTAAGAGACAGCATGACCTAGTGGATAGGGAGACAGCCCACACTTAGACCTGGATTCAAATCCTACCTGTGACATATGCTGATTTTGTAACCCTGGTCAAGTCACATAACCCATCATTGGGTGCCCCAGGTGGCTCTAGGAAAGTATACATAATAGAGAGAGTTCTTGATTGAAAAGGGGAGTTTCCTCAGCAGAAATTTCCTACATTAATGAAAACACAGGTTTCATCTTTAGAAAAGTATGTTTATGGTTGTCCTAATATTAAGCAATCCTGAATTTCTGGCATTAAAAAAATTGTATTTTTGTTCTTGTTATTCTTATATCTCCAGCACTTAACATAGTGCCTGGACATAGTAAATGTTTGTTGATTGATCTATTTATTGGGAGGAAACTCACATATCATTCATTTAAGCAACCCTGACTTCCAATTCCCATTTTGGTTTTTATTTCAAATAATAAAGGGGGGAGCAAGGCTTATATTCTAAGAAGGTCAACAATAAAGAAAAAAATTCCCATATACATCAGAGTTTTGTAGCAACCTTTTATAATAATGAAGCATGGGGAACAAAGCAGATCCTGGTCAATTTGGGAAATGCTAAGCAAGTTATGATACTTGATTATAATGGAATATTACTGTGACATAAGAAATGATGAATTCAGAGAAGAAAGGAAAGACCTTTATAATGAGGCAAAATGACATAAGAAGATGGGGAAAACAAAGTGCCACATGTTAACAACAACAAGTAAAGGGAAAGAAGAACAACCAATCAAGAGACACTGGATTCTGGGAAATTTTAATAACCAAGCTTCACCTCTCTCCCCCCAAAAAATATATGAGAAGTCACCTCCCTCTCTTCTCTAAAGGGGCAAGGAGATATAGGCATGGAACACTATATATAATGGTGAACTTGGTTGATGTATTTGGTTAGTTTTACCGAACTGATTTTTGCTTTTCCTTTTTTTTTTTTAATTCTTTGTTATGGGTGGCTAGGTGGCACAGTGAATAGAGCACTGGCTCTGGAGTCAGGAGGACTTGGGTTCGAATCTAACCTCGGACACTTAACACTTACTAGCCGTGTGACCTTGGGCAAGTTCCTTAACCCCAATTGCCCTCCAAAAATAAAATAAAATAAAATAAAATAAAATAAAATAAAATAAAATAAAATAAAATTCTTTGTTATGTGGGATGATTCTATGGGAGGAGGAGATAATAAGTAAAAGATGTATTGAGTATAAACAATATTGATAAATATCTCGATATGAAAATAAATTTAAAATATATTAAAAATGTAGGTGATGAAAAAATTAAAAGTATCACCAAAATTCAATTTAAAATAGGATAAAAATAAGGTGTGGGATGAGGATTCTACAGGTTGTTTGTCTTAACACTCCATTTCTCTATTCTGGGTATTTTCTCTAGCTGTCTCTCATACCTGGAATGCTTTCCCTCCTCACATCTGCTTCCTGGCTTCCCTGGCTACCTCTAAACCCCAACTAAAATCCTCCATTCTATAGAAAACTTTTCCCAGCCTCCATAGCCCTGTGAGATAAGTGCTCTTGTTAACTCTATTTTATACACGAGGGAGCTGAGTCTCAAAGAAGTTAAGTGACATCTAGTCTCCATTTGTGGTCTCATTTGAACTCACTTCTTAAGATTATAGATTTAGAGTTGGAAGGAACCTTAGAAAGCTTTGAGTCTAACCTTCTCATCTTACAGGTGAGGAAACTGAGGCACAGGTAAGTAACATATACAGCACACAAGATAGAGGGATAGAGTGCTCGACCCGGAGTCAGGAAGACCTTCTTCAAATCTGGCCCTACACACTTTTTAGCTGTGTGACCCTGGGCAAGTATTTAGTCTTTCTCAGCCTCAGTTTTCTCATCTGTAAAATGGAAATTATAATAGCATCTACCTTCTGGTTTTGTTGTGAGGATCAAATGAAATAGCATTTGTAAAGTTCTTTGCACACCTTAAAATATCGTATAAATGCTGGCTATTATTACTGCCAAGAATCACACAGCTGGTGAATTTCTAAGGTGAGATTTGAAGCCAGATCTTTTCTACTCCAATTCCAGTGCCCTATTCACTGTACCAGGGGTGTCAAACGCTCAGCCCACTAGCCACCTGTTCGATAATACTCCCAAGTGCAGCTGAACCAGATTAAAATATAATTGGAAAATATTTCGCAAAATGAATAAAAATACAGTAAAACATAGATAATGTTATTATGTGGTTTTCTAAGTCAATTAGCACCCACAAGGACCCTTACCTATGGCTTAGTGGCTCCCATTTCTTTTTTTTTTTGAGTTTCGTGTCACTGACCTACATCATGCTACCTGTCTATATTAGAGACAAGATCAGGAAAAAAGAACACTAGACAGGTTGGAGCCAATATGAGCAGGCAATGGACTTATAATTAGGACAGGGGGACCAGAATTAACTATAAATATATTTGCCAGCTTGTGAAACCATTATCCTTTTTCATCCATTACTGTAATATGGCCTCACCTTATGTATTCCCTTACAGAATACTTCATGGCAAATCCTCTTTAAATTACCCAAGAAGTTGGCGTCAGGGAATAGAGAAGAGCTGGGAGAGAAGGAAATCCCTGTTGTCTTCCTCCTGCCAGAGTCCTAAGATTTAGGGTTCTCTAGAAAGTAAGGGAACTGGTGACAGGCAAAAATCGGTGAGCTAAGACCTGGACTTGTTCCTGGAGAATAAAAGAGAGTAGCATTAGAAAAACCAGAGGCCTATTTCATCACACTTTGAGGTACCACACACTGGCCAAAATAACTCTACAGGAAAAACTGCTTCCAAGGCCACCCCTGGCCTGCTATAGGCATTCATGTGTCACATCATCACTGGGAAGATTCCACACATCCTTCCTAACACTGAGCACTGGGGGACTACAAGTCATGTCCATCATTATTTTCTTCCCTAGGAACCAAATTTTATAAACTTTTACTGTAGGATTTATTCAACTTTGGAAAAAGAAAGGACATGTTTTCCTTATAATATATGAAAGGTGCTCCCAGAAGCCAAGTCTAAGTCCTCAGAAAATAAAAACTGACCAACAACTTAGGAAAAGAGACACAGCTGACTAAAAAAAAAAAAATGACATATTAGCTCCTAGAATGAGTTTCATTCAATTAAGTAAATGTGTAAAAATAGGTCATCCCACCCTCCCATCCCCCCAACTCTTTTGCAGAAGCAGGATAGGGAGAGAGTGTCCACAGGTGTGGAACATTACATATCTTGTCTGATTTTTTTCTATATGTTGATCAATTTTGCTGATTTTCCTTCTTATATTCCTTTTTTCGTCTTCAAAAAATTGTTATATGGGATGGCTCTCTCAAAGCAAAAGGGAGAGGGATATAGGGAGAAATTTAAGAGATGTAAAACCAAAAGATATAAATATATTTTAAACATATTTAAATCTATTTTATGAATGTGTTTTTAATAAAATATGTTTTTAAAAGTATATTGCTGTTAGATCAATATTAATAGTTTTTCTCCTCACCTTCATTCTTTCCTCCCTTCCTCCACCAGTTTCCTTCTCTTTCCACCACTCTCTTCCTTCTCTCTCTCTCTCACTCTCTCTCTCTCTCTCTCTCTGTGTCTCTTTGTCTTTGCTTTTCTCTGAATGTCTCTCTCTGTCTCTGTCTCTCTTTTTCTTTCTCTCTCTCCCAGCAATGCTTGATTTAAATTTTCACTTAATTTGTGATACATAAGACCTTGCCTCATCTGTTTCAACATCCCACTCTGATGGTCCTTAAAAGAATTCCTACAAATGCGTATTTTCTCATAGGAGTTGTAATTAAAAAAAAAAAATAACAAATCCCAATATGAGATGACACATTCCCTGATCCATTATTTCTTTTTTAATTGTCTTGGTATAAGAGCTTATAAAGCATTATTCTGAAAGTATCAGAGGTTATAGTTCAACTTGAGCCATTAGGTAATAAACTTCAAAATAGGTAGTCTTTCCTATGCAGTTAGCTCTCAATTACCCACTGGTAGATTATATATTTTGTGGACTGTTTCCAAAAAATTTGCTAAGCTCTAACTGGTTTCTCCTCCTGTTGCCCTGTATACTTTTGGCCAGGCTGGGCTGTTGGGTGCTTAGGAGATGCAAATGCATTTAAACATCATAAAACCATACAATGTCAAAGCTTGCACTTATCTTAGAACACCACACAGCCCAACTGCCTTGCTTGACAGAGGAGGAGACTAAGCAGGGGGCTCCTAGAGCCAGCTCATACCTGATTATTACATTTTCACTGTGAGCATTTACACTTCAGAAAGAGATAAACACTATAAATCATGGTTTGACTTATTATTGTGTTGATTTGTTTTTAGACTTAGGAAAGTTATGGAGAAAATTATAATAATACAGATCAAACCTAAAACCTAAAAAAGTGTCTGTCACTCAGTATTGTTTTTTTGGAGAGCTAGTTGGTAAACATTTACAGGCATGCTAAAACTAAAGGACTGAGTATAAAGGAATTCAGAGTTTTAGGGACTTTGTATTCAAGGTCAAAAGACTTGTTAGTCATAGAGTTGGTACATCAGTCCAGATCATTTGATTCTCATTCAGTTCACCACATTTCATGGCACTGCACCCTGGAAAGAATCTTCCTTCCAGTACATCAAGCCAAATAAAACAATTATGAAAAGATATGCCATGATACTACATGAAGTTTAATTTTCATTACCTAGAAATGCACAAATAAATGTCACTCATTGGATTACAAAGATCCCAAATCTACCTTTTCACTAGCCAAACTTCCTAGTCCTTCCCTAACCTGCTTCACTGAATCTCACTCTGGCCCATCCACGGGGTGGTTGTTGTTGTTACTGTTGTTCAGTTGTTTCAGTCATGTCCAGCTCTCTATGACTCCATTTGGGATTTTTTTGGCAAAGATACTAGAGTGGTTTGCCATTTCCTTCTCCAGCTTTTTTTAGAAATGGGGAAACTGAGGCAAATAGGGTTAAGTGACTTGCCTAGGGTTATACAGCTAGTACATTTCTCAGGTCAGAGTTGAACTCAGGAAGATAAGTCCAGGCCCAGTATTTTGTCCTGACCACCACCTAACTGCCCCGCAAAACATGGAGCTACCAAAGGCTTTGACTATCTGGGGTCTATGGAGTTGATTGAACCATTCATGGTTTGTGGAGTGGATTATAATATAGACTTAATGCTGAAAGGGCCTTAAATGTCATTAAGTCCAAACCACTCATTTTACAGATGAGAAAAATGAAGCAACTTGCCCAAGGTCAATCTAGAGCCAAAAGGCCTGGATTTGAATCTGGACTTTACCACTTACGGCCTATGTGACATTGGTAAAGTAATTTCATCTCTTGGGTCCACCATTCTCTTATCTGTGAAATGAGAGAGTTGGATAAGATTACCTCCAAGGTCCCTTACTATGATCATATAAATAGAATCATGATATGAATACACCAGAAAGAAGAATCTGAAGGGACATGAGGCAGAAAGCAGTGTCAAGTGGATGCAAAATTAAAATGAAGAATCATGGGAAAGAGTTAGTGAGAGGAGAGGGCTAGAATTCCAATGCTAAGCATTTAGGTGTGACTGTGGAAAGGGATTCTCTCAATTTTGATCAAGTGTGTGAAAACAACCCCTCCCTGTAGTTTCTTCTGGAGCTTCCTCAGGGAGAAAGCTACAAACTCACCAACCCTAGTGAGAGGGAATCCACTACCGTGATCATGGATAAAGTCCACAGGGCATCAGACACTTGTCACAGCCTAGAGAAGAGAGCTTCCATGTACTCACTGACCTCCCCATTTCCCAATCCCACCCAAGGGAAACCTGAATGGCATACTCTTTGCACTCAGTCTTAAATGTCCTGGTCACCAGAGGACTTGAAGCAGCAGAAACATTGGACAAAAACCTGTGAATGACCTGCTCAGGGTATAGAAAAGCATAATTAGTTCTTTAAGAGGACACAAGAAAAAGGGCAAAGACAAGGGGCAGCTGAGGGACAAGACCCAGGCTGAGGGCAGCGGCAAAAAGAGGGGAGAAAATATAGTGAAAATGGGCTCTGGATTCCTGAAATCACATCCAACCTTGATTTTATAAGACAATCGTAAGGTATATAGTTTGTCAATAAGAATGGATTAATCACTCTACCCCAGGCACTAAGTTAAGCCCTCTACAAAGGAAGAGATTCCCCGCAAAGAAATGATCATTGTTCTCAAGGAGCCTATATTCCAATGAGACAACATGCAAACAACAACTTATGTACAAGTTATATGGCATAAATGGAGGTAATCTCAGAGAGAAGGCACTTGAGGTATGGGAAGGAAACAGAATTGGCCTCCTGAAGAAGGTGGGATTCACCCAGTGGCACAGAGAATGTCCTGTCAATGGTTACTGGATTTTTTTTTGAAAGTTTGCCTTGTATGTCTGAATCCAAGTAGGTCCATCCTAAAAGAAACTGATATGAGCTATGACTAGTAGGTTAAAATAAATGAAGTAGTCAGAGCCAGTGAGGTAAGAACAGGCTCAATGTCCAATCTCTATTGGCCCAAAGCAAAGTTTGTCCTTCCAGGTCAGCCAATCAAAGGGAATTAGGAGACACTTTCCCTAGAGGGCTGGAGGTCTGAAAGGGAGCCAGTATCACTTTCATTCTATGAGCAACAGGGAGGAAAGATAGCCTCTAAGAACAACCCACTTGGTCCCAGGGACAGAAAATCAATGCTTCTCTAGGGAAGGAGCTAGAGGACATACTTCAGCAACTAGAAGACCACACACTGGGTTTCCAACCTCTGTTTGAAGACCTTTAGTGAGAGGGAATCCACTACCTCCCAAGACAATTCATTCTACTTTTGGACAACTCAAACTATTATTAACATTTTTCTTATACTAAACCTAAATTTTCCTTTAAATACCTTTTGATCCTGGTTGGGATCAAAGAGAATAAGTCTAATTCTTTGTCCAGGTGACTGTCTGTCAAATATAACTATCATACCTTGGCCCCAAATCTTCTCTTCTCCAGCTTAAATATCCACAGTGCCATTTTTCCTGTGGTCTAATCAGCAGTCTTCTCACCATCCTACTCACGCTCTTGTAGATATGTAATGAGAATGACCTTCTTGATATATGGTGTCCTCAGCTGTACACATTCCAGCTGTGGTTGGGCCAGCGCTAGCCACCTCCCTCTGAACTCTGTAAGTCTCATAATTCAGCCTAAGATCACATTAGATTTCCTGGCTGCCATGTTATACCATTACCCAAAGCCCATGTGATGTGTAAAGAATGAACTTGGAGGTGGAGGGAGGGAAGGTGGAACTCTTGGAGAGAGCTGCCTGTCAGCTTTGCATTGGTATGTGGTAAAATTGGGGCATCATTAGTATTTCCTGAGGAAACTATTGTGGGATTTCCCATCTCTTGTAGAGGCAGACGACTATAGAGTGAAATGTTGCTATGTTGTCACCTTTCATCACTATCACTTGGTTTTACTCAACTGTTTTTCTCTGTTGCCATAGGGAACTGGGAAGTGACCCATTGTGTTAAAAGCAAAATACATCAATAAAACATTTTTTAAAAAGAAATAATTGCGTGTCACTAGCTTGGAACAGCCCAGACCGTGATTGTTTCCACTTTGCAAATTCCTTCATTGTCCAGTAATGGGAATCACTATTGATATAGTGTGTTTGCAGTCCATCAGGCTCTGAGTTGGAAAGGATGAGTGGGAAATTTTGGAAGACAAAAGTCAGTTTACAGGGAGAGGGGGTTGGGGTGGCAGGGTGTGGGGAAGATTGTTTGGGAGCTTGGAAGGAAATAACTGAAAATCTGAAAGAAAATTAATCTTCTCTATTGGTCTCTTAAAAAAAAGTTGTTAATTTCCGACTTGGCAAACATTGGACATCCAATCCTCTTTCTCTGATAACTTCCAAAGACACTGGAATTCATAGGATTTATTGATTTGAGGCTATATGGAAAATGTAGAGAAAATTACTGCAGTGATAAAGATCAGGGAGGTAAAGGGATTGGGTCTAGCTTCACTGGAATGCTCTGTATAGAGTTAAAGGGGTTTAACCCCATGATCTGCACAGATGATCCCTGTAAATGAGAAGAAATTTCATTGTTCTTTATTTGATATTTGATTTGATTATTTGGTATCAAATTATTCGAACTTTTCCTTTGAAAGATAACATTAGGTCTTATAGGACAGGGACTATTTCTTTTTTTGTATACCATGTTTTACCTTCATATTCAGTTCTACCCAGCATGGTGCCTGGGACACAGTAGGGGTTTACTAAATGCTTGTAGAATATTGAATTGAAATGAGGCAACCTTAGGCCAAATGTAAAAATAATAATAATAATAATAATAAGTTTACATAGGCTGGCATATCCAGGGTCCTGACAGCAGTTTTCTGTGAGTTTTGCTAATAATGTCATAAAACTCAGGATCGGATTTTGGCATAAGCCAAAGGAAAAGCCTCAAGTCATCTGACTTGGAGCTTTCTCTCCTTCTGTCTCTCCACCTCCTCCTCTGAACATTAGTGTAGCTTTGATGAGCACCCTTGCTCAGCTGCTGGCCCCATGCAATTCAAAGCACTCCAGATATTTACAGTACCCTGGGAGCCTCCCTTACGGTGTTTCCCTGACCTGTGGTATAAAAAGGACCTAGAAACCTACAGCCTGTGTAGGAGCAAATTGATGACGTGACTGGTGATGGCCCCCTCTCTGGCAAGTTTAGAATTTCCATTTAGGTGCAAGAAGAGTTGAGCAAAGCTTTCAAATTAGATCTTTCTCACCTCCGTTTTCACTTGCACATGATGCTTTTATTAAGATGATAGAGTATTATTTGCAGTGAAATTTCAATTTCATAATTCTAATGGGATTCAGATGACTTTACCTGAGATGTAGATTTTTTTTTTTTAAGAATGTTGATGAACCCACAGTACAAAACAAAAAAATTGAAAGTACGTTAACTCCAGGGAATCTTATTTTTGTAGACAGTAATGGTCTGTAGATGTGAAAATTATAATAATCCTATTAATCTATTCCAGCTATTATGTTTTTTTTTTAATCTTCTAAATCATCTCCATTTTGTTTTCAACTTTCCTGGGGTATGTGGAAACCTTCCCGGAATTTAGTTACATGTTCACAATATCAAAGAGTTTGGGTAGAAAGAAATCATAGAAGTCAGCTATCCATCCCCTTCATTTTTGCAGATGAAGAAACTGAGCCCCAAAGACACACCCAAGGTCCTAAGTAGCAAAGCCAGTGTCGGAACCTGTATTCACTGCCTCAAAGGCAAGCAAACCAGATACTTTCTTCAACATCGTTCTGTGGACATCTAGTGAATCAATCCGTGAACCTATACTCCTGGGTAAAGAGCAATACTTTCTACATTATGTTATCATCCCTATCTGGATCTGTAAGAAGTTACTGATTTAGGCACATCTTCCAGACCACTAGGCTCAGTCTTTTTACTTGCACTGGACTAGCCAGTTAGGTTTCTAAGGGTGAAAATACTACTTTTCTCCTCAGGGTTCTAGAGGTAACACTGAGGGGCTGTAGCTTCTAATACTATTATTCATAGACCCCTATCAGTGTGCCCCCTCCAATATCAGTGAACCAATAGAACTCTATTAGCATTTAGAAAAGGGTATTTACTGAAAAGATGTAGGGAAAATAGTAGTTATAAAACATTCCTCCCAACATAGGGGCCCTCTTCTCTTGCACAAACAAGGTCCCTGAGGAGAGTTAGCTCAATTAAACTATTGTTTAAGTGAGGCATATGTGGCCAGCATCTATCTCTTGCTTCTGGCTCTTTTTCACAGGAGTCTTCACAGAGTTGAGGAATCTTCATAAGAGTTCCTTCTAAATGTAGTTCTTTGGGCTTGTTAAATCATCTTAGAGTCCATAGGCTGTGTTTATTTCTCTCCATTATTCACAATCCTTGAAACTGCCATCATCCTTGAAGAATTATCTTTCAACTTCAATCTGCAGGTAATTCCTCTGTTGTTAGCCACTATCACCTCACAGGGTTCTGCTACCAATTGTGTTTGCCAATGGGACAACTGAGAGCTTTGGTGGCTCTCTGGATCTTCCTCATCTCAGAATATTCATTCCCCTAAATACAGATAGGAATAAACACAAAAGAAACAGAGATAATATTGACTCAAGGATGCTAGCAACAGGTTAGAACGATAGGGTTGCTGGCCTTCCCACCCATGCTACCTCATCCCCATCAGTTCACAGCAGTCCTTAGTCAAAAGTCACCAGAGAAGAGAGTAAAAGACCATTCATTTTGAACATTTTGTATGTACACTCAGTTCTGGCTCAGCTTCTTCTGAGTCATCTGTCCTCCCAAATCCAAAGCCAATTAGAAGACTTTTCACCAGGACATAGAACTAACTCTGAATCACTCTAGTTAAATGCAGCTTCTAGAGTTCTATGTGTTAGATTGGCAACAGTCAGAGAATAATTGTATGTGTTTCAAGGCCTGGGCCTCATTGGCCAATCGTACTATCACACTGCGCTGTTAGGTGGTGCCAGAGTCAGTAAAGCACTGGGTCTGGAGTCAGGAAGACTTATCTTCATGAGTTCAAATCTGGCCTCAGACACTTACTAACTCTGTGACTCTGGGCAAGCAACTTAACTCTGCTTGCCTCAGTTTCCTCATCTGTCAAATGAGTTGGAAGAGGAAATGGCAAACCACTTTAGCATCATTTCCAAGAAAACCCTAAATGGTATCATGAAGAGTCAGGTATGACTGAAAAATAATTGAATAATAACAACAATAAAGCATTCCATGAAGATCATAGATTTAAATAGGAAAGGACTTTCCTCAAAGGCCATCTAATAAGGAGGCTGCTGAAGCCAACACAAATGTGCTCTCAGAAGTTAGTTGTTAAGTTTTCAGTATGAGCATTTACAACTTGGAAATTGGCACACACTACAATCAGAGTTTCATTGTTTGGTTGATTGTCTAGATTTAAGAAAGTGGTGGAGAAGAATGTTAATGATGCGTGTTAAATTTAAAAGTATGTCTTGCCTTTTTTTTTTTAAAGTCAGTCAGTTGTTCAGTCATTTCTTTTTTGTTGTTGTATCCAATTGTTCGTGACCCCATTTGGAGTTTCCTTGGCAAAGATACTGGAGTGGTTTGCCTTTTCCTTCATCAAATCATGTTACAGAGTGTCTGAGGCCAGATTTGAACTCATGTAGATGAGTCTTCCTGACTCTAGGATCAGCACTCTATTCCTTGTGCCATCTGGGTGCCAATGCTCCCGTAGTCACCCATATTTAACTTCCTTAAAGGAACTAATTTACTTATGGGTGAAATTAATCTCATTATATATGAGTAGCAGCACCCATCTAAAATATAAGCAGAGCTCTTGAGCTGAGTTTCACAAGAGACTGGATAAAATGGACTTCTTTCTAAATTAATAGGTTGAGAGTTAGCTATCAAGCCAAGTGTCAACTAGTTGATGCCTGACTTTAGGCTTGCCAAATGTGACTTCCTGTTTTGCAGAAAAAGAGCTTAGGGGGAAAAAAAATAGCAACACCAAAAAAGGCTCATGCTTGATTACTGGACACCAAGTGGCTTGTACCAAACAACATTTTAATGATTTAAATGTTAATGAATCAGAAACATATGGATCAAATTTCCCTTAGAATTCACATGGATCTTAAAAGAAAAGCCAAAGAAATAAAGCACTTCCCCAAGTTTTAGTGGCCCCAAGAATTGTGCTTTTTTACTTTGGAACAGAAGGCAGAAGTTGGGGGTGGGGGGAAGGCATGTTCCACTGCATATGGCAAGTGAAACTTACGTTTCTAGAGGGGGAAAAAGTCTTTTTAAGTCTTGCTAAAAAGGAACCATAATTCTTCTTGGACATCGAGTAATTCATACCAACCAGTATTTTGATGAGTTAAGTGTAAATGAATCAGGAACATACGGATTGCATTTGAAATACTCATGGGATTAGAAATGAAGGGAAAAAGCACTTGGTAAAGTATGTTTGGGGTTTCTGCCAAACCCATAATGTTCAAAAAATAGTTTGAAATAATTGATGAATCTCCCAAACCCTGCCAGCTTTACCAGGCTGGGTTGGAAGTGTAGATGTTTGTGTAACTATCAACCATCAACCTAAGCAAACACCCAGAGCAAGAATAGCAGAAATGATCATTTTGAAGGGCTCTCCTCTTGCCCCTGTACCTGAGTTTGATCCCTGGCCTTAGGCTGGGTACTTGAGAAAGGTATTCGTTTTGGGCAGGCCTCACTCAGGTCAATTGAGAATCTAGACCATCTAACTTTCAACAGAAGATTACTTACCAATAACACAGAAAGAATATTCAGCAAGGATACAGCATTGATCAGTTGAACCCAGCTTCCCTCATTTTGACTTTTACCATTGTGGCATCCCCAATTAGAAGGCTATATCATACTCAAAGAGCACTGATTTCTTGTAGGCTAAGTGTTTTATACCATTGTGGCATCCCCAGTTAGAAGGCTATATCATACCCAAAGAGCCCTGATTTCTTGTAGGCTAAGTGTTTTATACCATTGTGGCATCCCCAGTTAGAAGGCTATATCATACCCAAAGAGCCCTGATTTCTTGTAGGCTAAGTGTTTTATAACTTAGGTGACCAGGAAGCTATGTTGATAGTTCAAATCTTCGTCGCCTGGACCAATTAAAACTCAAGAATGATTTTGTAGACTTTTTAGAAGGGAAAGGTGTCCTAACCTAGGTGACAAGTATATTATTCCTACTGCACTGTGTTTAGAGTACCATGTTTTGAGGGAGAAAAAAACAGAGAACAGCAACAATCCTTCTGTCTTCATAGGTAGCAAAGATAACATATTTGGATGATCAACCATTTACACTCACAATTAATTATAAAAGCTTGTCATTCAGAGCCTAGAATTTCTTTCTTCTTTGGAAACAGCCATGTGGATTTTCTTTTTATTTCTTTGTTCATCATATGGACAGAATTTGAATGATCAACTGATGTTCTATAACTCATCTGGGTTTCCCACTCCTTCCAAATAAGAGTGGCTACAATAGAAAAGAAGTAGGGTGAAACATTTGAAGAATGATAACTTGGGCTTTGAGAAAACGTTTGGATGAGAGTCTTATCACCTAGTATATTCTGACAGTCTGATGCCTTCATAGGGAGAAGAATGGGAGCAAACATATTATTTCATTTTCATTTTAGTATTTCTTTAAGCTCCTTATAAAGAAGTGCCCTCTACTCATGCAGGCCAGCACCTTCTCTGCAATTTATATTTTTAGTTGCCTAAAATCAGTGGTATTCTGGTAAACATTTAACAACTGGCTCTATGAAAAGCAGGACAAATTTTAAGTTTAATCTGATTTATTAACAGTTTCTCCATCACTAGATTGTCTAGACAATGAACAAAACAATAGATCAAATCCTGATCAAACTTTGGCTACCTTCATTTAGGCATAAATGTTCTTAACTGAAAATTGAACAACCAGCTCTCATGAGCCCTAAGAGCTGGCTCCTGCACACCTCAATCCGAAATTGAGAAGTTTAGTGATTTGCCTAGTCAGGAAATATAAGAGGCAGAAACTGAACCCAAGCTTTTCTGGTTTTGAAATTGAGTATCATGATAATATTCTCATTTCAAACTATATTCTGAACACTGAATTTGGCTCTCTCTCAGTATCCTTTTTTAATGCTACATTATGGCCAGAACATTATAGATCTAGAGCTAGAAGGGATATTTATTAGATATTATTTAACTGACTCTTTTCCTGTAAAATGACTAGAAAACTGAGGTCCAGAAACATTGAGCACTATGCCCAAGGTCACATGTAGTAATAGGCAAAGTGAAGATTTGAACCCAGGTTCTCTGACTCTTTCTAATACCTCATGCTGACTCCTAAAAAACTATAAGTTCAATATGGGCTCAGACTTACATCTTTAAAATGTGGAGTCTTGGGCTCTACTGACAAAGCTAGCCATACACCTACAAACAGATAACCTCAGATTCTTAAGGGCTATAGCTTGAATATAGATAGGACCTTTAAGAATCTGTGTTTCTGTTGTCTGAGGATGAACCTCACTAAGTTCAGAAAGACGAGGTGAGAAAATTTTCAGCAACAGCTACTCTTAAATTAACCAGCTATAAATCTAGAGTAAAAGTTCTTAATCCAGGGTTTCTAGATAATCCCCCTCCCCGTAAGGGATCTATGGGTAGATTTTAGGGGGATCTGTTGGGAAGAAAATACACCTTTATTTTCACTCATCTTTAACTCAAATCTAATATTCCCTTAATTTATTAATTTAGGTAACAAACATTTTTCTGAGAAAGAGTCTGTAGGTTTCACCAGACTGCCAATGGGGTCCACAACACATGCAAAGAAAATGTTAAGAACTTTTTGATATGGAGGGTTTGCAATCCACACAAGCAGACAGAATACTCACACTGATGCAATTAAAGATCCTGTGACTTTGAACAAACCAATCAATCTCTGTATGCTTGTTTCCCCATTTGTCAAATTAGGACATTGGATTAGGTGACCTCTAAAGTACCCTTCATCTCTAAATCTATAATTGCTTGGAAATATGTACCTGGTAACTCCAGTCTTACAACATCATGCATCAGAATAAATTTCCAAGATAATGATGACATTTCAGCATCAGTTCTAATGTGTTTACCCAAATGAAGAGCAAAAACCCTTAACCCTGACCCCAGGTTAGAAAAGTATCTTATCAAGTTTTTCCTAAGTCAGACAGGTAGGGGACTTGTTAAACGTGTTAATCAGCTTGGCGGGAGGTAGAGAGAGAATTCTTTTACCAGTCTGTGTACCCCAATTCCCAGGAAACTATCTGATTCCAGAGACCAACCTATCACTTCTGTGTGTGTGCTCTGGCCTGCTCTGGTATACCTACAGATAAGGCCAACCGACTGCCTCCACTTAATAAGACCTCTATAAGACAGAAACTGCAGTAGTACCGATGCTTGCCTTACCTGGACACATTTATTTTAAAGAAAATTAGATGCATGCAAAGGGCTTCATGGAAAATTGACTTCAGTACCCTCTTGTTCTCCTTTCTTGGAGGGGAGGGAAGTTGAGGTGGGATTTAGAAGGAAGAAGCAGTGTGATTACGTGAAGATCCACATTTTTAAAAAAAATCCTCCATTGATGCTTTCAGGACAAGATTTTGGTTAAAAACAATTTTTTCTTAGACAGTTATATGAGAGGATGCATTTCTTCTGTAAGGCTCAGAATTAAGCCATACTTTACATATGTCTTGGACTTGGTCAATTCTCTAACAAATCCCTAAGAAAAATGATCATCTCCAGACTGCCAAAGAAACAGCTTTGGAATTCATGAAAATGTGCAAACTAGATAATAAATAGAAGCAAGCAATCTACTTTAAAACTACCTGCTCCCCTCCTTCTCCCCCCTCCCCCCGTCCTTCTTTCCACACAACTCTTCTGGTACAGTAGCACAGCAAGAGTTCAGAAAAACTGAGACACAAAAGAACTATCAATTATAGGAGAAAGATCTTTTTTTTCCTCCCTTTTTATTTATTTATTGCAATTTCCCATTGTAAAACCCTCTGTTAGAAGTGCCATTGAAATCATAATGTGCCTTTGAAAGGATTCAAGTCTGAGACTTATGTACATTTCATGATCAGATGACCAGACATTAACAAGGAAGGGAGATTGCTGGAGCTATGTGTGTATATGTTTCATTTTCCTTTCAGGAAAACAATCAAACATGGTCACTTAGGCACTAGGGCAGTGCAAGCTTTCAAAGCAGACAGGCCAGTTTCCCAGGGACACCAAGGAATAATCTCCAAAGGACTGGCTCAAGATTGATTGGTCAGCCAGTGCTATTTAGCAAACAGTTTACATAGGCAGCCTGGGTACTGGGTTTAAACTAAATGAAACCTATCGAGACCTTCCCTATAAAGTAGACTTGATCTATATTAGGGAGTAGTCTAATTATAGGGATTGGCATATATGGATTCAAAGTGAAACTCTATATGGGACTGGAGAGGGGTGGTCTTTTATACCAGGGTGGTCTGAAACTGGGGTTTAATGTATGTACAATATACAAACATTTTTGACAGACCATTAACACCTATAATCTTGTAAATATTTGCAATTTTCTAGATCATAAATATAGCTGCATAAGCAGCTCTTTCAGGACGTCATTTATACTCCATTAAAGGTTAATTTACAAGTTAGTACCTTATAGAAAGAAGATATGTGTACTTTTATGCTAACCTTCTGAAAAAGGAGACTGGTGTCTCCAACAGCAATTTGTAGCTCTCCTGTGGGTCTCACTGTAGTACTATTCAAAGAACTATGTGAATTCTTTTCATCAGCTCATGTTCACAGCAAACTTAATCTTCTGTTTTGAAGAAGAAGGGGGGAAAAAAAACAGGGAAGGGAGAGAAAGATCTGAAGTCTTAAGGCTGTGCTTCCAAGCATACAACTGTTTATTTAAACAATTTCCCCTGACACACTTTCTCATTCCTCTTGGCCCTGTCTCTCTGATACCTGCTGCTGTATCTTAACCTGAATCCCAAGGGGCTTTGACAGTTCTAGACTCAAAGACCCCCTCAGAGGGCACGTAAATAATAAGGGCCTGACTCCTAAGGCCATTATTGTAGTCAATGTAATGGCATTGTGTTTTGAAAAGATCAAAGGAAGACAGTTGGGATGGTCTGTGTTTTGTGTTAGATCCCACCCTCAACTGTATCCCACCCACTCCTCTGACTGCCATCAGAGCAATCCTAGGGTTCCAGTGAAGATGAGGATGAGGAAATGCTTTCATAAGAGCTCAAATTATTGTAGCAGCAGCAACAAAAAGCAGAGACTCTCTATGAATTAAACACCAGCTCCTTTTTGAGGTTATGTATAACAGGAGGATGGGAAAGAATGTCATAGATGCTTTAGAGCTTAAAATGTTAGAATATAATAACAATAATTATAATTATAGCAGCTAGGATTTGTATAATGTTTAAAAGTTTGAAAATTAGGAATTTTCAAAGGAATTAAAAATTCATACAAATTATTTCATTTGAAGGTAGAATGTTAGTACTAGAAAGGCCCTTAGAAAATAAAACGTTGGTACATAGAACTATAACATTAGACAGGTTGATGTAAAGTGATTCTCAAGAAGTATTGCAGAGATTCATTTTGAACTGTGATCCATGGGCTATGTGAGTGCATGTTGCTTATAAGAATATGGGCCCTGTCTTTTCCTGTGCTGAAGGGTTCAATCATTTGCAGAGTTCTTGGTCCTGAATGTCTGCATAGCCCAGCCCGCCAGGCTGTATGGCTCATTGGCAGGGACATTTTTCATCTGCTGCCTCATCCCAGTGGAAAGCCGGCTCTGCCACTCACAGCTCCATAATTTAGATGGTTCCCAGCATTTTCCCAGCAGCTCCCTGTCTTCAGGAGCTCCTTACAGCCCACGAGGCAAATTTCAAAAGCTTTGCTGTGTCTGCTTGCATTTATCCCTCTTTTCCTTGCATTGAGCCAGATCTTAGGAAATTTTCCAGCACATCCATCTTCCCTGTCCTCACCAGCCCAAACCAACCCAGCCCAAGTCTGGGGATACACACAGAATGCTTTTTCCTGCCCTTTCTTCTCTTTAGAATGCTGTAGAACAAGGGACACTGAACTAGGGTTCAAAAGACATAGGCCCTGCTGTTACTAGATGGGTGACTTTGAATCTCAAACTCTATCTTTGGAAAATGAGGGTAACCGGACTAAATTGAAGATTGCTGATTTGGGGTCCACTGATAGATTTCAGAGTCTTTACTTGAATAGACAAAAATTACACATTTATTTTGACATGATGTATTTCCTTTGTAACCCTATGTATTTTATTTTATGTATTTAAAATCACAGCTGTTGGAAGGGATACAAAGCCTTCCTTATGCCAAAGGACACACAACAACGATTAAGAGTGCCAGGCTTGGAGTCAGGAAGACCTGAATTCAAATTCAGCTTCAAACACTCTCTGTGTAAGCCTGGTTACCTAAACTCTGTTTGCCTCAGTTTCCCTATCTGTAAAATGGGGATAATAATAGCATCTATCTCCCAGAGTTTTTGTGAGGATCGATTGTAAAGCATTTACCATGTAAAAAACCTGCACAAAGCAAGTGTTATAGAAATGTTAGTTATTGTGACTATTATTAACCCCTGACCTAGGTATAAGGTCACTTCCAGCTCTAAGTACTTCACTTCCTCATCTGTGAATACTTGCACTTAGCTTCCTCCTAAAGAAAGAAAAAGAAAAGTGCTTTGTGGATGTTCAAGCACTATGTAAATTCGAGCTGTTTATATCATTGATTCCCAAAGTGACTTCTTGCTCCAATAGCTCTTCAGTTCTCTCTCCCTTCCCAACCATCTCCCTCCTTCCCTCCCTCCCTCCCTCCTCTCTCCTTCTTCTTCTTCTTCTTCTTCTTCTTCTCCTTCTCCTTCTCCTTCTCCTTCTCCTTCTCCTTCTCCTTCTTCTTCTTCTTCTTCTTCTTCTTCTTCTTCTTCTTCTTCTTCTTCTTCCTATTCTCTCTCTTCCTTTCTCTCTCTCCCTCTTTCTCTCCCCGTCTCTCTCTCCCCCCCTCCCATTCTCTCTCTGTTACACATACAAACACACATGTACACAGTGCAGCTCTGGCCACGGACCTTACTATCTTGGTCCCAGGACTAGTAATAATCTTCTGGTTAAGGACAATTAAATGGAAGGGGAAAGGAAAAAAACATAATTACTCTCATTCTAGGTAAGACTACATTCCTTATTTCTCCATAATCTAACTGGAAAAGTGAGAAGGGAGTTAAAGGAAGTCCAGTATAGTGGAAAGAACTTGGGCCTAGAATTCAGGATACTTGTAATCATTCCTTTGCTCCTGTATGAACCAGAAACTAAGCGGCCTTATGCAAGTCACAGTCACTGCAGGCTTCAGAGCCCTCCTCTAAGAAACAAGAGGATTGGACTGGTCAGTGTCTATGATCTCTTGCAGTTGTAACTTCCAAATGCCTTCTTATCTTGTCCTCACCACTCATTCCTGGCCAAACCTCAACCTTGGATTAACACTACCATCTACCTCCTCTTCTCTTACCCCAAAAGCTGCTGAACTATGCTAGAGAAAAATCATATAACCTTGTCAGTGGAATCCTTCCAAATTTATGTTATTTGATCTGAATTGAGGCCTCACCGAGGCAAAGCAATATTTTTTTTTCCTTCTTTGACTAATTCTCTTCACTATTCCTAATACGTGGCTCTTTTATTTAAATTTTATTATCAGTTCTAAATTACATCCCTCCCCATCCTCCATCCGCTGAGACAGCAAGAAAAGCAAAATCCGTTGCAAATATCTATAGGCAAGCAAAACAA
The DNA here is from genome assembly GCA_028646515.1 of Pseudochirops corinnae. NCBI lineage: Eukaryota > Metazoa > Chordata > Mammalia > Diprotodontia > Pseudocheiridae > Pseudochirops > Pseudochirops corinnae. Next base: position 230,829,486 of record CM053586.1, read on the forward strand.
ATTCCCCCATCACCAATCTTAACAAAACGAAGCAAAATGAAAAACCTTTTATCTGTTCTCTGATTCTATCACCTCTCTGTCTGGAGGTGGATAGTGTGTTTCATCCTAAGTCCTCTGGAACTATGCTCGATTTGATCTTATCAAACTATTCTAAGCCCTCTCTTTTCTCCTCAAGATTCCCACACCAGCTTTGGCAGAGGACCATGCCTGATTCTCTTCTGAGAAAGCAGAGACCATTCACTGTGAACTTCCCCTAATCCTCTACTCTACAGATGAAATCCTCTTTTCATCATCACCCTTCTCACCTCCATTAATCTATGATGAAGTATCCTTCTCTTTGCCAAGGCCAACTCCTATGCATGCGCCCTTGGCACCGTTCCATCTTCTCTCCTCCAATAGATTACTCTCCATTATTATCTCCTCGCCTATTCTTCAGTCTTTCCCTCTCTGTTCCCAGCCTCTTTCCCTGCTGCCTTTAAACATTCTCAAATATCCTTGACACTTAATTTTTAAAAAATCTTCACTTGACCCTACCACCCTAGAGTTTTCCTCTATTTAAGAGCCAAACTCCTAGAAAAAAAGAACTGTTTATATTTTTAACCTCCATTTTCTCTCCTTCTTAGCTACTTATAATCTTGGATTCCACCCTCCCCACCTAACTGGACTTTTTTTCCCCAGAACTTCTAATGATCTCTTAATGTACAAATTGAGGCAATTTTCTCAGCCTTCATCCTTTTTGACCTCTCTACATAATTTAATTCTGTTGGTCCTCTTCCCTTTCTGGATACTGTCTCCTTTCCAGGTTTTCACGATACGTTTATCTTATGGTTCTACTCCTCCATATCTGGCCACTCTAACTAAATCTCCTTTTTTGGATCATCATACATTCCAAAGCTTTATTCTGGGCCTCCTTTTATAACCTTTTTCACAATAATCTCATAAACTTGCAAGGTTTCAGATGTGTATGTGTATGTGTATGTGTATATGAATGTGTATGTGTAGGTTCATATGCATATATGTTTGTGTGAGCATGTGTATGTGGATATACACACATACACACCTATATGTGTACATATGGATATATATGATTTGTAAAATTACTTTGTGTACATAGAGAATATGTGCATATCTAAATATTCAATATTTGAATATATTGATTATTGAATATTTCAAACTGGATAATTGAATGTCCTATTGCAAATTCCCATTGCAATGTCCCGTTGCAAATTTAAAATGTCCATGGAGAACTTATCATTCTCTCTAATTCCCACTCCTCTTCTTCACTTCCCTAATTTCACTTAGAGCACTTCCAATCCTTTCAGGTCCCCCAAATCCCAACCTCAGTGTTGTTACCTACTCTCCACTCTCTCTCATCCCCCATATCTACTCAGTAGCCAAATCTTGTCATTTCTTTCTCTCCTCATCTCTCTAGCCACACAGCTGCCCCCTAGTTCAAGCTCTTAGCACCTCTCAACTGAGTCAGAGAAGGAGCCTTGTAAATGACCTTCTTCCTTTAAGTCTCTCTCCTCTCTAGTCTCTCCTCAACACACGGCTCCCAGAGTGATTTTCCTAATGAGGAGGTTGGACCATGTCATTCCCTTGCTCTATAAACTTCTGTAGCTGCCTCTTACCTCAACAATTTTGTTTGACATTTTAAACTCTTCACAATCTGACTCCTTCTTTATGTTTCTCCAATTTGCCCCATTACCAGCACTCATGCAACCATCACCCTAGTTTAGGCCCTAATTGCTCTCACCTAGACTATTACAAGAGCTTCCTAAATAAGCCCCTGCCTTACATCTACATCCTCCTATCCATTCTCCACACGGTTATCTAAAGTCTGCCTATATCACTTCCCCAATCAAAAACTCCCAAGTGGCTCCCTAATGTCTCCAATATAAAACATAAATTCTTATGTTTGGCATTTCAAGTGTTTCCCAATCTGGCTACCTTCCCAGACTTATTACCTATTACTCTCAATGTCACCCTCTACATTCTAACCAAATTGGTCCAGATTCTTATTTACAAGATTCCATTTCCCATCTCTCAGCCTTTGCATGCCTGGATTGTATTCCCTCTTTATTTCAACCTGTTAGAATCCCTTTGAAAGTTCAGGTCAAGGACTTCCTTTGACTTGAGGCCCTTCCTGACTGCCTCCCAAGCTGCTGCTGTCCCCTGAAATTATAAGCACATGTAAATATACATATACTTATACACATGCATGCAAACATATATACCCAAAGTCATTTTCTATCTTACACACACACACACACACACACACACACATGCACACATACACACGTATGTTATAATGTTATATAGACATTTTGTTTCCCTTCAATAGAATGCCAGATCTGTTGCATCACTCTCATAGGATCATGGTTTTAGAGCCTCCAGGGACAGCCCATAGTATGTGTTCAGTAAATGCTTCTTGATTGACTTTAATATTTGATATTGTAAGATCCCTTCCAGCTATGACATTTTGTGTTCTATGATTAATTTCCCTCCATTCCCCTTGGAGTTGGATTTCTCCTTTTATAGCTATGCTCAAAATTTCCTTTTTCATGGAAAGGGGAAATTAGAATTTTTTGCCTAACGATGAAGAAAAGCTCTCTTATTCTTGCTGCATAAGAAGTAAAGAATGACTTTTTCTTAGATAAAAAGAACAAGGAGTTATATTTGTACATGGTGGGTAAATAATTACAAATGTTTTATACACATTGTTCCAAAGTGAACTGGATGAGCTCACATGTTGCTTCTCACTCTAAATGGGAGTTAGGTGGCACAGTGGTTGGAGGGTTGGGTCTGATGTCAGACGGACCTGAGTTCAAATCTAGCCTAAGATACTTACTAAAGTGTGTGTTCTTGGGTAAGTCATTTAACCTCTGCTTCAACTTCCTCAATTGTAAAATTGGCCTAATAATAATACCTACCTCACAGAGCTGTTGTAGGGATCAACTGACATGACATTTGTAAAGTACTTAGCACAGCCTGCTCCATAGTAAGTGTTATATATATATGTTGTTATTATTGTTATATCTCACATGATTCTATCATTTTAACATCAACAAGTATTTCTTTTTTTTTTTTTTGCCTTTTGGAGAGCAATTGGGGTTAAATGACTTGCCCAAGGTCATACAGCTAGTACACATTACGTGTCTAAGGCCAGATTTTAACTCAGATCCTCCTGACTCCAGGGCCAGTGTTCTATTCACTGCACCACCTAGCCACCCCTCAACAAGTATTTCTTAAGCTCCTACTTTGTTCTGAGCCCTGTGCTAGGTACTTAAGTTAGGCAAAACAGGAGCTATTTCCACCTTACAGAGAAAGAAACTGAGAGCCATAGAATTCATATTTTGGCCAAGGTCACGTAGCTGTTAAATGACAGGTAATACTACAATCCCATATCACAGAAAAATAAATTTTGAGCTGGAAAGGAGTCTAGGATTCATCGAGTTCAGTGCAAGTTTCACTGGACGTGAAGCACCCCTTACACCCAGACTTCCATATTCCCCAGCCCCCAACTACAGTCTGCTGTCTGCTCTTCCAAATTTAGCATGAAGTCATAGTCAGAGCTCTTTCCACAGAAGCAAAAAAAGAAAAAAAATCTCTTCCACTGAGACTACTGAGGGAGTAAAGAAAGAAGAGGAGGTAGGGCGGAAAAGGGGAAGGCGAGGCAGAGGAATCCAAAGGTCCAGTTAATTGTTCTGGAAGCTCATCTGTAGGCCAGGCACTATGCTAAGCGCTTTACAAATATTGTCTCACATAGTTCCTGCCTGAGAAACACATGTTTATTACTCATTTAAATGTTTTATATTCTTTGATTCCTCATGGCAAAGAATTATATGTCCTGAGCAGAAATGAATAAGTAATTTTTAAAATTGTGAATCATTAATTTAATGTATTGTTTGGTAGTATACAACTCTTCATGACCCCGCAGACCATGGCATGCCAATACTGTCCACAGGATATTCTTGGCAAGGATACTGGAGTGGTTTACCATTTCCTTCTCCTGTGAATTAAAGCAAACACAGGTCAGGTGACTTGTCTAGGGTCATACAGCTAGTGAGTGTCTGAAGTTGGATGAGAACTCAGGTCTTCCTAACTACAAGTCTACTGCTCTACCCACTGAGCCACCTAGCTTGATGAAGAGCCACCAACTCTTGATCTAGTATAACCCCCATCATTTTATAAATGAGAAAACTGTATCCCAGAAAAGGTAAGTGCCCGTAATAACGCTGCCACATGCCAGAATCTGTGTGAACATGGACAAGTCACTTAACCTCTCTGCCACAGTTTCCTCAACTGTAAAATGGAGATAATTATAGCACTGACCTTTCAGGGTCATTGTGAGGACCAAATAAAATATCTTTCAAGTCCTTGCCATGGCATCTGACTTCTTACTGTCCAGTAGTTTTTCATTCATGTCCAACTCTTTGTGGAACCCATTTGGGGTTTTCTTGGCAAAGATACTGGAGTGGTTTTGTCATTTCCTTCTTCAGCTCACTTTACAGATGAGGAAACTGAGGCAAACAAGGTTAAGTGATTGCCCAGGACCACACAACTAGTAAATGTCTGAGGTTGGATTTGAACTCAGGTCTTCCTGCCTCCTGACCTGACATTCTATTCCCTGTATCACCTAGCCGCCCATCTGACCCATAATAGGCACTTAATAAGTGTTTATTTCCCTCCTTCCTTTCTTGATTCAATTCCAAATCTAGCCCTCTTTCCACTATATAACATAATATTTGTAAAGTACTTAGTACATTACCAGGCATACAGTAGGCACCTAATAGATCTGTTCCCTTCTCTTCCTGTTCCCTATACCATGCTTCTTCTTCTGACTCAAAGTGTAGTCCCCAAATATCCCATGCCCACCTGGGTGTGGAAAGACCACAAGCACAGATATTGATGTCTGAGACAGATTAATAGGGCATGGTGGCCCAAACTCTGCAGCAGCCCTTTCCTGAAGGTATGGCAGAGACACCTGAAGTGTATTGTCTGGACAAAGGAATGCAGCCAAGTGACATGATTGATTTCAAGCTCTGGTAGTCTACAGAGAAAAGAAATGTTAGGGCTGGGGAGATAGGGAAGGGAGAGAGAAAAAATCCTGTCACCTTCGGTTGGTCATTCCTTAAAGAGGCCCACAGTTGTGTCCAGCTTTTCCTCAGGCCCTAGAAAAACCCCTCAGCCCTTTCCCCTCCACACTTCCCCTGGCTGCTTCAAACCCGCAGGCCTTCATTTCTAAGTCAGAGTGCCTGAGAAGGGAAATGCAATCCACATGTTTCTGATTCATTTACACTTAACTCATCAAGTTGTTGTTTAGGAAGAGCTATCCGGTGTCCAAAAAGCCTTTGGAGTCTTTCTTTTTTTTATGAGCCATTTGAAGCCCTTTTTCAGAGAAGTCCATGCTTAGGTCCAGCACATGAGTAAACAAACTAGAACACCCAGAGAATCTGGTGCATTCAGTATTCCCAACTTGTCCCAGTCTATGGAGATTCCCAATCTAGTCAAGTAAATTTACCTTTTTGTTCAGTCATTTTCCTCCGTGTCTAACTCTTTGTGACCCCATTTGGGTTTTTCTTGGCAAAGATACTAGAGTGATTTGCCATTCCCTTCTCCAGTTCATTTTACAGATGAGGAAACTGAGGCAAACAAAGTTAAGTGACTTACCCAGGGTCTCATGGCTAGTAAGTGTCTGAGGTCAGATTTGAGCTTAGGTCTTCTTGACTCCAGACCCAATATTCTATCCACTACACTGTTTAGCTACCTCTAGACTTCCCCTTGAGTCCCTTATTTCCTTTTTTTAATTGATTATTTTGCATGGTAAGATTGAGAGAGTGCCACTCACTCCAGACTTAAGCTTGTAGCTTGTTCCTAAAGACTCCCGCCAAAGATGTGTGGTGACTGAAACCTAGATCAGAATTTCCTCACTGTGTCTAGTGTATTTCTTCTAAGCATATCTAGTTAAGAGTCAACACAGATGTCTCATTGCCAACAATAACAGTCTACAGGGGTGGGGAACCTACAGCCTCAAGACTATATGTGACCTTCTAGGTCCTTGGATGCAGCCTGTTGACTGAATCCAAGTTTTACAGAACAAATTAAGGGGATTTGTTCTCTGAAGTTTGTATTCAATCAAAGGGCCACACTTGAGGACCTAGAGGGCCACCTGTGGCCTCAGGGCCCTAGTCTACACTAACACTCATAGATGCCATAGGATATAGAGCTGGAAAGAGTCTCAGGGGCTACCTAGCATAACCCCCTCATGCTACAGGAAAAAGAAACTGAGTCCCAGAGAGGTTACACAACTTGTCCAGAATATAGTATCAAGGAGCTAGGACTGAAAGGAATCTCAGAAGTTATCTAGTCTAAGCCCCATTATTTTACAGATGAGGAAACAGAGGCCCAGGATGGTTAAATGATTTCCTCAAGGTTACACTAGCATCAGAGGGAGGACTTGAACGCTAGCTAATGCTCTGACCCCAGGACCAGTCTTCTTCCTACTCTAGTGAGCTTCAATGACTCAGTGCCTGACTTTCCATGCCTGGTTAAACTTAGCTTGTAATACAACCCATTGCATGTATTCTGTGAAGCGTGCAAAGCATGGTAACCACCTAAGCAGTGGTGACTCATTATCATATGACTTCAATCTAGAATATCATCAGTATTTCAAGCCAGATCTCTCATAGCTCCAACCCCAACAATCTGCTAAAATAGGCAGCCTCTCTTGTCTAGATAAGAAAACAGTCTCTGCCTTTAAAGATCATATAGTCTATGACAGAAAAATAATTATAATATGTAATATTATATGACATACATTCAAGAGGTGAAGGGGTAGGATGGAGAAGAAATCTTGTTTGGCTAGAATTTATAAAACTATCCAGATTGGTCAAAATCAATAACGTGACCAAGAGATTGCCTTCTTATTGGTCTGGAATCAATCACTGAATGTACCCAATAAAGTCACGGAGCACAGTGGTTGGTTTATGGAGGGGGGATGATTGTAATCAGTGCACTTCTATTCTTAACTGTTTGCTTTTCATTTATTATAAGTGTTTCTGTATCCATTGAGGATAATTGTGCAAAAGTGAGAACTTTGAAGACTAGAAAGTAATAGTCTTCATAATGGGAGAATCCAGCAATGAAATAGTTAGCCATGAGGCCAGTTCAAAACTCCAAATCCCAAATCCAGCAGAAATTCAAATATGACTGATTCCAGCTATTTCCAGGCTCTATTTCCTTTTGATGATCCTGCTTCCCAGTGTGGGTTATATTAGCAAATTTAAAAACAGCTCCAGCAAAATCACAAAGGCATTATAAACAAAGGATGGCCAATTTAAAAATAAAATCCTTTGATTTTTCTTAAGCAAAACTCTACTGAAATGAAGTCATCTTCCCCAAATAATGGTTTATGTAAGTAAAAGGAGGGGGTAAAAGGATGAAAATCACAGCAGAGCATCTTCTAAGGTGTGGGATTATCATAGCCAATATTATTCCCAATTGTAAATTGCCAATAGCAAAAAACATATATTTTTTACTAAGTTCAATTCATTTCAACTCAACAAATAAAAATGCCTTCCAGTTCTGGGAACATGGTGGAGTGAGAGGTAAATGAAGAGCACCTCTCCCTGCAATCCTCCATCTTCTTCCCAATCCCATCACCATCACTCCAAATAAGAATTCACGGAGTGCAGAAAACTCGGCAAAGACAGGAAGAGGAAAACTGAAAGAATTTATCACAGGGAAACTCTTATAGAAAAATGACTGAAGACTAAGCAATGTGTTGGAGAGGATTTTTGCTTGTTTTTGTTTTGTGTTTTGGTTCCCTTTTTGGTATACACCTTGCTCAGCACAGTGTCTGATACATATTAGGTCCTTAATAAATGTTTATGGACTTGATTTGATTTGACTTAGCTTGCTCCTAGTTTTCTTCAGTCTGGCTTCCCTGATCTTCCACAAACCTTGATTATGCTGTCTTGTACAGCCTTGCATCCCTGTCAGATCCTGTAGTCTTAGACATTAACTTTTGGAATAAATATCTTAGCAACGTACCAGGAGAAACTTTAGCCCATCCCCACCACAGGGAAAGTTGTGGCCTGTCTATAATGTCAGCCCAAAGACTCGAGAAAAAAAAAGAGGTAGTTGGAGAGTCATATGGAAACTAAGGGATGAAATTTTAAAGGAAGGAAGGGGCCAAAAGCACAGAATTGGTAAAAAAAAAAAAAAAAAAAAATTAATGTAGCATAGGATGAGACAGATGGTCAAAAGAAAGAGTCATCAGTGGAGAAGATATATAATATCAAAGGCTTCTCAGAGCGCCTTCCATAGCTGTATCCTGAAGGACTTTCCTCTAATCTCTTTGTGACTCTCTCCCAGAGGTCAGACTAGGGAATGAAGAAAGTCAATCCAAGAGACAAGTTTCTCAAGATGCTATCTTCTACACCATCCTCCTACTCTTGCATCCCATCTTTCTTCTTCAACCCCCTAATACTTCCTCCTCCTCTTCCTCTTTTCCCATTATGATAGCATTCTATATTGTTATTAACATTATTATGACTAATGCTATATAATATATGATAATAGGAAGATTAAACCCAAAAGATTCGAACCAGTAAAGGTGGAGAATTAACCCAACTTCTGTTACCTCTCATGGGTTCCTCACAGTACTGTCCTAGCTGTTACACTTGAGACCCTGCTGGTTTGAAAGAACAGAGAATAGAGAGCAGGTCTGAGGGAGGTATATGATAGCTCTGTACTTTCAGGGAAATATGAATAAGAAGTAAGAATCACATTTATAAAAAGGACCGTTTAGAAAAATGAACATAGTTGACTGAAGAAGAGAAATAAAGAAAAAAGATATTTTAAGATTTTCATAGAGTGGGGGGGAAAGGAAAATTAGGCAAAATCCCAGAGGGAGATGAAAATATTGTAACAAATTCCTTGAAATTATAACAGCTCTACTGAAAAGTGGTGCAGGAAAATCATAAAAGCAGTGAAATTATCAAAAAAAGGACATAAATTTGAGTACTTAAGGAAGAAGTTAGCAATTCTAATCAGAGACTATAGAATATAAAACACAGAGGGAGTCTATATGGCAAGATACTCTAAAAACAAATAAAATAAAATGACATAGGAAAAATAAGATAATAAAATGTTAAAAATCAAAATTTGAAGCATGTACCAGAGCTCTACAAAATAAGAATACTGAACTTGAAAATAAAATATAAAGGTAAAATCTAAGTAATAAAAATCTTCAAGAAAAAATTAATGGAAAAGTAAACATAACAACTTTACTTTAAGAAATCTTACATGAAAAAAAAGTCCAGAAATATTAGAAGCACACATGAAAGTGAGTCTTAAGAGAATCCACAGAACACCAAGATGCATAAAACCCCAAGTTTCACTCACTGAGAAATGTTGCGTGCAAATTTAATAACTACAACATTAAAGAACAAATATGTCATACAGCAAGGAAAAATCTTTCACTTTCCAAATATAACAAATAAAAATAACACAGGGTTATTCTGTTTTTATAAGAAATAAAAGGAAAATCAATCAATAAGCATTTATTGAGTACTTACTATATAGCAGGCACTTTTACAAATAAAAACAGTCTCTAACCTCAAGGAGCTTTAATTCTACAAAAATAATATTACATACTCACAGAAAAGTGAGTAAGAGGTATATACAAAACAAACACACAGTGAGTTGGTGTAGAGGGCAAAACCACTGTGTGAATTGGGAAAGATCATCTGATGAGACTGAGTTAAGGGTTCTGTAGGTTGATGTGGAAGGGGAGAGTTTTCTAAGTATGGGAGACAGATCACAAAAAGGCATGGGGGTAGGAGATGAAATGTTATAAGGAATAAATAGCAAGTAAGTCATGAGAATGTGATGAAGTCCTATGCAATCTTTGTATTTAAAAAGTAGGCTAGATTCAGATTACAAAAATTTCCAAATTCCAAAGCAAAGAGTTTGTATTTAAACCTGAAATCAGCAGTGAGCCTCAAGTTGCTTGAAGAAAGGAGTGATATATGGCACATGGATTGGAGAAGGCAAAGACTGGATGTGGGGAGAAAAATTAGTAGACTTGATATAGTGCTGATGAGTGGTTATGAGTGCCTAGGTCAGAGTGGTTGTGTTATGAGCAGAGAAAATCAACAAGAGTTGGCAGCTGACTAGACATGTAGGTGGTAGGATTGCAGTGATGAGGGGATTTGAATTCAGTATTCTGAAAAGCAAGAATATCAACTTGTACCCCAAAATAATATATTCTACAAAGCTGGACTAAGTGTCAAAGAAAATAAATGGATGTTCATTAATGGGAAGAATATGAACCATTCCTTCAAAAATATTCAGAGTTGAGCAGGGTATTCAATATGCAAAATAACTAAATAGAAAAAATTATACTTTCATCTAATAACTTTGTCCCTAGCCACTCATCCATGTAAGATTCCCAAAGAAGTATAGGAGGTGAAAATGGTGAAAATGCCTGACCTGAAACTAATCACCCTAAGACAAGATGAAGTAGCTTAAGAAAAGAATGGACTTTTGATTAGAAAGAATTTTTCCAAATTTGAATCAAGCTTTCTCTTATCTCCTTCGAGGCAACAAACCACCTCAATGCTCAGACTTTCAAGGAGACAAAGGGAAGAAGCTCCTGACAATCCTAAATTAGGCATCTTTGACTTGTTGAAAAAGTCATATTTATCAGATGTTCAACCCATCAATCAGAGGCACCCCAGTCAAAGAGGAGCAGAGCATCTGAGCTTCTGGTCCTGCAGAGACTATGCCTTGTGAAGAACAAGTTCAGAATAGCACTGTGACTCATAGGGAAATTCCTAAGAGTCCCCTAGAGAACAAAGGGACATCAAGCCCTGTCGTGCCAGAGTTGGCCATTGCCCCTGTGTCTTTTACATGTGTACATAACTACCATCACTCTTGAGATCCATTCACATTCTTCCCTACTCCTCTACTCTGGGTATGTTTGTTGGAAAGTAAGTGTGCCCTGATATTTGGGGGAAATGCATTGTAACTTCTGTTCTTGCTATACCATTGGAGTTAATAATATCTTGCTAAAGAATTAAGTTTATTGGCTGATTTGGGGAAAACCCAGTGGTGGGGACTTCTTACCTAGCATTTAGGATGATGGCTACTCACAGAGTTACCACTGGAATTCTGAGAGTAATAATAGTCATGTCTTTGCAGATCCAAAGGGTATTATATTGATAAACCATTAGTTAAACGACTCAAGAAGAAGAGATAATAATAATAATTTTTAAAACTAACATATTTATAGTGCTTCAAATTTTGCAAAGTACTTTTTACTTATCCCATTTTATCCTCACAACAACCATGCAAAGTAGGCATTGGTATTATCCTTCTTTTACAGAAAAGGATACTAAGATGGAGAGGGGCTAAATACCTTGCCCAGAGCCAGTATCACAGTATCATACAGCCAGTAAGTGTTTGGTGCAGAATTCACACTGAGGGCTCCCCATCTCCAAGTCTAGCATTCCATCTAAAAAAAAGACAGAAATTATCCCCATTTGCGATGACATGATGGATTACATAGAAAATCAATGAAGAAAGTAGTTAGTTTTTATAAATTAGCAGGATGCAACATAAATACATAAAAGCATTAGCAATTCTATACAATACTAACAAAATCCCAAAGAAAAATTACATTAAAAACAGCAAAATGTATCAAATAGCTAAGTGCTGACCTACTGACATACTCAATTTATACAAATACTACTACAGAACACTCTTTACAGATATAAGGGGAAACAAACAGTTGGAGATGTACATCTACTGTTTATGATAAGGCAGTGTCACTAGAATAAATTAATTTATAGATGTAGTACTATGCCAACCAACTTATCTGAGGAATAATTTATTTTAAAAAACAAACTTAGGGGAGACAATAACAAAATTCATTTGGAAAACAAAAGGTCAAGAATATCCAGAAAAATAATGAAAACATTATGACCAAAAAGGGTATAGAATTACCAGACCTCTAACAATTTCACAAAGCAGCAGTCATAAAAACTATTCGGTACCAGTTTAAAAAAAAAACAGAAAAGTTGATCAGGGAAACAGACTAGAAATAGAAACAAGAAATAGAAGCAATTGAAAACAGTAGACTAGTGTTGAATAAGCCTTAAGAAAATAAAATAGTTGGGGGAGGAGTATCTTTTTGACAAGAGCTTCTGGGAAAATTAGAAAATAATTTAGAAGAAATTAAGTTTAGACCAACATTTTACACCATATAGCACAATAATCTCTAAGTGGATAAATGTAAAAGAGTGCATCGTGTTTTAAAAATCAAAGAGAACTTAGTTTGTTTTCACAACTATGGCTAGGGGGAGAATTCTTATCTAAACAAGTAATAAAGATGATAAAAGATGAAAGATATATTTTTGACTACATAATTTTTAAAAAACTTCATAAATCAAATTAATGATGAAAAAATAAGTCTTCCTTTAGTCCATTACTCTCCACTATGCTACCCGGTCTGTGGTTTGGGCACAAACATATATTTGTCTTCATTAGATGCATATCTTGGACATCATACCTTTGTTAGTGATACCTGATACAAGTATTTTCCCCATATTGCACTGTTTTATCTTCATATAGAATTATACAAGAAAACGACAAACTACTTGTACTGACATAGTGATTTTATTCCTAGTCTTATACCCATAAAAAGTCAAAGACAGAAGCAATAAGCAAAAGTATTCATAGCAGTTGAAACAAAGAAGATGATCATAAATTGAGGTATGACTGAAAAGACTATGAAAATGGATTGAATTGAATAGTATCATGAAGAAGAAATTATGAATGTGAGGAATTGCAAGAAATATGTGAACATTTTTAATGCAGAGCAAAATAAGAGATACAGAGAGAAAGAGAGAGAGAAAGAGAGAGAGAGAGAGAGAGAGAGAGAGAGAGAGAGAGAGAGAAGAATATGCACAACTTCTACAGAGAACAAAATAAAAAGATCACCATTAGAAAAGCAAATTCAAGTGGGAAATTAGGAAAGAATTTTTACAACCAGTGTCTCTGATGAAGGCCTCATTTCTAAAATACAGAGAGAATTGAGTCAAATCTATAAGAATACACATCATTCCCCAACTGATAAATGGTCAAAGGATATGAACAGGCAGTTTTCAGAGGATGAAATTAAAGATATCTTTAAGCATAGGAAAAAATGCTCTAAATCACTCTTGACTAGAGAAATGCAAATCAAAACAACTCTGAGGTAGCACATCTCGCTGGTGAGATTGGCTAAGATGATAAAACAGGAAAATGACAAATGTTGGAGAGGATGTGGAAAAATTGGAACACTAATGCACTGTTGGTGGAGTTGTGAACTGATTCAACCAACTAATGCACTGTTGGTGGAGTTGTGAACTGATTCAACCAATCTGGAACTATGCCCAAAGGGCTATAAATAATTGCATACCCTTTGACCCAGTAATACCACTTCTGGGGTTGTATCCCAAAGAGATCACAGAAGTGGGAAAAGGACCCATATGTGCAAAAATATTTATTGCAGCTCTCTTTGTGGCGGCAAAAAACTGGAAATTAAGGGGATGCCCATCAATTTGGGAATGGCTAAACAAGTTGTGGTATATGAATGTAATGGAATACTATTGTGCTATAAGAAATGAGGAGCAGATGGACTTCATATTTACCTAGAGAGGCATATACAAACAGATGCTAAGTGAGAAGAGCAGAACCAGGAAAAATTTGTACACAATCACAGACACATAGTATGTGTGACGACCAACCCTGATAAACTGGACTCTTCTCAGCAACGCACAGTTATAAGACAACTCTAAATGTCTCAGGATCGAAGGAGATGTCTACATTCAGGGAAAGATCTAGAAAGACAGAGTTTAAATGGAGACTGAAGCAATCTACATGCTATTGTTCTTTTCCATGTTTGGTTTTGTTTCTTCTTTCCCATAGCTCACTCCATTGGTTACAACCCTTCTATACAACCAGACTAATGTCCAATATGAAAGTATTTGCAGATCCTATGCCTGATTGCACACCACCATGGCGGGGGGGGGGGAGGAGAAAGGGAGGGGAGAAAATTTGAAACTCAGGGGATTGTGGAACTGAATCTTGTAAACTAAAAGTAAATGAACAAATCAATTTAAATTTTAAAAAAAGAAAAGCAAATTCAGAGTAATTGAAAAACTAATAAAGATGTCTCCCCTGGCAGAAAGGTGGACAGGGACTACTATGACAGAATTTTCTATATGGTTTCAGTATGTCATTGTAGCAGATGCTTTTGCTCCCTGTAACAAGGGAGAATTCAATCTGCAGTAGGGCTGGGATTCTGCCCCATACCAGCTTCTAGAACCAATGGGGATGTAAGGACAAAATGTGTTTTCTATGTACAAGACTAGGCACTGGGATACAAAAAACAAAATGGCAACTCTCAAGAAGCTCATATTCTACTGTGGGGTTACCACACTTAAACAGAGAAGTAAATACTACATAATTTGAGAAGGGAGGCAGTGCTACAAAACTGGAGGGATCAGGAAAGTCTTCTAGTAAAAGGTGAAACCTGAGTAGAACTCTGCAGGAAGCTAAGGATTCTAAGAAGCAGAGATGAAGAAGGAATACATTCCAGACATGGTGGACAGCCCATGCCAAAACATGGAGGCCAGGGATAAAATGCTGAATGTGGAGAATAGCAAGGAAAACAGGGAACATGTGAAATAACTTTCAAAAATTTGGCTAGAATAAGACTGTCAAGTGCTTAAAATATGATTTCAATTCAATAAAAATGTTATTAAGCCCATATTACTCTAATTGCAAGTGCATGGTACAATGCCTAGCACATAATAGATGCTTAATAAATGTTATATAATTGAATACAAGGTACTATATTAGGTGCTAAGAATACAAGTATTAAAATAAGATAGTCTGTGCTTTCAAGGAAGCTACACTGGGGTGCAAGGGAGGGTGGTTTTTAACATGTACATAAGAAAGCAAATATAAAATCTATTAAAAGGAATGCAAAGTAATTTCAAAAGAGAGAGAGTGAATAACTGAATCTCTGACTCCACATCACCTGGATTAGGGAAAAAGAGATGGGAGTTTGCTAGCTTTAGGACAGGAAAATAGTACCCTTGGTCAAGGGCTGCCATTCTCAAAGGTCCTGTGATGGTGGATAGTGGTATCAGTTCTCCAGCTGGTGGTGTAGTGGATAGAGTGATGGGCTTGGAGTCAGGAAGCCTAGAGTTCAAATCACACCTCATATACTTCAAGTATGTGATCCTGGATAGGTTATTTAACTTTTCTCACTTTCAGTTTCTTGTCTGTAAAATAATGCTAATAATTGCACCTACCTTACAGAATTGTCGTGGGAATCGAATGTGCAAACTCTTCTTCCCTCTCAAGCACTAGAGAAGAAAACACATTGGTTCAAGTATAGGTCTTGAGATCCTGGTCTTCAGAGGCCTTAGGACACAAATGTTCAGCACCAGTTCCCATACTTCATCCTAACATACTGCAATAATACATACTCAGAAGATACTTTGCCCATTTGGGTCTGCTGTCAGAGGTCCCCATGGTCCTTATGGAAGGCGGATTGGAGTTGAAGGTGATCGGCCCAAGCAGTATCCTGGATGTGACTTGTCTGTAATATCTTTACCTAAGTATCCAAGTTTTATGTTACTAGTTTTGTGTTATTTGATACAAAATCCATTAAGTGCAGGAGTTTTACTGGAGTTTTTCAGAAAGGAAAGGGTTCAAAAGTAATGCTTCCACAGCGTAGACTCACAGAGATCAGCAACAGAGGGAAAGGACAAACATCTTAGAGTAGCAAAGAACTAGCGTTCATCATCAGTTGGGATATGGCTGAACAAATGATGGTATGTGGATTAATGAAATATTATTGTGCTACTAGGAAGGAAGAACAAGACAGATTTAGAGAAACTTGGGGAGTCTTGTGTGAACTAATGAAGAGTGAACTGAGCAGGAAGCCGAAAAACAATTTATAAGACTACAATAATTTAAGGGGAAGCTAGGCAAGGCAGTGGATAGAGTACTGGGCCTAGAGTCAGGAAGACTCCTTCTCCTACGTTCACATGAGGCCTCTGATACTTACTAGTTATGTGACCCTGGGCAAGTCACTTAACCCTGTTTGCCTCACTTCATCTGTAAAAATGGACTGGAGAAGGAAAGGGCAAACTACTCCAGTATCTTTGCCAAGAAAACCCCAAATGGGATCACAAGGAGTTAGACACAACTGAAATAACTCAACAGCACCACCAATACCAATGATTTGGAGAAATGCAATTCAAAAGAATTAAGAACTCTGAGCAGTCTCAATTGTAAAAGATGGCTGCGGAAACATGGTTCCTTCCTTTTAATACAGAGGAGATGGAATAGAGGTACAGAATTTTATATATAATATATGTAAATGTGTCTGTGCATACACCATGTGTATGTATATGTATAATACATATATTTGATTAATTTGCCTAATACTAATTAATTATTAAGCAATAATGGTTAATAATAAATTAATTAATTGATAATTAACTTATTTGTTACAAGGAAGTACATTTTGGGAAGGGGGAAGTAATTATGTTGAGGGAGAATAGAGGGATAGTTATAGATATTAAAAAAGAAGAAAAAAAGAATATCAATTAAACTTTTAAAAATAGAAGAGAGCAGAAGGAAATTCAGAGGGGGATACACAAGGAGGGTAATGTGGATATAAGTTTGCTAAATTTAACATATATTTTCCAAAAAGGGTAAAATTAAGTCAACAATTTAAGTGTTCAATATGTGCCAGGTATTGTGCTAAATTC
The DNA here is from genome assembly GCA_028646515.1 of Pseudochirops corinnae. Classification (NCBI taxonomy): domain Eukaryota; kingdom Metazoa; phylum Chordata; class Mammalia; order Diprotodontia; family Pseudocheiridae; genus Pseudochirops; species Pseudochirops corinnae. Next base: position 230,846,330 of record CM053586.1, read on the forward strand.
TGGGATTACAAAGAAAAATTCTGGGGGAAAAGACAATTTCTGCTTTCAAGTAGCTCATAATGGGAAAGACAACATGGAAATAACCATGTGCAAACAACATATAGACAAGATAAATTGGAAAAAAAAATCAACAAAGAAAAGGAGTTAGTATTCCATGGGGATTGAAAAAGGATTCTTTAAGAAGGTGGGATTTTAGCTGAGGTTTGAAGGAAACCAGGAGGCAGAGGTGAGGAGGAGGAGGAGAATTCCTGGGATGGGGGACAGTATATATACCAAACAGTATGTAATAAAGATTCATGGTTTCATATATACAATCCTCTCTTTCTATCCTTCTTTGTATATAGAATTTTCCATGTTTATTTATAGCTGTCAGGTTTATAACTTTAAAAATGGAAAAGAAAATTTGAAGCAAAAAAAGGGGAAGGGGGGGAGGTCCAGCTTGGATACTTATCGATTTTGTTATAATAGGCTTGTCATCTGGACCTTGGTTTCTCCACCTATAAGATCAGCTGTTGAACCAAATACTGTCTAAGGGTCATTTTAGCTATAAATCCAAAGGTTCTGGTGTTGCAAAAATGTTTGCTAATGTCTGGCTCAGTCTTTCTCTTTTTTTCTCTTGAAGATCTCTAGGAGAAGAGACCAAGAACCTCCCTGCTTCAGTAATGTATTCCACTGTTTTATTGGCATCATGTTCATGGTGTCCATGACACCAGTGATGTTCCTTCTTTTGCCCACAAAAATCACACCTGTTTATTGGAAACTGAGTTCTTTTTCAGTTCTCCCATAGAGTGGAAATAAGTATACTTCTTAATAGAAGAGAATCCAGCTCCTTGTCTTAAAAATACGATGTGACTCACCTACTGTAGCTAAACCAAAGAAATGGTAGAATTGATAGATTGAGTCATAGCATTAATATTACAGATGAAGATTGAAATAACAATACTATAGGTAATCTTTATATAGCGCTTTAAGTTTTGCAAAGCACATTCGATATATGTAATACTAGAGATCATTGACTTAGGTGATAATGAAATATTTCTGACATGTGTCACCAACAGGATAAAATACACTTAATAGTCCATTTTTAAATGTTTTAATAGTATTGCAGATTTTTTTCTTTTTATTGAGATAAATATTTTTTACCCATTGGGAAGCTAGATGGCACAGTGGAGAGAGCTCTGAGCTTGGAATCAGGAAGACCTGACTTCAAATACAGCCTCAGATCCTTTCTAGCTGTGTGGCCCTGGGCAGATTACTTAACCTCTGTCTGCCTCAGTTTCCTAAACTTCCTAAAATGAAGATAATAACAACATTCACCTTCCAGGATTATTGTGAGGATTGAAATGAGATAATATTTATAAAGGGCTAAGCGCAGTACCTGGCACATAGTAGGTACTGTATAAATGTTCATTTCCTTCCCTGCCCTTCCCATCATATATGAATTAAAAGAAATTTTATTGATTCCTTTTGTGACACTATGGTCATTTCCAATATACTCTTTACACACACATATATAGACATTGAACTTACAACTTATAACAAAGAAAAAAACAAACAGTCACTGTAGTTGGCAGTGTATTCAACATTCCATATCTGTGATCCTCTATGTCTTTCTGAAGGGAGAGAAGTACTTTCATTGTCTATTTTCTGAGACCATTCTTGGTCATTATAAGTACACAGTGTTCTGTTTCTTTCTTCAAGTTGTTCTTTCCATTTACATTGTTTTTTGATTTTCTTTTTGTTATGTACTTAATATCAAAAAAAGAACCTTTGCAAAGTATAAAATAACAAGCCAGATACTGGTACAAGAAACTGTGAAGCACTGCTATCATTTATTTTAAGAAATATAGATAGAGGATCGCTGTTTTGGGGGGGTGGGTAGGGGAAAGATGGGGAGAAAATTTGTAACTCAAAATCTTGTGGAAATCAATGATGTAATCTAAAAATAAACAAAAGTTAATTATGAAAGAAAGAAAGAAAGAAAGAAAGAAAAGATAGATAGATACATACATACATACATACATAGATTAGATAGAAAGAAAGATAGATAGATAGATAGATAGATAGATAGATAGATAGATAGAGATGTTATAGATGTATAATTTCACAGAGCAATAAGAAAACCTGTCCTTTGCTTCACTTGTTTTCTTCTATGTCCTTAAATGTTTTTTTTTTTAATTTTAGGAACTATCACTGCCAATTAACCTAACTCCACTATCTCCATAACTCCCCCCCCACTCACAGCAGTCTTCCATTGTAACAAGTAAAAATATATGTACATGTCTGTGAAGGTGTGTGCATACATACACGTGTGTATATACATACATGTTTGTTTATATATATTCTTTAAAAACACGTCAACACATTGGCCATGGCAATATCTGAGAACACATAGCTCAATCTGTATCTCCAGTCTACTATATTTTGCTCAATAGATAGAGGTATGCTCAGTCATCATTCTTTTGAAATCCTTATTATCTTATGCATTGATCAGAGAACTTAGATGTTCCAAAGCTGTTTTTCTTCCTATTATTGGTGTCATTAATGCATGGATTGTTCTCCTGGACATTATTTTGCTTTGCACTAGTTTGTATGTCTTCCCATGCTTTTCTGTATTCTTTATATTCATAGTTTCTTAAAGCACTCAGTGTTTTAAATTTAAAAAAAAACTTCTTACATAAGAAAGAGGGTATTTGATTTGCCTCTTGCAGATATAATCAAAGAAGATGAGGGACTGATATATCTAAGAGTAGATAACACTTGGTGATCTCTTTTCTAAGCGCTCACTTTTCTCTGAGTGAATTAAAAAGGACACAACGTTGACTTATGGGAGGTGGTCAGGCTTCTGGGTTATCTTTTAAAGACAGTTGGAGAGTCCATTTGCAGTCCATTTAGCAGCTGGAGCCAGCATTGTAGAAAGAACCTGATCCTAAAATGGAATCTCTTCAGAAGGGAGAGGGAAGGGTGTTAGGAGATTTCTCTTTCTTCCCCTATCCCATTGACAATTGTGACTTTGAAAGAAAGCTATTCAACCAGTAGAAGACCTCAATCATCCATCAGGGAGTGGAGACAAATTTTGACATATATGGAAATAGGGAGATGGTTATTTAAGGCAATTTCAAGAAGCTTCAAAGACTGGAACTTCTGTCTACAGAAAAGAGAAATGTCTATGGGACTGAGACAGAAAATTAGCCTTGATAATCAATAGTGGATCTTAAGAGGAGACCCTAGGGGTAAACTGGACAACTAGGGGAGCATAGATGCTATATCTAAAGGAGCTTCATGCAAATTCCATGAGAAGTACTTTCTTAAAGGTCCTTGAGGCCGCACAGGTCCAGAATTGTAAGTTGCCTTGGCTACATGTAGAGTTTACATGTGTGCTTCACTGCCATTGTGTTCTGTTTGTACACACTCTTCTCATGGATGCTGTATGTATTTTGTATGAGAGAGTACACTTCAGGTTTTCTGTGTCATCTCAGTATATTAACTTTACTAAGATTTAATTCTGTCTATTGACTGGTTGTTCATGGAGAGAACACTAGTAGGGGCTCATGAGTTATAATTGCAAAAGATTGCCTTTTAGTCTATCCTTGAACTGTCCCAACTTGAAAACTTGAGAGTGCCAATTTGAAGAGGTAGCCCAGGGTGGATGCTACATAGCTACATGTACATATAAGTATTTATGTACACATATACATACATGTATGTATACATAGATACACACATATATATATGTACACACAAATACATATGTATTCTATACTGGGAAGACCACATCTGGGAAATATTGTCCAATGCAATGACCTCATTTTAGAAGGGACATCGGTAAGTTGAAGGGGATCCAAAAGAGAATAACCATGATGGCAAGAGGACCTAAAACAATGTCGTATAGGATTGATTTGAACAAATCGGTGATTCTTAATCTAAATAAACAAAAAATTCTGGGGGGAGGGGTAATACAATGACTGTCTTAAAGAGCAATCATATGAAACAGGGTTTAGATTTTTTGTGTTTAAATCTAAAGTGCAAAAGTAAGAGGAATAATTGGCGGGTGTTGCAGAGAGCTGGATTTGAACTCAATTCAAAGGAAAAACTTCCTTACAATCTGATCTATCAAAAATGGAATATGCCACTTTGAAGGGCAGTGAATTCTCTGTCTTCGGAGGTCACTTCACCTCTGCTTTACTTCTTGGAATCTCTAGGCCCCTTCAGGTCACATCTCAACTACCACTTTCTATAGGAAGCCTTTCCGATACCAAATTTTTTGTACACACACACACACACACACACACACACACACACACACACACACCAAAATAACTTTCAACTGTGTTGTATACATTTTGTGTTTCTTATCTATGTACTGCACATGTTTTTTCCCCAAATAGAATGTAAATTCCTTCAGGGGCATTGTTTTGATTTTTTTTCTCTGTATTCCCAGTACCTAGTAGTGTGCTTTGCAAATAGCCGATATCTCATAGATAGTTTCATTTGAATAATACTGAATCAGAGGCTAGATGACTAATGTGAGAAGATGTGGAAGTCAGGATTCATCTATTAGACAGTGGTTGGACTAGATGATCTCTGAGGATGGCAATTTTGCCCCCAGGTGTCACTCATGCAGTACACCTGCCCACTGGGTTGTTGGTAGTGCCACAACCTTTGCTCCAGATGGAAAGCTGGCATTAAAGCAGAAAGTTCAAAGAGATAAATGAGGCTTCTTAATGACTCAAGGCATTATTAACAGATCACTTTAATGAGCAATGCTTAAGAAAAGACATTTGTGAAATGTCAATTCAGAGCAAAATCAGAATAATCCAGATGGCTTATAGCATAAACAAGATCCTTGGCTAGCAAAATACCTCCTAGTCAAACTTTTAGATACAGTTCCAGAGAAGTGTAAGGGTTTAAAAATATCACTTTATATAGAGTAGATATTGCAAGTTATAGGTCTAGTTAGATGTCTGATCTTCCTCTTGTTTGACTCTTAAGCTTCCTGACCTTTCTGTGACAAATTTCTCAACTCTATCTTCTACACCCTCCTCCTTTTCCTGAATACCTCCTCTCTCCTGCATTTCCTACTTGTTTACTTCCTCCTCCTCCTCTTCCTCTTTCCCCATTGTGACAGCATTCTATATTGCTATTAACATTATTATGACTAACATTAATTATTATTCTAGCACAGTAGCCAGGCAGGCATTTAGTGACCTTCATCCATACTTGTCCTTTACCTTTCCTCAATGTTTACCCTGGATTGATTGCTCTAGGATTACTTGTCTTCTCAACAGAGCAATAAGTCTCCCCAGAATCAAAAATAGAATAGTAGGTGGTCAGGCTCTAGTCTAAGGGATCCTCAGAGTAAGGGACAGAGAGGAAGCAAAAATGTTTGTCAGTGCATAAATATGGGTCAAGTATGGAACAGACAGTTTTATTCCCACATAGAAAGAGAATGCTAAGAAATAAACAGTGATTATAATCTGTTGATAGGCTAGTATTCAAGCATCATTGTCATATTTGTACTTATTAATTATTCATTAGCTGTTATAAATCTCATTCCTACTGAGTATAACCCAATGAATGCCAAGTAAGCCTTTCTTTTGGTGTTTTCTCTCTCTAGGACCCCTAAGACTACTGACAACTCTTTCCATTTCAGTTGGTCAACAGCTATTTCTGTTTCTGTTGCAACCATTCTGGTAGCCATTTCTTGCTGCTTAGGTGCCCAGGAAGGGGACAAGACTTTGACTGCCTTTGCCCTGACCTACCAGGGGTTGAGAACCTGAAGCCTAGAGGTCACACATGGCCTTCTAGGTCCTCAAGTTCATCTCTTTGACTGAATCCAAACTTCACAGAACAAATTCTCTTATAAAAAGGATTTATTCTATAAAACTTGGACTCACTCAAAGGGTCGCACCCAAGGACATAGAGGGCCACTTGTGGTCTCAAGGCCACAGGTTCCCTATCCCTGTATACCAAAGGAAAGAAGATACTAGTGCAGGGGGTCCTATTCCAAACATAGGCCTGTCTAGGAGATTCTCATAGATGGGAGGAGAGTTTGGAAAAGGTCATCATTACCAACCTTCCAGAGTTCTGGGAGCCATCCTTACACCTTGAAGCCATCAGGAAAAGGAGGTATGAGGGTCAGGAGTGTCCTGTTAGTATTCCTTAGATTTCTGCCTGAGCAGTCCATTAAAAGTGACCCTCATGGGCAATAGGAAGTAATAAAAGGATATCTGTTTATTCTCTGAAGTCCCGGTTTCAAGAGGAGACACTTCTCTCATGTATTCCCAAAGGACCACTACATTATTAATAATGAATATTTATGAAATGTTTTAAAGATTGCTAAATGCTTTACACACATTATTTCATTTGATTCCTTGAGTATTTAGTTCATGGCTTAAGCTAAATTCATCTCATCTGGGAAATGAGAGGCTGAATCATACTAATGGACCATGAGGGTTGATTCAATGTGCCTAAGATTACTCAACTAGTAAATGGTACAGGACCGATTTCAAAGCCAAGTTTGTGGACTCCAAGTTCAATGCCCTTTATACAATACTCCTATTTACTTGTCCTCTGGGTCTCGTACTAGCTAAAAACAAACAAAAATAACAACAAACCCCTCTCCCCGCCCCCCCACCCTCCCCAGCAACCGGACTTTGGCACATAGATCCTAGCTTTGTGTTTTCTCACCTGACTTTCTGGTGAAATCAGGTCAGTTTTCTAAACAGGTACCAGAGCCACCTCCAGCTCAGAAGAACTCCTATTGATCAAGGAGTGCTGAGACTCATTCTGGGCACATAATCTGTGAGACTATAGTTCCTGTTTTCTTGTCTGGCTTTGAATGCTGCTGAATGGGTCACTCATCAACTTCATCTGAGTTGAGAGTTGACAGGCAAATGGGCTGGTAGTCATTCTACTATCTAAAGCAGCACATCAGCAGCCATCATCTATCAGCACAAAAACCTGTGCAATCCAAACTAAAGAGGTTTTCCCCCACATGCAGTCTTGAAAGTAGGGAAATTACATCATTCATTATGAATGAACCTAAACAGAGGCATCTTGGAGGTGATGCACCTGTTTGTTATCAAGAATTACATTTCATTTTGCTTTATACTAGAAAAAGTTCTAGGTTCCCATCTTTGGGCTTAACAGCTGAGCGGCTTTCCCAGTTTGTAATTGTAATATAAGACTTGATGCAAGGTTCACAAAAGAATCTAATGGGAAGCCAACAACTCATAAATCAATAGGCTTTTTTTCTTTTCTCTTTTCTCTGTTCAATAAATTTAATTTACCATTTCTCCAGGTGGTTCACAAAACCAGTACACACATGGAAATATTAGATATCACAACATTAAATTTCCTAATATTAACTAGGATTCTGGTTCAGCATATACATTCATACTGTTCCCTCAGACAGATGATAGTGAAGTGATTTTGTATGGGCAATGATCAGCAATAATAAGTCAATTCAAAACTTTGGTAATTCCCCAAAATGCTTTCTTTTCTGTCCTGTATCCCTGGAACAAGGGGAAGGCATTGTTTTCATTATAATTCAAGCAGAATGGTTCTTAATTTTTCTTACTAAGGCGGAAGCTCTATGTAGCAAATATGAAGAAAAGGAATTATTAGTAGAGATCTATCTGCTGGCTTGGTTTTAAATATCTACTATTAAACAAAGGGCTTTTATTGAGGTGCATTTTAATTTATATAAGAGAAGGCACAAAGTCTAAAATGAAACATCCAGGGATAAATTGAGAGCAGAAAAATGAAGATGAAGGCTTCAGGGCAAAGGGATAGTATGGCTGGGTCCCAGTCATTAGATGGTCAGTCACTGGAGCCTCAGGTGGAGTGGTCTTTAGAGTTTGGTAGGAAGAGGGAGTGTAGAGGAGAGATTATCAATAGCTCTTTAGAGAGGCTTGTAAAGTTAATGGCTTGAGAACAGTGGTTCTCAATCTTCCCAATGCCCCGACCCTTTAATACTCTAAATTGTGGGCGTGTCTGCATGTGGGTGGATCTGCTTGGAGCTGGATAGAGGAGCGGTGGCTTGGTTCCTAAGACCATGGGAAATATGTGTTTTCGGATGATCTTAGGCAACCCCTGTGACCTCTGTGAAAGGGTCGTTCGACCCCCAAAGGGGTCACGACACATAGATTGAGAACCGCTGGGATATAAGATCTTCTCCACTCATTAATAGACCTATGTTCCCAGCTGTGATACGTCCTGAATCCCATAGAGCCCATTGGGGGAGGAACTTGCCTAAGGAGGAGCTTGCTTAGGGGAGGCTTGCTTTTAGGAAGGCTTTCACGCCTTTTGATACTAACCTAATTAGGCACTGAGTCACAAGAGTTGTGATGCCTTCTGGTTCTGAGAAGTGTATATATATATATATATATATATATATATCCATATGTTCAGACCCCTTGACTGCTCAGATGTAAAGGCTCCCTCAATCCAATGATGTATATAAAGTATATAGCCATATTACTGTGTCCAGACAGCTGGAACCCGGTCTGTTGGTCTTTGTGCTAATTTCTCTGCTTATATATTCTCTGTATTTTCTCCAAGTTCAGGGTGAAGACTCTTCCTCTGAACTAGTGAATGGAATTAAAAGTAGGATCGTTAACCCCTTTTTGAGCAGTCTTTCCTTTAAAAGCAGATCAAAGAACCTGTGCTAGTAGACCATCCTGGGTATGCTAGGGTGCTTGCTGTTACAAGGCTGTTCTTGGACTTTGTAAACCTTTCTATCTTGTCAATCTTTCTACCCTTCCTCTGGTTAGTATGTGGCACACCTAGGTTCCCATCACCTCCCCAACAAGTTGAGACAAAAAAGGTTAAGAACTCTCGTGTTAAGGTATAGAGGGGCTGCTATGGCCCATATTAGTGGAGGCATCCCCTACAGTGATCAAACCTACTTGTATGTTAGGCAGAGTGGCTTTCTATAGATATTCTCACAGAACACAGGGGTGACAAAATCTCTAAAATTCTCTGAGTCGGTCAAGTTTTCACAGCTTACAGAATTTTACTGCATCCATTTTTCTACCCATTATTCTTCCAATTCCAGTTCTCTGAAAAACCAGAGGAAGTTGAATCACGGAGAGAGAAAATGAATATTGCCTGCTGAGCAATGTTCTTTTCCCCACCCTGTGTTGTTTAAGAACAATGCTGGGGCTTGTTGTTAAGAGGGGCTTTAAATAGGAATTAATATTATGGGATGTTTCCATCCAAGGAGCTCCAGGCTTTAACATGCTCCTCCAAATAGCCTTTCTGTTTTACAGGTCTGGGGAGAGACAGCACAAAGGCAACCATTGACTTGGCATTCAGTGGCAAACAGCAACACCTGGTTCCAGGGCCTATAGTCTCACCTCGAATCTCCTCTCTCCATCTGTACCTTCAGTTTATTACTTCCCTAGGAGTTTTGAATTTAGAATTATGCATGGTAGAATGCAGCGAACCAGATGACTTTCTCAGCCAGGGGGGATGTGGCAGCTGCTTGTATTTGGCTAGGTGTGTGTGTGTGTGTGTGTGTGTGTGTGTGTGTGTGTGTGTATCTGAATTCTTATGTATTTTTAAAGTCTTCCAGGATGGAGATGAGTTTGTGATTTTTGAAGCCCAAAAGCTGTGGCCACATGGCACCAAAGATTATATATATTTTTTTAAAAAGGAAAGTATAGTCAAATCATCAGGGCATTTGATCTGCAAGAATGCCAGAACTCTGTATTTGCAAACACTAGGGCTATGATACACTTGGTTGTTTTTGTTGTCATCTTTCCAGTTTTCATCTGGTTTAACTCAGCATACTCTAGAGGTAGTAAATTCCCTTTCATTGGCTGTCATCAAGGGATGACCATCTGTCAGACTTGTTTTAGAAGAGATTCTTGGGCATAGGTTGGACCAGATGGCAACTATATCACATGATGATAGAGTACTGGACGTAGAGTCAGGAAGATGAGTACAAATCTTTCCTCAGACACTTGCTAGCGGGGAGATCCTAAGCAAATCACTTGGCCTCTCAACCTCAGTTACTTTACCTGTAAAATAGGGATAATAAGAGTTGTTTTGAGGATCAAAACAGATAAGATATGTAAAGTGCTTTGGAACCTTTAAGGTGCTATAGGTATGTGTCACTCTTTAATCCAGCAAGATATGACTGCCTTTGTGATTTAAAAGATTAACCCAATGTTCTCCGCTCTGCTTTTTGCCTAACTGAGCAAAATAACTTCAGATGACAACTGAGAAAAGAGTCCCCAAGAATAAATAGAGAGGCAATGATTGAGCATCTGAATCTCTTTCTTAATGGGGACAACAGTCGATAACTTGGAACATTGTAAGATCAAAGGATGACAGAATTAAAACTAGAACTCCAAGGCAAACTGTTCCAAACTCCCTCATTTGATGGGTGAGGAAACTGAAGTTCTGAGACACTCTGATTTGTGCTCAGAGTCTTACTTACTAAGTATCAGAGTCTGGATGTGACCCCAAGTCCTCTAACTCCAGAGCTACTGTATGAAAAAAATGAGAGGAAGGTGTAGGACATGTAAAAGTGGCCATTCATTTTATACCCTGTAGATAGGGATTTGGGAAAGGAACAAGGACACCCTCTGAGGCTCCACACCACAAAGTATGTTAAATGTCAAAGAAAAAGGCATCATTGGTGAGAATACTAGAATGATATCTTGGTTAGGATGTCTGAGGGGAATAGAGCAGAGCTCCTTTCTAATGGTCAGTTGTACTATTAAAAAAAAAAGAACGGAAAAGAAATCTTCATAAGTCACATGAAGCAATATAGGCATGTATCATATGACAACATTCCCACTGTGCCAGGGACATGCACAGCTGTGCAGGACAAGAAAATATCTGCATAAATAACTTCATTTTGCCCAAGCACAGCTGAAAGTAAATAGAGCAGATCCATGGCAAAAAGTGTGAAGCCTGGGAAGTTTGCCTTTGGTACTGCCAATCTCCCCTCTCTTCAGCCTTGTCCTCCTTCAATGGTGACCTATCCTGCACTGCCTCCACCTCTGCCTTTTAGGTATTCATGGCCCTCCTGCTCCTTAAGCCTTCTTCCCTTTCTAAAAAGTACATACTCTGAGATCTATCATTTGTGGTTGGTTGGTCCTTTGATAGATAACACTTTGATATTAGTTATTAAATTGACTCATCTGGAGTTGGCATTTTTTTTTTCAAATAATGGAATGAGAACTTTGCCTCCAGCTCAAGGATTTGAGCAGATAGAAGGAAATATAAGAGCATCTCTGAAATCACATTCTAGGTAAAGTCGACCCTGAAGTTCCAATGCATGGTTATTGTAAAGAGATCAGTTCAACAATTCACACATACACACAAAGAAAACTCTAATTAATGAAAACTATTGTCCAAGTCATTTCATCTTGTTAAATGACCAATTCATTGAATTAGTGTATCAGTCATATATTTGAGATAGCACTGCAGATAGACAACAATATGTTGGGCCCAGGGTTGGATAGAAGAAAAAGAGTAGACTGAATTATTTCAGACTTCTAAGGATCCCAAGCTACTCCTTGGCATAAAATCCAATCTTTTATTTTTTAAAATAATATTTTAGATTTTCCCAATTATATATCTACTATTTTTAGCATTCATTTTTATGAGATTTTAAGTTCCAAATCTTTCTCCCTCCTTCCCCTCCCCTCTTCCTAGGCAATCTGATATAGGTTATATATGTGCAATTATGTAAAAGATATTTCCATATTAGTCATAGTTGTGAAAGAAGAAACAGATCAAAAGGAAAAAAAGAACTGAAAAAATAAAGTGAAAAAAAGTATGCTTCAATCTGCATTCAGAGACCATCAGTTCTTTATCTTGATGTGGATAGCATTTTCTATCATAAGTCCTTTGTACTTGTCTTGGATCATTGTGTTGCCAAGAACAAAGTCATTTGTGGTTGGTCATCACACAATGTTGCTGATACTACAATTTCCTTCTATCTTCTAAAAATTGTTGAGCTGAAGACAAAGCATCTCAATCCATTATTTGAGGAAAAAATACCAACTCCAGATAAGTCAATGCAATAAATAACACTAAAGTATTATCTATCAAAGGACCAACCAACATAAACAATAGATTTCTATGTTTTCCTGGTTCTGCTCATTTTACTTTGCATTGTCAGTTCATACAAGCCTTTCCAGGTTTTTCTTAAATCTGCTGGCATATTTCTTATTGCATAACAGTATCCATTACATTCATATACCACAGCTTGTTCAGCCATTCCCCAATTGATGGACATCCCTTCAATTTCCAATATTTCATCACAAAGAAAAGAGTTGCTATAAATATTTTTGCATATATAGGTCCCTTTTCATTTTTTATGATCTCTTTGAGATACAGACCTAGCAGTGATGGGTATGCACAGTTTGGTTGCCCTTTAGGCATAGTTCCAAATTACTCTCCAGAATGGTTGGATCAGTGCACAACTCTACCAACAATGTATCAGTGTCCCAATTTCCCTATAACCTTTCCAACATTTATTATTTTCCTTTCTGTCATATTAGCCAATCTGATAGGTGTGAGTGGTGCCTCAGAGTTGTTTTGATTTGCATTTCTCTAATCAAAAGTGATTTAGAGAACTTTTTCATATCCCTATAGATAGCTTCAATTTCTTCATTTGAAAACTGCCTCTTCATTTGCTTTGACCGTTTATCAGTTGGGAAATGGCTAGTATTCTTATACATTTGACTCAGTTCTTTATATATTTGAGAAATGAGGCCTTTATCAGAAACACTTGCTATAAAGATTGTTTCCCCAGCTTTCTGCTTTCCTTATAATCTTGGTTGCATTGGTTTTGTTTGTGCAAAAGTTTTTTTTAATATAATCGAAATTATCTACTTTACATTTTGTAATGCTCTCTATCTCTTGTTTGGTCTTGAATTGTTGTCTTCTCCATAGATATGACAGATAGAATATCCTTGCTCTTGTAATTTGCTTATGGTGTCACCCTTTATGTCTAAATCATGCTTATCTTGGTATATAGTATGAGATGCTGGTCTATACCTAGTTTATTCCCTATTATTTTCCAGTTTTCCCAATATTAATCACATAATAAGTTCTTATCTCAAAGTTTGGGATCTCTGGATTTATCAAACACCAACTTACTGTGGTCATTAACTACTATGTCTTGTGTACTTAATCTATTCCACTGATCCACCACTGTATTTCATAGCCAGTACCAGAAAGTTTTGATGATTGCTGTTTTATAATATAGTTTGAGATCTGGTATTGCTAGATCACCTTCCTTTGTATTTTTTTCATTAATTCCCTAAATATTCTTGACCTTTTGTTCTTCCAGATGCATTTTGCTATTATTTCCATCCCTATAAAATGATTCTTTTTGGTAGTTTTGATTGATATGGCATTGAATAAGTAAATTAGTTTAGGTAGACTTGTAATTTTTATTATACTGGGTTGGCCTACCCAGTTGATATTTTTCCAATTGTTTAGATCTGACTTTATTTGTGTGAAAAGTGTTTTTGTAATTGTGTTTATATAGTTCCTAGGTTTGTCTTGGCAGGTAGACTCTCAAGTATTTTATATCATTTACAGTTATTTTAAATAAAATTTCTCTTTCTGTCTCTTGTTACTGAGCTTTGTTGGTCATGTAAAGAAATGCTAATGATTTATGTGGATGTATCATATATCCTGCAACTTTGGTAAAGTTGTTAATTATTTCAAGTAGTTTTTTAGTTGATTCTCTAGGGTTCTCTAAGTATACCATCATATCATCTGCAAAGAGTGATAGTTTTGTTTCCTCATTGCCTATTCTAATTCCTTCTATTTCTTTTTCTTCTCTTATTCTCTTATTTCTTCTCTAATAGCTAACATTTCTAGTACTATATTAAGTAATAGTGGTGATAATGGGCATCCTTAGTTCACCCTTGATCTTATTAAGAAGGCTTCTAGCTTATCCCCATTACAGATAATGCTTGCAGATAGTTTCAGATAGATACTATCATACATAGTATACTTTAGATAGATACTATCATTTTAAGGAAAGCTCCCTTTATTCCTATGCTCTCTAATGTTTTTTAATAGGACTAGGTGCTCTACTTTGTCAAAAGCTTATCAGCATCTATTGAAATAATCTTATTGTTTCTATTGGTTTTGTTCTTGATATGGTCAATTATGTTGGTAGTTTTCCTAATACTGAACATACTTTGCATTCCTGGTATAAATCCCACCTGGTCATAGTGTATAAGCCTTATGATATATTTCTGTAATCACTTTGCTAGTATTTTGTTCAAAATTTTTGCATGAATATTCATTAGGGAAATTAGTGTATAATTTTCTTTCTGTGTTTTAGCTCTTCCTAGTTTAGGTATCAGCACTATGTTTGCATCATAAAAGGAGTTTGGTAGGACTCCTTTTTGGCCTATTATTCCAAATAGCTTATGTAGTTTGGAATTTATTGTTCTTTAATGTTTGGTAAAATTCTTTTGTGAATTCATCTGACCCTGGGGATTTTTTCTTAGTGAGTTCATTAATGGCTTGTTCAATTTATTTTTCTAAGATAAGGTTATTTAGGCATTCTATTTCTTGACCTGTTAATCTGGGTAATTTATAGTTCTGTAAATATTCATTTATTTCACTCAGATTGTCAGATTTATTGGCACATAACTGCGCAAAATATTTCCTAATGATTGCTTTAATTTCTTCTTCATTGGTGGTAATTTCACCTATTTTGTTGTTGATACCAGGTACTTGGTTTTCTTTCTATTAATCAAATTAACCAATGATTTATCTATTTTATTTTTTAAAATAAAACCAACTCCTAGTTTTATTCATCAGCTCAATAGTTTGTTATTGTTATCATTTTGCTTTCTATTTTATTACTCTCCCCTTTGATTTTCAGAATTTCCAATTTGGTGCTCAATTGGGGATTTTTTATTTGTTCTTTCTCTAGATTTTTTTTAGTTGCATGCCCAATTTGTTGACCTATTCTTTCTCTATTTTGTTGATTCAAGAATTTAGAGAAATAAATTTTCCTCTAAGTACTACTTTGACTACATTCCATAAATTTAATTAAATTTATATTTAATTTAATTATTGATTGCTTCTGTGATATCCTTTTTTGGCAGACTTATTCTTTACGATTAGGTTATTTAATTTTTAATTAATTTTAATCTGTCTTTCCACTGTCCTCTATCAAATGTGATTTTTATTGCCCTGTGATCTGAAAAGAACACTTTTAATATTGCTACTTTTCTATATTTGATTTTGATATTTTTATACCCTAATACATGGTCAGTTTTTGTGTAGGTGTCATGTGCTGCTGAAAAAAAAAGGCATATTCCTTTCTGTTCTCATTCAGTTTTCTCCAAAAGTCTGTCATATCTAAATTTTCTAATATTCTATTTACCTCCTTAGTTTCATTCTTGTTTATTTTTTGGTTGGATTTATTGAGTTCTGAGAGGGAACAGGTGAGGTCTCCCACTAATATAGTATTTGTTCTCTATTTCTTCCTGTAACTCAGTTAACTTCTCCTTTAAGAATTTGGATGTTGGGGCAGCTAGGTGGCATAGTAAATAGAGCACTGACCCTGGAGTCAGGAAGACCTCAATTCAAATCAAGCTTCAGACACTTGACACTTACTGTGTGTCCTTGTACAATTCACTTAACCCCAATTGCCTTGCCTTACCCCCTCCAAAAAAAAAAAAAAGAAGCTTCCTGGCCCTTCAGCTTGGGGTGGCTAGGTGGCACAGTGAATAGAGTACTGGCCCTGAAATCAGGATGTGTGAGATGAAAGAGTTCAGAGTCTGAATCTGAGGTCAGAAAAGGTCTTTATTCTTTCTCATGAGAAAGGACTCTGCACCTGTCACTCACATGGCGTCTACCAGGGAGAGAGCAACAGGTAGAAGAAAGCCCATGGTTATATAACCTTCTAATGCAGAAACCCAACCCCCCAACTGGCCTTCACTTTCATTGGTAAGGAGGCTGGCCTACAACCTAAGCGTGGGAATCTATCTCTGAGACAAAGGACCCAGCAATATGTGAGTGTCCAATGAAAGGCCAGGGGAGCATCTTTTCTTTATTTGGCATATCTTGTGCTGAGATGGCACTGGGGAGGGTCTCTATTGCTTTAAGTCCCAGATTCCTGGAAGGTCAGGTGACCTCTAAACTTAGGCCTAGTAAACACTGAAGCCATTCTAGATTTCATTTTTCAGAATGGGGAAACTTCACTGCAAATCATCCCTCACAAGGAGGACCTGAGTTCAAATCTGGCCTCAGACATTTAACACAAAACTAGCTGTGTGACCTTGGGCAAGTCATTTAACCCCAATTGCCCTACCTTCCCCCCTCCAAAAAAAAATCAAAGACAAAAGAATTTGAATGTTATATTACTTGGTGTATATATGTTTAGTGTTGATATTGCTTCTTTATAGTACCTTTTAGCAAAATTGTACTTTATTTCCTTATCTCTTTTGATTAGATCTATTTTTGCTTTTACTTTGTCTGAGATCAGAATTGCTACCCCTGCTTTTTTCTTTCTTGATTTAGCTGAAGCATAATAGATTCTACTTTAACCCCTTATCTTTACTCTGTGTGTATCTGTTTCAAATGTGTTTCTTGTAGCATTCTGTTTTTTTATCTACTCTGATATTGTATGGGATAAGTGAAAACTTCTCAATTTTGGGCGGTTAGCATCCCATGTCACAGTGTGCACCCCAGAGGATGAGGGACAGCAAGGCAGGGCTGTCTGAGACCTCTTTGTTTGAATTCACGCCTAAAGGAGACCTCACCCTATCCGCAATGAGAGTAGAAGGCAGTCCTAGAACTCACTCTCAGCCCTTTGTCCTCTTCTGGTGCTGAGCTTGTAACCCCATTCTCATCCAATAGAAGTCAGGGACAACAAACTCAGGGTATAAAAGCTCAACCCTCAAAAGGTTGGGCGTCCTCCTTTGCTGACCTGTTTTGGGAAAAGACTCCCCCATTCCCTGGAATTGGTAACAAAATATTCCTGTTCTCTGCAAGTATTCCTCTGATTTTTCTTTCTTTAATTGGGTAAGTGGTTTTCCAACCTACACAGTATCCACTTCGATTTTATGGGAGAGTTCATCCCATTTACTTTCATAGTTACTACGATATTGATCATTATAAAATACTTTATGCATGTACAAGAAAAGAATAAGATGCAATTTGAGATTTGTAAAAAGGTCATCCTCCCTGAGAGAATCAAAAAAGGCTGTCTCAAGGAGGAATCATTTGATCTGGGCTTAGGATAGATAGACATTAAGAAGGCAGTGTGTGTTGGCCATTCCAGACAATGAAAACAGTATGAGCAAAGACATAGAGGCAAGAAAGCATAGGGCCCATAAAAAGGACTATGAGTAATCTGGTTTGGTTGAGATATAGTAGGAAATAAAATTTTAAAAGTAGAGTTAGACCATGGAGAACTTAGAGTAACAGAGGCAGAAGAGTGTTTCCAATGAGTTCTATCTTCTCCTAGAATCTGGCACCCACACTGCCCACAGCAGATCAATAACCACTCTACAATTAGTTTTAAAGAGTTGCCCAGGTCACAGAGATTTTAAGGGACCACCCGAAAGTTATACAGTCAATATGTATCAAATGCAGGACTTGAACCCATCTTCCTGACTTGAGGCCAGATTTTGACCCATTGTGTCACATTGCCTTTCAAATACCACCTGCATACAAAGCAATTGAGGGGAGTGGAGCACTAACAACTGGGGAGGGGCGGGGTTGGAATCAGGAAATGCCTTCTGTTTGTGATGGGAAGACACATGAACTGACCCTTAAAGGAATCTGGGGATTCTAAGAGGTTGAGGCAAGGAGCCATGTGAGAGGCATAGACTAAGCAAAGGCACAGAGGTGGGAGATGGAATGCAAATAGCGTTTACCTGGAACACAGAATTTTTATACCCAGAGAGAAAAAAGGTAGTGGCCGTAAGGTAGGGAACTGAAGTCTTTTTTTTTCTTTTTTTTTTCTTTTAAATGACTTGTTCATTTACTTTTAATTTACAAGATTCAGTTCCACATTCACTTGAGTTTCAGATTTTCTCCCCTCCCTTCCCCCCCCCCCATGGTGGCGTGCAATCATGTATAGGATCTGCAAATACTTTCACATTGTATAATAGTTTGGTTATATAGAAGGGTTTTAACCAATGAGTGATCATTGGGAAAAGAAAAAAAAAAAAAGGCAAAACCAGACGTGAAAGAGAACAATAGCGTGTTTTGCTTCAGTCTCCATTTAAACTATAGTCTTTCTATATCTTTCTCTGAGTTTAGATATCTACTTCCATCCTGAGGCTTGTAGAGTTGTCTTTAGCTGTGCATTGTTGAGGATAGTCCAGTTTATCAAGGTTGG
>CM053586.1:230865184-230888428 GCA_028646515.1 Pseudochirops corinnae
GCATAGTATATCATATCATATATCATATTAATTATATTATATTATATTATATTATAAAACATAATTGCTATAAAAATATAAGCTTTTTTTTCCTTTAACCCTTTTGGCTAGTGGTTTGGTTTTTGTATCATGGACCCCTTTGGCAGTATGGTGAAGCCAGTGGACTACTTCTCAAAATAATGACTGTACATACCTCAAATACATAGGATTACAAAGAAGATAAGTAACAGGGTGTCCCCAAAATCTTCATGCCGTTTTAAGCTTGTTTCCTTTGTAAACCTATATATTTGAGGCACACACAATCATTATTTTGA
This sequence comes from Pseudochirops corinnae, assembly GCA_028646515.1. Lineage (NCBI taxonomy): Eukaryota > Metazoa > Chordata > Mammalia > Diprotodontia > Pseudocheiridae > Pseudochirops > Pseudochirops corinnae. The sequence continues at coordinate 230,865,499 of CM053586.1, forward strand.
AAAGGGATTCATAATTTTACTAGTTTAAAACTGTGTGAATTTGGGGACACTTGTAATTGGTGATTAAATCAACTATTTACACCTTGTAAATAGTTGGGCATTTTTTAAAGGTTCTCATGTCTTAGGTGAAGAACCCCTGCTTTAAACAAAAGAAATGTATAAAAACAACCTCAGGCAAATACATCTTGCTAACCTATGGGAGTGTCAGTCTATCTTAATTATTAGGTGATTTCTCCTGGGCTAGAATTCAACACATCTATATCATAGGCCTCTGCTGCTCATTACTGTGGGACTTCAGGAAAGTCCCTTAACCTCCCTTGGACTCAGTTTCCTCATCTGTAGAATGAGCAGAATAGACTGGATGGCTTCCAAGGTCCCTTGCAACTCTGAGATTCTGATCATTAGATTGTAAGCAGCTCCCATAATAAACATGCCTTAGACTTTCATAACATTTTTGATAATATCACCTCATCTGATTCTCATGGCAACTCTATGATAGGTTAGACAGGTAATAGATTTCATTCAGTTCAATTCAACTTTTATCAAACACTACCTAAATGCAAGGCACTATGCTAGATCCTGTGGATGCAAAGGAAAAAAAAAAGTGAAATAGTTCTAGCCCTCAAGGAGCTAACATTCCACAAAGAAGGAAAGGGGAGCAGGTAAAAGGAATAAGCATTTATTAAGCTCCTACTAGGCACCAACACTGGACTAAGCACTTTACAAATATTATTATTCATGACTCACAATAGCCCTGTGAAATTAGAAGTTATTATTCTCCCCATTTTACAGATGAAGAAATTGAGGCAGACAAAATTTAATTAACTGGTCCAGAGTCACATAGCTAGGAAGTATGTACGGTCAGATTTGAACTCAGTTCTTCCTGACTTCAAGTTCTGAGCTCTAGGCACACACCACTTGCATCTAACTCAGAGGAGTCTGCAACTTGCCTGTATTTCCAAAATAAGCTCCCTACCATTCTAAATGACCTCTTACCTAACTCCAGTTCCTACTGGATTATGCTATCTGCTTGATTATGCTATCAACCTTCTGTCCATTCCCCACCCACCACCACCCAAATGTGTTTCCCTAGGAAAACGGTCAATGAGTAGAACTTCCAATAGTCAGGCTGACCAGACCAGGGAAATCTGCATTCTTTGAGGCACCTAGTAGTGCCTTATCAGTAGCAGTATTGATATAAGTATTAGTATTATTGCTGTTGTTATAAATATCACCATAACTGATATTTAAATAATATTTAATAATTGTTACTTATATAATTATCACTGTAGATAACATGCTTTATATCATTATAGTTGATATCTAAATAAAATTAATCATTGTAACTTATATATTTGTCATTACAGATAGCATACTTTAGATTATTATAGCTATATCAGTATAGCTGATATTTAAATAAAATTAAATAATTTTACTTACATAATTGTTATGCTTTATGCTTTAATGTTTGCAAAGAGCATCAGAGCACAATCATTCTCAAGACTGACAAGAAGGAAAAAAAGACACAAAAGGAGGTTTCTGAAAAGTATAACCTAAATACTCTAAGGGTCCAATTAAATTGGACTAGGCTGCTTGAATCTCTAAGGTGAGATCTTAGCTCAGGATCAAATTTGCTATTCCATCTTAGTTAGGGAGATAGTAAGCGACCCCATCAGTCACTACTGAAGGCTTAATAATAGTCCCACACTTCAATTTCTATTGATTTACAAATGTTTGAAGGAAGCTCTGATATTGACCTGACTCCCTGAATCTGTAAGTTTCTGATCTCCTCTCCCTTCCTCTCCTCTGCTCTTCTCCCCTCTCCTCTGCTCTCCTCTCATCTGCTCTGCTCTGCTCTCCTCTCCTGTGCTTTCCTCTCCTCTCCTCTGCTCTGATCTGCTCTCCTCTCCTCTCCTCTCCTCTCCTCCCTTCCCTTCCTCTTGAATGCAAATTATAAGCAAGGAGGAAAAACCTACAGAAGTAACTTCTCAGAAGCTAAGAGGACATTAAAATATGACTATGTGTGTCATCTTCTCCCTTGTGGCCTTCATACTTGTGGTCCCCAATGCCTGTAATGCACAGCCTCCCCACCTGCATTTGGAGAATCCCTCATTTCCTTCAATAGCTGCCTTAAGTATCATCTTCTACATTTTTCCTCATCCCCCTAAATATTAGTGCCATCCCTTCCTAATTCTTCTTTTAACTATCTTCTAATTATTTTGGATTTGCTCTGTGAAAGGCAAAATGGGAGAATAGCTAAAGAGCTGGCTTCTAAGGATAAGACAATATTAGTTCAATTCCCATCTTTGACAGCTACAGTGTATGTGACTTTAACCTCCCTGTGCTCTACAAAAGTCTCTGAGATTATACATTGTAGAGATACCACCTTGTGTTGGTGAAGGTAATTTCCTCTCCTGGGAGTTCCTTATAGCAATGAAATCACAAGTCTAGTTTCTACCCTTATATTCTGTGAGTATGTGTGTGTATGTATATTCTCTGCCCTAGTAGAATGTAAACTACTTGAAAGCAGAGAGTTTCATTTTTTCGTCCTTATATCCCCACCACTTAGAACATTGCCTAGAACACAGTAAGCTCATTATGAATGCTTCTTGATCGAGGAAGCAAAAGACCCCACTATTTCATATGCCCACCTGTCTGCTGAAATATTTCCTTTACCCAGCTTATAAATCTGGGTCTTGTTTTATCTTCACTGTGTTTTGAGAAGTGTCCAGATACAATGGCACACTGTTGAGTCTACAGAAAATGGTTTTAAAATTACAACAGAAAGTATAAATGAGCAGTTTTATATATGGTTTCGTCTACCTGTCTCTTGCAAAGAGCTGTTCCATAGATCTCTAAGCTGGTCATCTATCTTTGTTCCATTGGCCCCTTGGACGGTGCTTCACTGAATTGATTAATGAAATGGATTTTTTTTTCTCACGCTTTGATGACTGGCCATTTCTGAAAATGAGAAAGCTTCTTGGTCAATGAACTGTGACCTTAACCCAGTGGTATTATGAATGGGAATATAAAGGGGCGATGTCAATGAGGCTGATACACATCAAGTCTATAGAGAGCCCGGTGGCTTCTGTGGTCTCTTCTAGCCCTGAATCTCCGATCTTTTTCCAGGCCTACAAGTTCTTGATGTTATTTTAATGCTACTTTGCATAAGTTATGAGTGTCCCCAAATCATTACTGATACTATATCTCTCCCCAGTTTTGCCCACTATGTACCTTCACATTTCCTTCTGCACCCATCACAAATACGATACTGCTATATTGTTTTGTTCCATGATTCATAGCCATGTAGCATTGTCAAGAGCATGCCCATTATTCATTAAACATCACTGGCAACTTGTTACCTCCAGAATCAATTATAAAATCTTCTTTTTGGTCTTTGGAGTCCTTTGTAATCTGCCTCTCCTTACCTTTCCAGTCTTCTTTTAACTTACGTCCTCCCACCCATCCACCACCACCCTCATTCACTGAACAATACAGTGACAATGGCCCCTTTGCTGTTCTCAAACCCTCCATTTTCTGACTTTGGGTTCTTTCACTGGCTGTCTGCCATACCTGGAATGCTCTCCCTTCTTATCTGTCTCCTGGCTTCCCTAGCTTCCTTCAAGTCCCAACTAAAATTTCATCTTTCACAAGAAATCTTTATCTTATTCCCCATAATTTTAGAATCTTGTCTCTTGATTTTTTCCCAATTTACTATATGTATATATATGTATGTATATATGTAACAGAAACTGTCTTTTGCCTTTCTTTGCATCCTCAGCACTTAGCACAGTGCCTGCCATATAATAAACACTTAAATATTTATTGACCAAATGGTTCCTATTCAAGGCTTTTTATAGCAGTGGAATCTATGGGATCATTGATCATTGAAAACCCTGTGCAGCTCTGTAAATGTAATCCAACCTCAGCTTACTGTCCACTCTTGGTCTTTCATGGTATTCAGTAGGATAAGCTGAAGTTCCCACATCTATAACATCTTAAGGAACTACTCTGATGCTTTGGGGCTGCTCATTTTAAAACAATGAGTAGTAATTCACTGAGTGCATTATACAGTATGGGAGGTGTTATTATCTAGGATTCAATGTTGACTATATCATTTCTATATTCATTTTTCATCCAGATGAACAGATCTTTGAATATCTTTGATCCCAGGATATCTGCCCAGTGAAAAATCTGTAGCCTACTTCAGCCAACGTGTGGTAGCTTTGGCAAACTCTCAGTTCCCTGTCTGCAATAGCTTGGCATTTGTGCCCAATCCATTGAACTCCATATCTATAGTCAAGTCATTTGAGAGCTTGACCACCCAGTGTGCTTCTGTGTCTTTCCTCGAGCCATCTGGAAACCATCCAGTGTTCCTTTCGAAGAAGTGAGGAACTGTAGCATCCTACGATTGGCTCCGATGTGTCTGTTGAACTTCCACATTCTTCTCATCTCGTTCCATTGGAGATTTTCCTTTTACTGTCTATGGCTTTCTTTGGAAAGTAGTTTTAGAATGACCTTTATCTAACAATTAACCAGGAACGAATTAACTAAGCAAGTTGAGATCAAAACCACTAGGCCACAAAAAATCTTCCTTGTCTTTTGGACTTTCCAAGTGTGAATATTTTTCTTGTTGTCCTTAGTGATGCTGCCAAGATTTTGGTCTCCATTCCAACACAACAGACAAGAACCAATCAGGCAGTACTTTGGAAAGAGTTTGTTGGTGAGAACATATGTTGCTAAGTGATGGGCATCATTTGTTCCTTTCTGGTTTTCCTTTTTATCACTGGCATGGAAACTACAGTTCCTTCCAAAAAAAGAGAAGGCTGAGTCAGATTTCTGCTAGGACAATATAGAAGTTGGTTTCTTGGGGGACATGACTGAAATGGCTCCAAAGTTGAATACTAGGGCAACCTCAAATTCCCAAGGAAGGGAGGGAAAAAAAAAACCCCAATTTCGGTTCTCCTGACCCTCAAGTCTAGAATTGTCTTGTCTTGCCTTCCTAGAGACAAGTGCAGTATAATCAGACCCAGCTTTCGATCTCATTTACAGAGAGAGCATGCCTTTGAGAAAACTGGGACAGAAGGAAGGGAAACATTCAGCACAAGATGCCTTTGTTCTCTTTTACTGTCCTTCATCAAACTGTCAAAAATTAATCTTCCTTTGACCTGGACATGCCACTTCCATGGCCAGAAGTATCCACCTATTCCTTATTGTCCACAAGACAAAAGTTGCATTCCTTAATGATAGTTCCTTCCTTGGGTAATTACCTCTAATTTATCTTGTATAAATCTTATTTATACACAGTTGTCTGCATGATATGTCCCCCCCCCATATTAGATTGTGAGTTTCCTGAGGTCAGGAACAGTTTGTTAAATTTTTTTTATTCCCACAACATAGCCCAATGCCAGCACACAGTAAATGCTTAATAAAGGCTTGTTGTGGAGCAGCTAGGTGGTGCAGTGAATAGAGCATGGGCCCTGGAGTCAGGAGGACCTGAGTTCAAATTTGACCTCAGACACTTAACACAAAACTAGCCGTGTGACCTTGGGCAAGTCACTTAACCCCACTTGCCCTACCTTCCCCACTCCAAAAAAATAAATAAATAAATGCTTGTTGACTTAAGCTGGGATTTTGAGGGCCTAGAAAATCTGGTTGCAGCATCTCTCTCCAGTCTTATTTCATATTGCTTTTCTCATACACATGACGTTCTAGATAAATTAGACTAACTGTTCCTGAGTCACATTTTGCCATCCTCTATCTCAGTATGTTGGAAAAATCGTCCCACTTTACTCCTCATCCCAGCTTGCCAAACTCCTTTTCTTTCAATATTCAGTTCAGTTACTTCTACCACAAAGCCTTTTCTCATACTCCCAGTTTAAAGCAATCACTCCTTCCTCAAAATTTCCTAGATCTGGCCTGCTTTTTTGCCTTGTCATCACATCCTACTTAGTATTGTAATAATCTGTATACAAACATAAATGCATACATGTATGTAGGTGTGTGTATATATGTTATATGACATTATAACAACATTTTAGCTAACATTCATATAGTGCATTGAGTTTTGCAATGCATTTTTGATATTACCTTATTTCATCCTCTAAACAATCCTGTGAGTTAGGTGTTTTTATCATTCCTGTTTTACAGATGAGGAATTTAAGGCTGAGAGGTAGTAAGTGACTTGCCCAAGATCAAACAGGTAGTAAGAGCTTGAGACAGATTTTAATCTCAGGTCTCCTTTGACTCCAAATCTATAACTATGCCACCTAGCTGTCCCATCCTCAGTAGATTATCAGTTCTATAAGGGCAAGACTCTCATGTTTTTCATATTTTCATCACCAAAACAAAATAGAATGCATTGCATACAGTAGGTGCTTAATAAATGCATAACCACAATGGGAGAAATAACTTTTATTCTACCAATGTATGGAAAGGTAGAGGAGAGTGAGGAGAATCCATTTTTAGAAAGTAAATTACCCAAACATCTCTATGCTCATGAGAGGCAATGTAGAAAAGTAGATGAAGAGCTAACCTTTGAGCCAAGAAGATCTGGGTTCAAGTTTTGTCCCTGATATGCTCTATGTGATCCTGAACAAGTCACTGAACCTCTCAAGGCTTTAGGCACCTCTCTAAGATTATGAATTGCTGAAAAGATACTGAATTGTTAGAGAGTTTTCTCTTCTGGGAGTTGCTTAGGGCTCTGCCTCCAGGTTGTACATCCATCCCCCCTCATTATATTGCTTCTAGGCCTTTCCTTTTTTTTCTCTCCTATCAAACTAAGTTATTTCTCCAAAAGTTAGCAATCATACTATTTGTGGAAGAACACTCCAAGCTGTTTAACCAAGTAAAAAATAAATAAACATGGAACTGCTAAGCAATTGAGCACAGTCAGACACTACGATCCTTTCACACATCCTGAACCCAGGATGATCACAGGCAACTGGGCCAACCGAATCAGCAATAGAAAGAAGTATCTCGTGTGAAAAGCAGAACCAATCTCTTCCCACCTGCTCCCCACCACTTACTGGTGGACGTTCCATTCATTGAAGCAGAATGATTCCCTTGTGAGTAAAAGAAAAATCACTCCTTTCCCGAAGCCCTAATTCTTTGAACTTTAGATTTAGAAGGGACCTTGGAGCTCGTCTCTATGTGTTTTATTGTTTTTGTTTGTTTTGCTTTTTTGGAGGGCATTTGGAGTTAAGTGACTTGCCAAAGGTCATACGGGTAGTTTTTGTGTTAAGTGTCTGAGACCGCATTTGAACTCAGGTCCTCCTGACTCCAGGGCCAGTGCTCTATTCACTGTGCCACCTAGCTGCCCCCATCTCTATATTTTTTAGTTAACTTTTCTTTCTTTTATTAACAAAGTTTGATTTCCCCTCCCTCTGAAAGCATCCACCATTGAAAACTCTTGTAAAATATGCATTTCTTATTCAGTAGTTTTTCAGTTGTGTCCAACTCTTTGTGACCCCTTTTGGGATGTTCTTGGCAAATATCCTAGAGTACTTTTGCCATTTCCTCCTCCAGTTCATTTTACAGATGAGGAAATTGAGGCAAACAGGGTTAGGTGATTTGACCAGGGTCACATAGATTTGTGACTCAGGAGGGCAAGATTTGAACTTAGGAAAAGGAATGTTTCTGACTCTATGCCTGGTTCTCTATCCACTGTACTACCTAGCTGCCTATTCCTCAACCTGTAAGAAGGAATAGTAATAATGATAACACCTTAGAGGATTGCTAAGAGGATCAAACAAAATAATGTGCTTAAAACACATTCAAGTCTTAAAATGCTAAATTCATGTCAGTTGTTGTTCTTGCTATTGTTCATATTGTTGGCATTGTCCTTTGGGAAAAGAAAAAGATCCTACCAACAAAACACCTGGCAGTTATTTAGAGCTATGGAAAGAAAACTCCAATGTGAGTCATGAGATCCAGATTCTCACTCCAAACATACTTTTTCTTCCTTTCTTTCCTTCTTTCTTTCTCCTTTCCTTCCTTCTTTCTTCCTACCTTCCTTTTCTTCCTTCCTTTCTTTTTCTTTCTTGCTTTCTTTCTTCTACTTTCTTGCTTTCTTCCTTTTTGCCTTCCTTCTTTCCTTTCTTTTTTTCCTTCTTTCCTTCCTTTTCTATTTTCTTTTCTTTCTCTTTTTCTTTCTTTCCCTCTTTCTTTTTTCCTTTCCTTCTTTCTTTCTTTCCTTCTTTCTTTCTTTCCTTCCTTCTTTCTTTCTTCCTTCCTTTCTCTTTCTTTATCCTTCCTTTCTCTTTCTTTCTTTCTTTCCTTCTTTCTTTCTTTCCTTCTTTCTTTCCTTCTTTCTTTCTTTTTTCTTTCTTTCTTTTTTTCTTTCTTTCTTTCTTTCTTTCTTTCTTTCTTCCTTTCCTTCGAAGATTCTTAAAGAAGAGAAGGCTTGAAGAGGTGAGGAGGACAAGGGAGAAGGGAAAAAGAAGAAGGATATGATCACTAGTTCAAATATTAGAAAAACAAGTAGAGTTATTCTACTCTTACCTCAGTTTGAGACCTTAGTCAAGTCACTTTCCCTCTCTTGGTCTCAATTTCCTTACCTGAAAAAGTAGGAGATTTAATCAGATGCTTCCTGAGGTCCCTTCATGCTATAAAATCCCATGACTCTGAGAAAGTATCATATTCAGCCCAAACATAACTAGGATGTTTCGTGCAAGAAATCAGTAATCATGTTATTAGAGTCAATTGTTGGTTAGCTACATGTAGGTTATTTTGTTGGTTAACGGTGACAATTTTTTAAAAATTCTGACTGGCTTTTCCTACCACTCAGCAGACTTCTGGATTATCTCTCTGACACGAGGTGGCAGGAAATGAAAACCCTTTAAATGTCAGTCTGGGTAAAAACAACTCAAAAAGTAAATCTACCAAAACCACGTAATGCATTCCCAAACCAAAGAGAAGTAGGTTTTTGGATTATACTCTGTTTTGGATTTTCTGTGGCACTGCTTCCCTCTAGCCATGCAGATAATTGAGAATTTAATGCAAAGTTGTCACTACGGAAACCAACAACAAACGACTCTGCAGGCCAGGCAACCTTTGGCTTTTCAGGGTCTAAACCATTCTCTGAGAGTATAGTTTACAGCCAGAGAGGAACAAGAATAGTGAACAGATCTAGGATTTCATCAGCATAGGGCAGTCCCAAGTAAGAAAATTCCTGCTACCAATTAGGTGTGCACCTTCTCTGCAACCTATAGTCTTTGCCTAGAGCAGTGGTTCTCAACCTGTGGGTCATGACCCCTTTGGGGGTCGAACGGAGTCACCTAAGACCATCAGAAAACACATATTTCCGATGGTCTTAAGAACTGAGACGCCACTCCTCTATCAGTCTCCAGGTGGGTCCTCCCACATGCAGATACGCCCACATACAAGTATTAAAGGGTCGCAGCATTAGGAAGGTTGAGAACCACTGGCCTAGAGCAAAGAGAGATAAAATGACTTTACCAAGGACACACAACCAGTAAGTGTCAGAAGCAGGACTTAAATTCCTGTCTCTATCCATTGAGCCATACTATCTCTCTTACTGTCAGAGCGTGCAATAATACCAGCTATAATCATGTATTAGGACAGTTTATCAAAAGACTATAGATTTCAAATTAGAAGGAACTTTATGGGTCATAAAGTCCAAACTTCTCATTTTACATAAGAGGTAAATTAGGTCCAAAGAGGTTAATGGCTCACCCAGGTAAACACAGCTAGGAAGTGTCTGGAGAGGAATATAAAAGTAAAGAGATTAGAATAGAGCCCTATGATAACTGCTATTAAAAAAACACTCTGCAAAAGCACTACTTCAGTGCCTGATAGTGGCATGGAGGTGGCCTTGTGTTCCCAAAGTTTATGACATCAGAGGAAAAACCCCTGGCAGATTCTACCAAGCTGTAAAGACTTCAAGTGTGGTCCCAGGAATAGACCACGTCAACCACCCAAGGGCCAGACTAGAATAGCTAAGGCTAGAAAAGTTTCGTACCAACAGGTTAGTTACTACATGCTGAATGTTTTGGTCATGGCCAACCAGGAAGCAGAGAAAAATTCAAAAAATGACTCTGAGTCCTCTTGGGCCCCTTTCTGCTTTTGTGGTGGCAGTGGTGTTCTAAGTGTTCTAAGAATGGCACAGTTTTTATAGTCTACCCATAAAGGTTGGTACTCTCAGTGTGAAATATTTGTCCAACAACCAATGGCTTAATATGCTACTGGGAAAACCAAACCATTTCCATATGGTTATTCTTGCTGAATAAAATAAGATGGAAAGAAATTGTCGCTATATGATAGGTGTCAAACAAATCAACAAGTATTTACAAGCATACCTCATTTTATTATACTTTGCTTTATTGTACTTCACAGATCTTGCACTTTTTACAAACTGTAGATTTGTGGCAACTCTGCCTTGAGCAAGTCTCCCGAGCCCTTTTTCCAATTGCATGTGCTCACGTCTCTCTGTGTCACATTTTGGTAATTCTTGCAATATTTCAAACTTTTCATTATTGTTGTATCTGTTATGGTGATCTGTGATCAGTGATCTTTGATGTTAGTATTGCGATTGTTTGGGGGCACCATGACCCATGTATAAGACAACAAACTTAATCAGTAAATGTTGTGGGTGTTCTGACTACTCTACTGACTGGCTAGTCCCCTATCTCTCTTCCTCTCCTCCAGCCTCCCTATTCCCTGAGCAAAACAATATAAAAATTAGGGCAATTAATAACCCTACGATGACTTCTAAGTGTTCAAGTAAAAGGAAGAGTCAATCAATGTGACAAACTTCATTGTTGTCTTATTTTAAGGAATTGCCACAACCACCCCAAACTTCAGCAGCCACCACCCTGATCAGTCAGCAGTCATCAACATAAAGGCAAGATTCTCTACCAGCAAAAAGATTATGACTTGCTGAGGGCTCAATTGGTGGTTACCAATATTTTTAGCAATAAACTATTTTTAATTAAGTTATGTACATTTTTTTAGAATAATACTGTTGCACACTTAATAGACTACAGTATAGTGTAAAAATAACTTTTATATGCACTGGGAAACCAAAAAATTTGTGTGACTTGCTTTATTGCAATATTCACTTTATTGCGGCAGTCTGGAACCAAACCTGCAATATCTACAAGGTATGCCTGTATTAAACACCTACTGTGTGAGGCACCATAGTAGGTATTGGGGATATGAATATAATGAATGAAACAACCACCACTCATGGGAATCTTCGATCATAATGAGAAAGATAACAAAGATATGTGTGTGTGTGGATAGACATAAAAAGAATAAACAAAAAATTAGAATATAGTTGAAATACAAAGTAGAATGAAGGCACTAGGAATTAGGAAAGGTTTAGTGGAGGAGGCAGTGGTTGAGCTACATCTTGACAAAACAGAGGGGCTCTGTGAGGCACAGAAGAAGAGGGAGTACGCATCAAGTATCTGACATGACCAGTGAAAAGACACCAAGATGGCATACCATGTGTGAGGAACAGAGAGAAGGCCGATTTGGCCAGAACAAAGTATGCATGGATGGAGAAGGTCATGTCTAATGAGGCTGGTAAAATAGGGCCGGCCTGTAAAAGTTCAACAAGAAAGTTTATCTAGGTCATAACGATTCTCCTCAGAGAAATGAATGAAAGTTGGAGGAGTGGGTTTCACTGCATACCCAAATGCAATAGTCATCATCATTCCAGGGGTTACTTTATCATTTCTCCTAGCAGTGCTCTTGACATTCTTAAGGAGACCACCTATGTGCTCATATCTCAGAGGATGAAAAGGTAGAGAAATCCTATGAACTTGACAAGATACTCTGAACTAGTACTTCTGATTAAGCAATTCATAAACCTATTGGGGGTTCTTGATGAAAGCAGTAAATAATTATGTAAAGAAATAATAACTAAATTACTCTGGAAGTTCACAACACATTTTTTGTGGTTTTTATTAACAGATGTTCACAGAATTAAACTATTTTGGGAACCAGAGCTCTAAAATAAGTATATACCTTAATACTTAGTAGCTTGAGAGTAAAGATGGATATAGTGGAGGATCGTGAAAGCAATGTGGGAAAATATGGATTCAGAAACGAAAAAAGTCAAAGACTGGTAGATTATTCAAAAGCTTCATGCTTACAGCTCATGAATAATTTCTTCAAGAACAGAATTGGGAGGTGATGGATGGATATGGAAGGCACCTAAGAATATCAGAAAAAAAATTTAAAAAGAAATTGATTTTTAGAACATAGATGCAATGACTGGTTATTGACACAGGAGACATTTCAGAATGTCTAAATTCCATCAGACTGTCAACTTGTTAATGCAAAGGCCAAAATCAATACTAAATCAAAAGAATAAAAAATATGAAGTAATCGATTGTAATTCTACTAACCTATTTAATCAAGCTTCTGAAAAATCAGAAATTGATAAAAGTAATGACACAATCTGTCACCAGTTCTTAGAAAACAACAGCTGCTATGAGGAGGTCAGAGGAACCCAGAAATCTCACCCAGCACATATTTGATTGCCTTTCCAAGAGGAGAAATATGTCAGTCAAGGTCTAAAATATAAGCTCATTGGCAAAACATACCAAAGATGGATGATGGAGATTACATAGAATGTGGCCTACAAAATAATCAAAGTCAGTGAAAAGGAGCCCACAGAAAACTAAAATAAGACTTAACTTAGAGTTTAAGGATGGATTGAAGGCTCAGGAAAAAGAAAAAACCATGATATGGGACAGATTTGCAGTGTTTCTCTAGTGATCTCTTCTCATTATCAATTGCAAAGGAATTACATTTGGGCTTCACATCCCCAGGCTCCAAAGACCTTTGTGAGGAAATATCACTTCTGGAAAAGGAAATGATGGAATCAGGGTTAGGATTAGGATAGATCTGATGAAAGACATGTTGGATATGTGTCAAATGCAGATATGTATTCTAGAGGCAACATGGTTTTAGAGACACTCAGAAATTGATATTCAAGATACCACATAGAAGATTCCAAAAAAGAATAAAAATCACAGTATTATTTTTTAAGTGTCATTTGAAAAAATATCAACAAACTGACCCATACACCTACCTTCTACTTTCTAAAATCTTTGTGAAAATGGTCTGTGTATGCACTGAGGACATTGTTGACGGAAAATATGAGAAGGAAACAGGCAGGTGTTTGCAGAAAGTTTTCTATAATGAGCCACATCTTCACATTCACAATATTGACAGATGGAGAAAGAATGCAAGGTCTTGATTATCACTTTTTTGATTACCAAAAGGTGAACAAACAAGTATCTTTTGACTTGATCAACACCAACTAAAGGGTCCTCTAACTGCTATTTATCACACATGTGCAAAATCACAAAAATCACTTGGTAAATACAATGAAAGAGAATGCTTTGTCCACTGATCCTCCAAATATCAATAGCAATTTAGGCATAAAATAAATATATACCTTTTAATAAAAAAATCTATGACACAACATTTAAGGTATTCACCCATGTCAATCTGGATCCTAATCCAAATGTGAGAGAGATTGGATATAAATGGTAAGTTTCTGTAGCTGTTTGTCTTTGCAAACGATGTTGTGCTGACTACATCAAGGACCAGAACACTACAGGGCCTTGTCAATGAGAACAACAGGCACTCGAAAGAGATTGGCCTAGCAACTGATGTGGGGAACAAAATGAATGCAGAATGCAGACTGTACAGAATGTAACATGAAGTTGAATGGGTAGCACATTGAGTTAATCACATTAATATATCAGGAGCTATGTCACGGACAAACCCTTCGGTTAGACAATAAACCTGGACAAAAACTAAATAGGAGGGAGAGAATGGGCTAGATTGCATTTTGGAAAATTGTGCAGCACTTTTAATGATGTCAGTCTGCTATCTACCACTTCCTACTGTGTCTTGGCTGTAAGCTTACTTTCTGACCAAGTCTACTCCACCAGAAACTTGGACGTTAGTTACCCCTGATACTTGAACTCTACCCTTGGTTCCCTGCAAGCTCTGATAGGCACAGTTTCCATGCTGTTCTTTTTTTCTCTCTTCCTTTCTTCCTCTCCTCTTTCCCCAGTATTAGCACCATACCTGGAACATGTAAGTGTTGAATAGATGTTTTATATAACTAAGTATCTATCTACTGTCCTAACACCAATACAAGTGGCAGCTGTATAGCAGCACATCATAGAATACCATCTCTGAAGATGGTAAGGAACAAGAAGCAAGGGACCTCAGAAGTCACTTAACCCAACAACCTCATTTTAGAGATGAGGAAAGCAGGGCCCAGAGAGGAGAAGTGACTTTTCCAAGGTCACATAGGGAGTAAGCACCAGATGTGGGCTTTGAACCCAGAGCCTCAGACTTCAGACCCAGTGCTCCTTCCACTGTACCATGTTGCCTCACCCAAATTGTAAATTGCTCCAAGATCAGCAGAGAAACACAGTACATGTATAAATAGGCCACAGCATGTCAACAACAAAGTCTTAACACAAAGGTGGCCTAAAAGGCATCATATCAGTAACCTAATTGTTGATAATATTAGAATGTAATCTTTTCGAGCAGAAGAGCTGGTTTTGTCTTTCACCGTATCCCCTGTACTTAATACAGTGTCTGGCCTATAGCTAAGTGCTTAATTAATGCCTTATTGATTATTTGGTTGATTGATCAGAAGAGGAAGTGAGCTGATCATAAGGTGACAGCAAGGAATAAAAAAGGTCAATAGCATGTAGCCACGAAATGTGAAAATTCCTAGAGAAAGGCCCTTAAGAAAGAAGGAAAAGGTAAGAATTGATCACCATCTTCAAGAATAGGAGCACTGAATGTTCATATCAATGAAGACCATATACACATTGGAGAATAGATCTATGGAGGGATGAGAAGGACTCTAGCTTTATAAGTTTTTTGTAGTGTAGTACAGTGTTTAGTCAGTATTTACTGCCATGTGTTGTGCACTATGAACATAAGGTCAGCCTTGGAATCAAGGAGACCTGAGTTCAAGCCCTGCCTCTGATACATATGAGCCATATGTACTTACTAGCAATGTTCTCCCAGGTCCCCCTAGGCAACTCACAACTCTAAGTAAAATATGGAGGC
This sequence comes from Pseudochirops corinnae, assembly GCA_028646515.1. Taxonomy (NCBI): domain Eukaryota; kingdom Metazoa; phylum Chordata; class Mammalia; order Diprotodontia; family Pseudocheiridae; genus Pseudochirops; species Pseudochirops corinnae. The sequence continues at coordinate 230,880,580 of CM053586.1, forward strand.
ATGCATAGAACATGGGTTATGGTTACAGGAGAGTTGCCAGTCTTCATAGGTAGAAGAATCTTCCACACACATTTCCCTACATAGGTGGAATCACAGGTCTGGACTACAAAATAGAAAGCATCTGTTTCTGTCAAGGACATAATGCGACTGACAACATAAATATATCCGTAGCATAGCCGGTCACATCATCAAGGACTTACTTTATCAGAGCAGCCCAGAAATAAGGGGTCTCATGCTGGAGCATGAACTTGAACTTCTTGTGTATGACTGTATCCTTTCTTGGAAGAAATAGTCACTGCTTCCAGCCACTGGACTCGGGTTCCTTGTCTGAGTGAAAATGTCACAACAGTAAGAGAAGGAGCCCAATTCACACTGTACTCAGTTCTCACAAGTAACAGGTCTTGCTCACTTCCTCTCTGGAGTGAGATACCCAGAACAGGATCACAAGGAGCTTGAGTTCACATTTCACAGGGCTTCTTGATGGCTGCCATGGAGAAATGCATCATCTGAATGGACAGCAAGAATGGACTTCATGTCTCGAACCAGGAAAGTTAGGCTTTTACTTGACACAACAGTTGAGGTTAGCACATGACCAGCTCTGAACCTCAAGATAAGGAGCTAATAGCCTTTCTCATTTGGGAGGGTTGGGCCATAAATATACTGGGCCAAGCTGTCTTTGTCAGAAGGCTCTTGTCTCACTCTTATTCTTTGCTTGCTGGTCACAGCCACAGCTCCATTGTTGGCACACTTATCTGCCTAATAACATTCCAAGTGCAGTTTGAAAAATGGGCATTAGACAGTGCTTGAATCTCTTCCCATATGATATTGCTGTCTGATTAAATTCAGGGCTAATTAATATCAATTTAATCCAATCCAACAAACATTTAAGTAGAGAGACAGTGTGACATCAACAGAGAGAGCACAGACCTAAGTTCATATCCTGCCTCTGAACCTTACTAGCTGTCCTTGGGCCAGCCCCCTAACTTTTCTAAGACTCAGTTGCTTCATCTATAAAATAAGAATGGACAAAATTGTCCCTAACACCTTTTAGCTTTAAATTTATGATCATATATGTGGCATGTAGATAGTAGAGTGGATAGAGTGCTAGACTTGGAGTCAGGAAGACTTGATTTAAAATCCTGTCTCAGACACTACTTACAAGCTGTGTGACCCTGGGACAATTGACTTAACCTCTCTCCGCATCCTTTTCCCCGACTATAAAATGGAGTTGATAATAGCACATACCTCCCAATGTTGTTGTGAAGAACAAATGAGTTAGTATATGTAAGATGCTTTGTAAGTCCTAAAGCACTATATGAAGAAGGAGAAGAAGAAAGAGAAGGAGGAGGAGGAAGAGGAGGAGGAGGAGGAGGAGAAGGAGAAGGAGAAGAAGGAGAAGGAGGAGGAGGAGGAGGAGAAGAAGAAGAAGAAGAAGAAGAAGAAGAAGAAGAAGAAGAAGAAGAAGAAGAAGAAGAATCAGGAGGAGGATGGGGAAGGAGAGAGGGAAGAGAAGGAGAAGGAGGAAGAGAAGAAAGAGAAGAAAAGAAGAAGAAGATTACCTACTTTGTGCAGGTCAATAGAAAATAAAAGCAACATGAAACAAATATTCAGAATATAATGATAACTCCTTTCAAAAGCTGATCCATTTATCCTTCAGTCCATAGCCTACAGCCTAGGCACAGTGTGTAGATTATAGATAACTATACTTGGAGTAAGTAAGACATGGATTTCTTCAAACTTGCAGTGTGAATATGGGTAAATCACTAACCTTTCTCAATCTCAGTTTATTCACCTATGAAAATGGAATTAAGAGAAGCCATCCCTCTTAGGGTCATTGTAAGACCCAAATGCAAGGTGCTTTGCAAACCTCAGAGGACTCCACAAATGTCAGTTCTCATCATGATATTATTAGCATAAGCATTATTATCTTGTTTTCATGTTTTATCAATTTATCCAGATAAAAATGTTTCTAGTATGTCATTTTCCTGTTATTCTTGTATGTTCAATGTTCTGCAGGCTGTTGCACAGTTGGATAAAATAACTGCTTTTTATAATTGAATAAAAGTGTTGGCATGCAAACTCATCTTCTGTAGGGTCACTGAGAGCATCTCAGGGCAACTCGAGCAGCAGCCAGGATGGAAGAAATGATATATACCTCAACCTTTCCCCACAAAGTTTTGATTTCCTCCTCTAAGTCTCTGAAGGTTTTTCATTCCATGGAACTAGGAGAGTGAGCATGAGTATTTAGTGTGGTGATATCCATCAAAAACATTGTTCTCAAATTTTTATGGATTAATGTTATGTCTGGGCAATTGTGGATAACAGTTTGGTCTGTGATAATGGTCTATTTCCAGTAGAGTCCATTTCTTGGATTCTCAAGAATATTTTGATATCTGTATTCACAGTATGAATATTTATCATCTGTATATTTATTAAAGATAGTGAGCCTCTGATATATCATGTTTTGCAAAACATTCAGTAGGTGTAAAATTTTTGCATGGTTTCTGTCATTTCCTTGAATAATTATCATTGATCACTAAATCTGGTCTCCTAATGTATAACCTTTCTGTAACTTCTGGTAACAATCCCATCATTCTGAGTTGTCATTGTAACCTCTTTGCTTCTAAATAAATAAATTTGCATCATTCAGCTACTTGTTTGAAACTTCTTTGGCAATACATGGTTGAGTTGATACAGATATAGGATGTCAACACTTATTTAAGGTGAGATGGGAGTACTAAATGTGTAGGGACACTCAGGTATAGCATAGATAGATATTCCCCCCCCTCTCCCGCCCGTTCCAAGAGAGACTTCCATTTCTGCCTTAAGAGAACAGAAGGTCCATGGCTGGGCCCTTGTTTTTTGCTCATCTATCTCCAAAAGAAATATCAGACTCATCCTCCTAAAATGTAGCTAGTCTAGGAGTATAAAAGTTTCAGGGGGTGGTCATTCTTAAAGATAATCCTTAGCTTGAAATTGCCAATTTAATGCTCATCCACCAAGCATTAGTGACACAAAAGACCACCATAAATAGTGAATATTGAGTAGATATATTTATCCAAGCAAACACCAAACAAAAATCAGAGAAGTCTAGAATATTAGAATTTATTAGAATGTTGGAATATTAGAATTCTAAACATTAGGTTATACCAAAGAAGAACATTCAAGAGTAAATAAGCTCTTTAGCTAGCAGTGAGCTTGAGTCTTTGCTCATACCAAGACAGCGGGATTAATTCATCCAAAGAAAAGTTTTTGAAGTTTCTAGAGAGGCAAACTGAAAATTGAGGATGTGTTGCAAAGTCAGCTTCCCCTACACATCTGCAGCTTCCAAAGCCCTTCTTTTTTATCATCTGTCTGTCCCAAAGAGTCACTATAATCACCCATGTGTCTTTTCCAAGACTGCCACCAATTCCTCCCCTTCCACACCTCAGCATTATCTCCACTAATTAGGAGTCACATCTCATTCTGAGTAGTAGTAACACTCAAAATACCCCAGGCTCAGTTGGAAGCCTAATTACATAGATGGAACCTGTGGATAACTTTTTGATTCTCTTCTTCAATCATAGCCATTTCATAGCTCCATCAGAAGTAAAACACTTCCCGTTAGAGTGTGTACCCATTGTCGACCTTTACTATTACTAAGTGAAGTATGTTAATGTGTTCCAAAAGTATTTCTGCATATTTTAAACCTGTTTGTTATGTGCTGTAAGCTTCTAAGAATCCTTTTTCTTCTTTTTGATGAAGTACTGTGAATCTTTCTGCAACTACCTTAAGGCAATGTCATTAATATCCTACAGGGTTTTGTGCAGGTACACTTCAAATTTTCTGTTTTGTAGTATCAAAAGTGTACATGGAGACTGATACTGTATAGGTAATCATTGTTCTGAATGTGTTCTCCATCTTGACTTTTGATTTCAAAATGTCAAAAAGTGTTATTATTATTGTGGCAACCCAACCATTGAGTATTAAAAAGCAGCTGGCAGCATCTTGGGGTTCCTTAAAAACTAGATTGGTGATCTCCACATTAGTTATCTTTAGATGAATCTTTAAACAACCATCCCTACCATTTGTATCTCTAAGGAAATAACTGCTTTGACTTCTAAGAAGTGGTAATGTGTATCTTTTCACACATGGGGGAATGAATTCTCTACTTTTTGAATCAGAAGGAAGATACTATGTTTGCATGTAATAATGCCTCTGGATGGGTTATATAGATGTCTTCCTAAAGCATGTAGCTTCTTGAATCCCTTAGAAATTACTCAGTACCTCAGAATTGTAAAAACATTTTACATTTCTCCCAATAAAAGTATTGCTACTCCCATATACGTACCATATATTCAACATTCCAACCAAACTGTCTCCCTTGCTGTTCCCTAGACATGATATTCCATCTCCCATCTCCAAGCCTTTGAATAGGCTATCTACCATGCCTGGAATTCTCTCCATCTTCTCTTCTGAATCTTGGAATGCCCTGCTCCCGTTAAGGCTCAATTCAAATGTCACCTTCCACAAGGGATCTTTCCTGATTTTTTAAAATAATTTGAACTTGGTTAGAGGAGCCAGGGAGATCCTTGCCAAGCGGACTAGGCAGCTTAGCAGCATTGTTGGCTTCTAAAGCTCAGTGGTGGTTGCTACTTTCTTTTCTGTGCATTGTCTCAGGCTCTGGGCAGAGAATAAGCTCTGAGCCAGACCTCTGAGGTTACCATGTGGTGAGGCAGGCACTGGTATCCACAAAGGGTAAAAACCACTCTTTGGGAGATGCTGGTGGCTTAACTATTTCTTTGGCTCATTGGTGTTGATAAGCACAAAGCATGGGGGCCAGACTAGCCCACATTGTTTTCCTGTTGGTGGTTAAGATTCTGTTCATCTGAAAGCTTTTCCTTATCTCCCAAGAATCTTTCCCTCCTCTTTCTGGGAATGAACAGAAGGTTGTCACAGAAGTTATTCCCATTTCTGCTGGGCTAAAAGTCTACACAGAGGGATTCTTGTTTAATTCTAACTATTCAACTGACAGTCAGCATGGGATAGAAAATGAAGAACTGGTCTTGAGACCAGGAAGAACTGTGTTCAAATCCTACCTCTGACATATGCTGGCTATGTATGTCTGGACAAGTTACTTAATGTTTCAGTGTTTCAGGCAATACTCTAAAGCTATAGTTCCAGAAAAGATGCTTACCTGAAATGACAAATAGAGTTTCATTACTGAGAATTCTACACAATTGGATCACAGATACAATCCATATCTCTGTAATAATAATAATAATAATAATTATTATTATTATTACTACTATTATTATGTGTAAATACATACATATATTCAACCCACATTGTTATTTTTGTTTTTAATTTTGCAAATCTTAAACATTTTTTAATTAATATGCCCTTCCCATTACATATCTCCCCATCAAGTATTTTTTAAATCCTTCATATGGACATAGTTCAGCAAAACAATTCCTACCTTACCCATGTCAAAAAAAAAAAAAAGAAAGGAAAGAAAAGGTGTCTCTGTATCTTAAAATCATTTTCATGACGGGGGGACAGGAGAATGGTTATAGCCATAATAATTGTTTTCCTGGACTTGAGTGTGATATTAGACTTACTCTCCTTGTTACCTATCAGTAAAATGAGGTCAAGGTTCCTAACACACAAAAGTACAAATGTTTGCCTTGCCTCTGAAAGTCTGAATCAGTCTGGTATGTCCTCCTGTCTAAGAGCTCTGCCATCTTAGATGGCTCCATAGTTCTGTAAGTGTGTGCTTAGAAAGATTTGGCATCTTTCAGTAAACATACATGCCATATTTGATCAACCTTCTACTCCATCAGATTCCATATTCACACCATGAAATGCCTCCTTCGCTTCATTCTCAATTTCTCCATTTTTCTGATTACCAACAAGTCAGCCTTCATGAGGAAGCTGCCTGAACCCTTTTAGCTTCTGCCTAGACTCAGTCTGAAGGCTCTTTCTGTTACAGGTAAATAAGGATAGTGAAGGAGACCAGACCTCTCATTTCACTGTCATAGGGCAATCCTGATGAGGAAACTTTCTTATCAGTGCAGGTCAATACCTTCTCTGAATTCTTAATTTGTCATGGACCCATTTGGCAATCTGGCAAAGCTTAAAAATTCAGAACAATGTTTTAAAATATATAGAAATAAGAAGGAAATTGTTTAAATCAAAATAATTAGCAAAATATTTTTTAATTCATTGACCACAGGCTAAGAACCACTGTTTAGAGAGCTGTCTAGTATTCTGAAAGGATGAGTGACTGCTGGAGTCACAGAGCCAGTATGTGTCAAAGGTGGCATTTGAACCCAGGTCATTCTGGTTTCTGGGATAGCTCTCTATCTACTATACCACATTGTCTCTCTTATTGTAGATAAATAACACTTCCAGAACTTCAGAAATCATGGAGACAGAGTGATTTAATGGAAAGAGTATTAGATCCTGGATCAGAGAATGTTGGAGTCAAATACTCCTCAGCTACTTACTACATTGTGACATCTGGCACGTTACAAGCCTGGGCCTCTGTTCCCTCATCTGTAAAATGAGAATGTTGGACTTCATGACTTCTCAGGTCCCTTCTGGCTCTAAGTAGGTGATTATAGGATTTGTAGACTGAATGGAATATCATACTTACTGAGCATCTTCACTTAGAGATGAAGAAACTAGGAACCAAAGAATGGTTTGCCTAATATACAGGCACTTTTACTCCAGATCCAATGTTCCTTCAGTGTCCTGCTTCCTTGGCTCGTCACAAGCATTCTGATGCTTTATTTTTTCCCTAAATTAAGGAATAGATCTATATGCAATGTATATCTATATCTATCATCTGTTTTATGCATAGTTTCAGAGACTAAATAATACTTGGAGGGAGAGAGAAGGAAGAGCAGAATGGAATGGGAGATAGAATGCTGGGTTTGGAGTAAAAAAGACCTAGGTTCCAATGCTGCCTCAGATATTTACTAGCTGTGTGACCCCAGACAAACATCTCTGGGTCTCAGCTTCCTCATATGTAATAAAAATAGATATCATTTATATAGCATTTTAAGTTTTGCAAAGCACTTTACATATGTTATCTCATTTGAGTCTCACAACAACCCTGGGAGGTGAATGTAAATATTTCCCCCATTTTATAGACTCAGAAGAGTTAAATGATTTTCCCAGGGTCACAAAGTTAACAAGTGTCTGAAACAGGATTCAAACTCAGGTATTCTTGACTCTAAATCTAGTTCTCTAGGGACTTCTCCCTACCTAGTTGACAAAATCTGTACAATGAGGGAGTTGGATCCCACTATTTCTAAGAGCTCTGATAGCTTTAAATCTTTGAACCTATGACTTCAATCCTATAGACATTTACTATGTGCAAAACACTCTAGTAGTGAAAAAAGCTGTGTGCATCAATATCTATACAAATTAGAATTGATAATTTCATTGGGATGAACAAATGAAGTGTCATGAGAGGTCCAAATGGGAAGAGTTCACTTCCAATGGAGGAGAGGTGAAGAAGTAAGGGAATCTAATGTTGTTCAAACACTTATTATGTGTCAGGCATTGCACTAAGGATTGGAGATATAAAGACAAAAATTAAAGTAGTCTTCCCTTAAGGAGTTCACATTCTGCTGATAGGAATGAATGAATGAATGAATGAAGCATCTATTAAGACATTCACTATATTCGAAGCCAAGCACTAGGAATACAAAGAAAGAAATAAGACAGTCCTTGCTTTCAAGGAGCTCACCTTCTCATGGTGGAAATTGAGGATTCCAGCTTCAGGACTGATGATAAAAGTCCCAAAGTCCTTAGGGTGCAACAGCAAAACAGATGTTGTACTCTGACAAATAATACAAAT
>CM053586.1:230888928-231001240 GCA_028646515.1 Pseudochirops corinnae
AGTCCCAAAGTCCTTAGGGTGCAACAGCAAAACAGATGTTGTACTCTGACAAATAATACAAATTTATATGTAGTAATTTGTAGGGGGGGGGGGGGGACCAGTGACTTAAGGAATGCCAGAATGACTTCTTGTTTAAGGCAGGTCTGAGATGAACCTTGAAGGAAGCTGGGGATTCTAAGTGACATAGGTAAGGAAGGAGAATATTCCAGACATGGAGATTAGACCATATAAAGGCAAAGAGTCAGAACATGGAATATCATATCTGGGGAAATCAAATGAGCCAATTTGGATGGAACATAGTGTACTTGCAAGGGAATAATATGAAATTAGTCTTGAAAGATAGACTGGAGCCAGACTATGAAGGGTTTTAAATGTCCACAGAAGATTTAGTATTTTACCCCAGAGGTGACAAGTAGGAAACCACTAAAGCTTCATGACCAGGGGAGTGGCACAGTTGGACCTGTGCTTTAGAAATATCAATTTGATTCCTATATGGAAGATGGCTGAGGGGAGGTTTTGTGGGGGGTTTTCTGTTTGAATTTATTTTTTCTATTTTTAGTTTTCAAGATTCATTTCCACAAGATTTTGAGTTACAAATTTTCTCACTGTCTCTCCCCTACCTCCCACCCCAAGATGGTAAGCATACTGAATATCCCTTCCCCAAATCTGCCCTCTCTTATATCCCCTTCATTCTCCCTTTACTTTCTTGTAGGACAACATGGATTTCTATACCCCATTGCCTGTATATCTTATTTCCTAGTTAGATGTAAAAAAAAATCTTTTAACATTTGTTTTTAAAACTCTGAGCTCCAGATTCTCTCCCTTCTGAGGGGAGGCTTTATGAAGGTATTTGAGCTGAACAGTAATAATAATCCCTGCATCTGTATTTTTATATGAAATATCTTTCTGAGAGTGGCATAGTAAATAAAAAGCCAGCCTTGGAATCAGAAAGACTTGGATTCAAGTCTTGTCTCTGACATACTAGTTATGTGATCCTGGACCATTTGCCTGGTTCTCAGTACCTTGAACAACTCTCTATTACTATAATTTATAGAGAAAGCATTTATCTGTATTGATGGAAGAAATGTCTTTACTGGGAAGACCCTTCCACTGATGAAATCATAGGTCTACATCAAATATATGCACGTATTTCTGTTAGGATTTGTGTTTCAAATATAACAATTTAATATAATCCTTTGACCTCTTCTGATGTTTAAGTTTACCTGGATAATAAAAATTGCTTTTATACCACAGTATCCATAGATGGCACATCACATTTCTCTCTTCAGATAGTTATGTTCAAACTTAACAATAGCGTATCAAATTATTATAAGAATTAATGAGTCAAAGATTTTGTAACCAACTTTGGGAAGACAGGAACAGTAATGCATAAAGGTACTATTGGCATAGCTGCCATCTTGAGACCCAAAGACCAATGCAACAGTCCAACAACTACAGATACTGCCACCAGGAATCTAGAGTGAGTCACTCAACTGCCCAACCACAGTGTTCTTACCTGTGAAAAATGATTGATAACATGTTGATCTCAGGTGATTATACTTCATCTTAATTTAGTTTGACTTCTTGAGAAAGCAATTTTGGCATTAAGACCATAGTACCACAGAATTAAAACTGGGAGATACTTTATAGCTCATCTGGTCCAACCAGTTCATTTTTTACAGATGAGGAAATTGGGGCTCAGTTTCACACAGATAGTAAGTAATAAATTTAGGATTTGAACTCAGGTACTCTACCTCTCAACTAAGTACTTCCTCCAGTATACAATATTTCTTGTCACCTGAAGAATAAGAACATGAAGATATAAATTTGCAAAACATCCAGCCCCCAGATCTAAAGATGCAGCAAGATCAGGAGATGGGCAAATCCAACAGCCTTTGGGATTTTTTTAAGCATCTCAAGTTATTTTTCAGAAGTTCTGGTTTGGCAAATTCCAAAACTCATTTTGCCAAGTTCTTCTTTCCCCCTTAATTTTTAAGCCCATGTGTATTTTAAGGGAAATTTAATCCGCATGTTTCTGTTTCCTTTACACTTAACTCATAAAAATGGCTTGTCAGAGCTATGTGGTGTCCAAGAAGTCTTTGGAGCCTTTAAAATGATATTTTTGAACCTTTCCCCCCTCCCTCCCTTGGAAACAGGAAATTGTGTTTCACTGAAAGCAAATGAATCAAACAGCAAAAGACTCAAATTCAGTATTGATAGTTCAGACACATGAGTTTAAGAGTCTATATGCTTGGAAAAACAGGCTCTTCTACTGTTGCTCTATCCCAGGATCCTTAGGGGACAAGGAAGGAGAGGTTACTACACACCAATGGCTTTTGAAAGACACAGTGTTGTCTCTGAACCCCTACATCTGTGGAGAGTGTCATAAACTCAAAGTGCCTAGACTACTTCTTCCTCTCCATTGAGAGATCTTAACACACTTACCTGCAATATGGGGACTTCTGTTCCTCCGCCTAGGAGAGCACCTTAGAGCACTGGAAAGTAAATGTCTAATCCCTAGGTTCTTTCAGTCAGCTGACAGAATATCAACAAACAGAGGGACTATATCATCTTCCAGTGCTAAAAATGAAATAGTCCATAGAGTCTATAATGGTTTATATAAAGTCAAGGAGGCAGGACATGGAGTATCATGCAGCCACATGTAGCCCACAACACTCCTGAGTGTAGCCTAAACCAGATTTAAATGTCATTGGGAAGTATTCAACTAAATAAAAATGTAATAAAAGATAGATAACATTAATATGTGGTTTTCTAAGTCAATAAGCAGTCCACTGAGTTTAGTGGTCCCCATTTCTATTTGAGTTGGATACCACTGGTCTAGACCAACAACTGGGCTTAACCCTTACCTGCAAAGTTAAGACTTACCTGTCCAGTTACTTATCTGGCCCACTTCCATTTTACATATAAGGAAACTGACCTTTAGAAAGGGTAAGTGACTTGCCTAGGGTGACACAGGCAGGGTAACCTGGTCTCCAGAGAGTCCACCCTGTATCATGTCAGGAATTAGACAGGAAGGAGTACCAAATGACTTGTCCTAGATCACATGGCTAATAAGAAATAGAAAAGCAAAAACTCACTTGAATTTGACATTCAATAGAAATGAAGATTGTGAAAGTCCAGATTCCCAATGCTGTGGAACTTGGGAGTTTGAAAGCAGAGATATTAGAAAAGAACCCGTGTTGACTCCAAACCCAATGCTCTTTCCAGTCTGTCTCCTTATGTTTGAATTGTAACCTTGCCCATCACTGGCTGTGTCTCCTTCTTTGAATCATTTCACTTCCCTGGAGCCATGGCCTCCTTTTTTTTCCTCACCTGCTTGCTGCTCCTCACACCCAACATTCCATCTTGTCTACTTAGCCCTAAGCTACCTTCCTGGCCTTATTATACATCACCCCCATCATGTTCTCTTCAGTCCAGCCAAGATAACCACCTTCTTTGTCACACATGATATTCTACCTCCTGTTTCCATGTCTTTGCATCACAGGAATACAGTTCTTCCTCACCTCTGATCTGATAAAAATCCAGGGTTCCTTCAAAGCTCTACTCAAGTGCTATCTTCTCCATGTGGCCTTTCCTGATCCTGACGGCTCTACTGCTTTTCCCCATAAATCACTTTTGATTTATCTTTTGGGTGTATGTGTGAGTATAATAGTATTATATTATTACATATAATCATATACCAATTATATGAGTCATAATATATTTTATTATATGCTATTATACTTTATAAAATATAATGGTAATTATATTATAATATCATATATTGTGATTTACATTTTATATAATTATTACATGTTATGGGTATCTTTATATGTGCACATGTTGTTTCCCCCCAAGAGAACATAAGCTCTTTGAATCTCATTTTAGTCTCTGTATCCCCACCACCTAGCACAAAACCTGCACATAGTAGGAACTTAAATGTTTGTGTTTTTTTCCATTTAATTAAATCTTTATTCAATGAAATGATGTATAAAAACTTACAAATCTGAGAACTCAACTATACATGAAGGATGATGGGATATTCAGTTTTAAACATATACACAGAGCAGAGCTATTAGATGTTATTCCTCTCCCCCTCCCCACTTTACTTCATTTTTGGTTCCTACTTTGTCCCCTGAGCCATTGAACCTAAATGTTTGTTGATTGACTGCTTGGTAAAAATGAGAATCCTACTATAGTCACTGACTAATTTCACATCACTTCCCTGGGTCACATAAATGTGATCAATTGGATAGCAATGGAATGTTGTGCCACTGAGCATGACCCTGGCCATGAGAATGGACACTTTGGGCTTCATGAATCCTTCTTCCCTACTCAAAGATATACCTGCTCTAGGACCACTGAAGCATGTCTTCATGTCTTCATGAATGGGACCATCAAGATCTATTGACTTTCAGAGTAGAGGCAGCATGGACTGGTAGAAAGAGTATTGAATTGGAAGTCATGTATACCCTAATGATGTGCCTTTAAGCAGATGGAATAATTATCTGAACTTTGGCTTTCTTATGTGTAAAAAAGTGGACAGTAATAGCCACACTAGAAATTTGTATGTAAAGGGCTATATCAAATAGTTAGTAGCAGGGAAAATGCCCACTAATCTTTGGACAGAGAGACTAGAGGCAAGGTGTGGGAAAAGAACGTTGAATATCTGTTGAGGACAATTTGTAGTTTCCTCCAAATTGTCATAAAATTGCCTTGCATTCTAAAAGGGAGCATTAGCTTTTGTGTTACTCCTCCTAGAAAGATCCTAGAAGGAAATTTAACTATACCTCCTCCAAGATGACTTTGAAAAGTAGAAGCAAGGGACAGGGTTATATTTAGCTCTAACAATATCCAGTAGCCATCTCCCACCTCACTCAAAAATGGTAATCTGTATTGTCAGTGTCTCATCTCTGTGATGCAGAACCAAACTGGTGTCTTCCCTCTGATCTTTAGATGCCTTCGAATGCATACTCTCAGCCACTATGGTCACCACTGCCATGTGACCAGGTTCACTTGGAATGTCCATCTACTTCTGGACAAAAAGAATCCCTGACTATACCGCCATGACATCAAAACAAGGAGAAAAAAGAAACATCAATCCAGTTATTTAACATTATGTAGACTTCCCACACACACATACACACACACACAGTTTTTAATTGGTCCCTGCTATATCATCATGTGCAGTCTTAATTTAGAAAGAGACAGAATAATGTAATGCTGTTTTTAAATCTAAAGACTTCAGGGCTACCCACCACCCTGGAGAAGCACTTTGACATAATAGATGGGGATATTGACTTAGAGTCAAAAATATGTGGGTTCACAGCCTGCCTCTGACACTTACTAACAGGATATCCAAAGGAAAATTACTTAACCTCTCTAAGCTGCCGTTTTCTGTAATATGAGGACAATAATCGTTATAATGCCTACTTCACAGAGTTGTTGTCAGACTCAGATGAAAAGCACCATGCACATTTATCCAAAGCATGGAGTAAACATCTGCCATCAATATTACCTGTGTAACTCTGGGCAAATCCCTTGACTTATGTGGATGAATCTCACATTCTTTCCTTCATAAAATAAGAGTGCTTGGAAAGCAAATTTAAAAATACATTAAAAAAAAAACCGGATCAAAACCTACACCCAAAAAGCACTGCTTGCCTTTGCAAGCACATGAGCCAGATGTATAATAGTGACAGTTTGTATTTATGGAACACGTTAAGATTTGCAGAGTGCTTTACAAATATTATCTCGCTTAATCCTCACAACAACCCTGGAAGGTATATTCTCTTATTAACCCCATTTTACAGAGAATTAAACTGAGTCAAGTACAAGTTAAGTCACTTAAGTCACTTAAATTACACAGATAGTATCTAAGGCTTGATTTGAACTCGGATCTTTCCAATTCCAGGCTCAGCCCTCTATATGCTGTGTCACTTAGTTTTCTATATGCTGTGATGAAAACTGTGCATCTGAGCTAAGCACCTCTTTTCTTCTGATGAAAATTGGGCAGAATCTTCACCTCATCACCAGAAATCAACAATATGAAAATAGCTCTCATGTCTTCTCCTTGGCGTTAACAGTCATTACTAGAAATCCATCTGCTTATTAGTAACCTTTGTCTTGGCTTGCATTAAAGCATGTTCTTGCTTTTTGCCCAGATAGATAATGAACTTTAGGACTGGTTACTCTATTTCCACCCTTCCTTTTGTCATAAATGGAGGCTAGGGTGGCTTCTGGGGCTCCCAAATTTGGAGTTACTCTCCAGAACTTGGGCTGAGGCTTAGGGAATCTGAATGAAGTTATGGTCTACACCTACAGTAGCCAAATGGTTCTGAGTACCATTCCAGCTATAACTTTTACTCAAACCAACCAGCCCAGTACAGCTATATAGGAGCTCAGCCAGTTGACTTTGGAGCCCTCTATCCATGTCACTACTAATGGACCCCTGGGTATGTAGTGATTGAAGAGTCTTGGCTGAAATTTAATTCAACAAATATTATTGTGTCTTTTGTGTGCAAAGGATTGAACTGGGTAAAATACAATTTTTTCATTGAGATACAGGCTCTCCTTTCATCGAGTTTATGTTCTAGTATACAAAATAACACATAAATGTATTTGGAAGATATAAAGTACAATGTGAGGTCCAAGCAGAAAAGTTGGCTTCTCTCCTTGGTGCTGACATGCCAATGGGAAGGTTGATAATGAGCAGATGGGTCTGTAGGTATCAGGTAAATCTTGTTAAGGAGCGAGGGACACATTCTTAGCTATAGGAAATTAATCACATGAGAGAATACAAGGAGGTGGGAGAATGTGAAACAAATATAGGAAATGGTAAGTAGTCAAGTCTGACTGGAGTGTAGAGTACACAGAAATAGGTATTATAGAATAAACTTAGAAAGGTATGAAAGCTCCAGATTCTGATAGGACTTGGGTATTAAGGACAGGAGTTTAAACTTAAGGCCCCAGCCTTATGTGATATCCTTCTCTCTCCTTCATTCTGCAATCCAACCAAATTCTCTCTCTCTCTCTCTCTCTCGCTCTCTCTCTCTCTCTCTCTCTCTCTCTCTCTCTCTCTCTTTCTCTCTCTTTCTCTCTCTCTCCCTCCTTCTCTCCTTCCCTCCTTCCCGCCCCCCCTTCTCACCCAAGATCCTTCTCCTCTCAGTGTTCTTTTGCATTAGTCATTCCACAAACTCAGTATGTACTTGCCCTCCACCTTAGGTCTGCTTCATGGAGTCCCCTCCTCTTCCTTTAACATACAGCTCAGACACCATCTCCTACAGGAAGTTTTTCCCAGTCATCTCCTGCTCCCTCCTCCCCTGCCAGTGCCCTCCCTCACAAACTACCTTGTATTTAATGATTTCATATATATTTGAATTTGTTTACTTTATGCTTCAAAGTCTTAGGGCAGTCTTAAATTTTAATAGCTACTTAAAGTCATTAACATTTAAGACGGGCCTAAGACTTTGGGGATACCCTGTATTTACACCATATAAATTTATATATGGACTTATTCTCTCTCCCATTAGAATATCAGCTCCTTATGAACAGGAATTATTTTAGTACTTGTAATCCTAGCACCAAGCACCATTTCTGGCACACAATAGGTACCCAATAAATGCTTTTTAATTGATTAAATGACCTATAATGGGTTAAGTGAAAATTAGAAGGTTGAGGACAGAAACAATTTTGGTTTTGTCTTTGTATTTCCAGTAGCTAACACAGGATCTAGCATATAATAAGTGCTTTATAAATGCTTTTTGATTGATCTTTTCAAAGACATTCTAAATTTCTGACATTGACATCAAGGAAAACACCCATTCCTTTCCTTATTTTTTAACTTGGAGACTCCATCAGAGACAAAATCATGGTCTGGTTGTTCTATGGGTCTCATGGGGGACAGTGCCCACATAATCGTGTTCATACATAAGACTAGCATTGAGGCAATTTTTGTTTTGTTTTTTTCAAAGTGCTTGGAATTAAGGTCCAAATGAATCTGTCTTACTCTGAATTTTACTCTTCAAGGGTTAACAATAACACTAATGGAAACAATAGCAGACATTGATGTCATGTCTACCCCTTGCAATGTGTAATATGTTCTCTCATTTGAGTGCCCCTCAACACCCCATGAGGTGGGTTCTCTGGATGTCGGCATCTCCATTCTTATAGATGAAGAAGCTAAGGCTCATAAGTAACAATTCTATAGTGACATAGCTAGTAAATGTGCCATGCAGAGTTTAAACTCTGGTCTTTCTGACTCAGTAATCTAACACATATCAATGTCCTTCCAAAACTGTGGTACCCAGAATTGTATAAAATTCTCCAGAGGTGGTATGGCCAAGGCACTGCAGAGTGGGACTATCACTTCCTCATTCATAAAATAGAGCACAGTGAATTCTATCCAACACATTGGTATATATTGTCATTCTGTGCATTAAGAAGAGCAAATATGAGGTTGGTCATTGTGATTGTCATGGGGGGGACTGGAAAAAGGTACCCTTTTTCAGAAGCCCTTTGTGTACTCTAAACTTATGAAATCAGACTTAGGTTCATTGTCACAGCTACTGTTAATGGTTAGAACCTGTGTTATGTCAACCCTTAAGAGAGTGACCAGCCCAATGCTTTGGTTCAACAGGGACTTCCAGTCTCTTACATCCATTTTTTGTATTTATTTTGAATATATTTTGTATTTACTCCCTTTATATATGCTGGTTTCCTCCCCCCCATTCCCCTTAAGAAAAAAGAAAGGTAAATTTCTTGAAGGTAGGACCTGTTTCCATTTTCTTTCCTTCAGTTTCTAGAACAGTTTCTGATATGTGGCAAGACCAGGTGACAAACATGTATTAAGCGCTTACTTTGTATCAGGTACTATATAAGAACTGGCAATATAAGTATAAGAAAAAATAAAGACAATTCTTGACCTCAAGGAGTACTCCAATAGAGAAAGATAATAGACAAAAATGAGGTGAGAAGCCTGAGTGGGACAAGAGATACAGAGAGGGAAGAAAGTATGGCATCCAAGTCCAGAAAGTCAGAAGTACAGCCAGGAAGGGCATAAACATTGGCCCCAGAAGGGACTCACCAATGGAGAAGGTGTTTAGAAGGGTAAAAGGATGTTGCAATTTGCAGAGGCTTCAAGCCTGAGAAAGCTGAGGCCTGGTGGGAATGATCATAGGGACGTAATGCATGTTGAATAAAAGCATGTTGAATTCAATTGAATTGTTGCCCAGTACACTGGTCTTTCTGTAGCCATGTTTCCCTGGTTATCCCTAGCTTTGCATTGTCTCAGTGTCTGAAAGTATTCTTCATGATATCCTCTAAGCATTTCTTCTACCTTAGTCAACAAAACTTCAGATTATTGTAGACCAGAATTTGCTAGGAAGGAGAAAGCTAAGAGTGATAGTAAATCAGAAATTCCCATTTTTTGGTCACTGACACCTGCTGCTTGAGCTCCCTGCTATAAACTTACCTGTCTCCTTGTACCTCTACAAGCTTCATACGCATTGACCTATGTGTCTGTCTAGAGGTAGCTAGATGGCACAGTGTATAGCCCACTGGGCCTGAAATCAAGAATTCCCAAGTTCAAATCTGGTCTCCAGCAGTGACTAGCTGTGTGACCCTGGGCAAGTCACTTGACCTGTGTCTTCCTCAATTTCCTCAATTATGAAATGGAGAACATAATAGCACCTATCCCACAGGGGTGTTGTGTTGATCTAAAGAGGTGATATTTGTAAAGCACTTAGTACAGTGTCTAGAACGTCATAGGAGCTTAATAAATATTTGTTTCCTTCCTTCCTGCTCACTTGGGTCTTTCCCAGATGATCACCCGATTGAGGCTTTACAATTGATTGCTCACCTGAACCTTTGCATTGCTCCAGTGCCACAATGTCTGAGACAAGTGTAGCCTCATCCATAGCTGATGAGTGTAGCCTATTTAAGTTGAAGAGGAAAGAATCTGCTCTTGGACTTCAGCCAAATCTGTCAGAGACACTTTTTTTTTTTTAATGGCACAAGCATTCTCCTTGGAAAGTGAAATTTCTGACTAAGAGAATTCCTCCTGCTAAATTAGATAAGCTTCTCTCCCGCCCCTCCCCCTCCCCACCAAAATTTCCAACTCACATTTTATTAGTAACAATGAAACCAAAGACGAAGAAATTCCACAGCATCAATAAAACAAATGTACATCGTTTCAGTTAAAGGTTTTAGAATTATTAACCAGAGGCCATTATTAATGAGGGCACACATCCTTGCTGAATATTTGCCATGATCCCTTCTTTCAATTTGATCAAAAGTACACATACAAAAGGGACACCTCTCTTGATTGTTAACAAAAAGTCATTCCAATTCTGAGTTTAGTCAAAATAAACAAGACCTTCTCCCTCTTAGTTTGGCCATCATAAATTCCATCTATTGATCTAACTCCAAGTTCTGTCTTGGGAAATGGGATCGTTCTCTAAATTAAGTCTACTATTCAAGGAAGACTGATTATTTCTTTGATTCAAAGAAGACAAGGGAAATAAGAAAACCAGACTAAAGACACCATTAATTCTTAATATTCATAACACATAAAGAAGCTGTGGTGCTATAAGTTTCTACAGAATCCTAGATTCTAACCCCAGAGGTCATCTATTGTTATTATTATTGGTTTAATTGTATAGTGCCTTTTTCAAATAATTATTGATTTGTAGCCAGATGGAAACTTAAAGGCCTACTAGTCTAACTTCTTCATTTTTATTAATTTTTAAATTCAATTTGAAAAAAATTTTTCATGTCCACATTCTCTCTCTTTTATCTCTCTCTGTCTCTACCCCCACCCCCACTGAGAAAGCAAGGAAAGCAAACCCCATTACAAATATATATAGTCAAGCAAAACAGAATTCCACACTGGCCATGTTGTATTATATATTTTTCCCTATAATTCATTTAATTTTTTCACTAAGAATTTAAATGCTATGCTATTTGGTGAATATATGTGTAGTATTGATCTTAATTTATTGTCTGTGGTACCTTTCAGCAAAATGTAGTTTTCCTGTTTATTTTTTTAATTAGATCTGTTTTTTATTTTACTTTGTCCAAGATCATAATTGCTACCCCTGCTTTTTTTTTCTTCAGTTGAACCATAATAGATTCTGTACTAGGTCATGTTTTAACTCTCCATTTAGCTTTCATTTCAAGCAAGTTTATTGTAAACAACATATTGTTGGATTCTGGTCTGTAATATATTTTGCTTTTCTCTTCTGTCTCATGAAGGAGTCCATCCATTTACATTCACAGTTATGATTGCTAATTTTTATTTCTCTCCATACTATTCTCTTATCTTTTGCCTTCTCTTTTTTTGGCTTAATTTCCTTTTTAAGATTTTGTTTTGTTTCTTACTAATCCATCCCATAATCTACCTTCCTTCTTCCTACTCCATTTCACTCTTGTTTCTCCGTTGAATGAAATGTATTTCTCTACCCAATTTGATGTGTGTGTATCTCCATGTCTGTGTATTTTTCCTTCCTTTGACCTGTTCAGATGAAAATGAGGTTCATGTTGCCCACTCCCTGGACTCCCTCTTCCTTGTTGTCTATTTGCACAATCTTATTATGAAACATATTTTTCTCTATTCTACCTCTCTCTTCTTATCCTACCCCTAGGGTATACCTCTTCTCTCCCTTTTCAGTCTTTTAAGATCATCAAAACATAACAGAATCACTTGCAGGTCCTCTGTCTAATTAGAAAATCCCTATGACTCCTGATGATGATAATAGAGTTCTGAGAGGATACATGCATTATCTCCCTGTATAAGAATATAAGCAGCTTCTCTTTGTTTTATCTTTTATGATTGCTAACTCATGTTTGCCTTTATATTCTTCTTTTGACTTCTGTGTCTTTAATGTTAAAGTTTCTATGTAGCTCTGTTCTTTTCATCAGAAATGCTTTCAAGCCCTCTCTTTCATAAAAGGTTATTTTTTTCCCTGTTGGATTTTATTCAGTTTTGATGGTTAAATTATTCTTAGTTGTAAGCCTGAATATTTTGCCTTCTGGAATACAATGTTCCAAGTTCTCCACTTCTTAACATTGGTTGCTGCTAAATCTTGTGCAATCCTAACTGTGGCTGCTCAGTACTTGAATACTTTCTTTCTAGTTGCTTGTGGTATTTTTCCTTTGACCTGAGAGCACTGAATTTTGTCTATACTATTCCTAAGAGTTTTCATTCAGAAGTTTCTTTTAGGAAATTAGTGGTTTGTTGGTGTTGTTTTCTATTTCCACTTTCACCTCTGGTTTTGAGATCTCATCATTTTTCTTTTATGAATTCTTGAAATATGATGTTTAGGCTCTTTTTTTGTCATGACTTTTAAATAATCTGGTGATTTTTTTTTCTTGATCTATTCTCCAACTTACTGTTTTGTTTTGTTTTCCTATGGAGATTCATTACATTTTCTTCTACTTTTTCGATCTTTTGGCCGCATTTTTGTATTTTTAATAACTGATGGAAACATTAGCTTCTATTTGGTTCATTCTAATTTTCAGGGAGCAAAATTCTATACTTCTTATTCCAAACTGCTAATTATCTTTCCATGTCTTTCTTCCATAGCTCTCATTTCTCTTCTCATTTCTTTTCCCTCTGCCACTCTCATTGGGCACAATAACATCCCATTATAATTATATGCCACAATTTGTCCAGCTCAATTGGCTAAGAATCTATCAAAGGCACTCCCTAGGATTCTAGTTGCCTAAAAATGTCTAACTTAATCTAATTATTTAAATATATGCCTTTGGTTTGAGTAGTATGCCTAGTGAACTAGTGAAAAGTAAACACATTGGTAGGGGGCTCCTGAGATGAGATTTGAAGAAGATTCCAATGCACAAAGCTCAGAAATTTGAGATAAATTTCTGGAGACCATTGAGCAAAGAACACACCAGGTGCCCCAGTAAGGGGCCAATAACTTAATTTAAATAATCAGATGAGCTCTTCTAGTCTCACTGTGAACTTGAATGAAGCCATAGCTGTTTTTCAGCTAATTTGATTCTAATCCAATCAGCTAAAGTAGCCACACCTTCTTTCCTCCACAAGCCACAAATGGGGTGCTGTGCATAAATTAATATTAGTTCTATGAAATCCAAATGCTTCTCAGTGATTTTTCTCACTACAGGGCATTTAGGAAAAGTGGAGAACAATTAACACATTGTTTTATTTTGTGTTTTAATTTTTTCTCCACAGGATTTAAGAAGTTAATAGAGTTTTAGAGGTGGGCTGTCAGAAAAACTTCTCAGCTCAGGAAGAGCAGATCAAGTGGTCTGGTACCTAACATGTAAAGGTTCACTGATGAGGTGCTAAGGACCCAATACCTCCTGCCATCTTCCTTCCAACAATTCACTCCAGTTTTAGCTCTCATTCGAAATGCAGAATAAATTGCCTTGCTTGCACTGCCTGGACCAAGGACGTGGCCCCCACAGCAGCTCTTTTCAATCTGATTTGGACACAAAGTCTAACCCCCTCCTTTAAAAAAGAAAATTAAAAACCCTAAGTGAATGGAGGAGTGAGGCATTGAGCTTCTAATTCCATTCAATTCATTTTTGTGTTCCTGAGAGGTTCGTCCTGTGGAGCTGACAATGAATACCAGGAAGGAATTACTTTTGTCACTTGGCATACATGACTGCTGAAATAGCACAACTCAGTCATAAATGTACCTGCTCCGAAGGGACCAGAGAGGGGCCCAGGAACATTCAAGTAGGACGGGAGACAAATGACACACAGAAACAGGTAGGGGAGGTAAAGTCAGGGAAAAGCTGGAAGAGACAATGAAGAAAAAGAAGTAACGCTAAGAAAACCCACAGAGATGAATCTTTATTTTTAAAATTGCGTGGCGTGTTCTGCTAACCTTTTTCTTCTTCTTTAAATCTATGTAATCTCTGCTTTTTCCCTTTATCTTTCTTTTATTGCCTCACGTTGATCACATGACTCCTGGCTGCCTGAGCTCCAGGTCAGATGCTCCTGACTTTCACAGAATAAACCTGAACTAGCTTCTTCAGGGGAAATAACAAAAAATCCTCAAAACCTCATTTTGGTAGTAAAGTAACCTTAGCAGGAAAACCTTTCCTCGATAATTTGGAATGAATTTTTTTTTTAAATTTTATTATAGTTTGCATCATTCATTTCCACAAGATTTTGAGTTACATATTTTCTCCCCCTCTTTCCCCCACCCACCGCCCCAAAACAGCCATCCCAGTGTGTCCCCCCTCCCGCAGTCTATTCTCTCCTATGTCACTTTTCGGTAGGGCAAGATGGATCTCCCAACCGCAGTGCCTGTGTATCTCAGGTTCCAGTTGGGTGTAGTCAATAATAATAATAATAATTGCATATATAGATAGAAAGATAGATACATATTCATAACATTTGATTATGGAACTCCAGTGGAATGAATTTTTAATTGCTGCCTCTCATGGTACCCCCACAAGGCAATTATTTCCTTTTTGTATGGTCGATTATTACTTCACTGCCTGCGTCTCTTTGGAAGGGTAAATAATATTAATTTTTTTCACCTCTCCTCTGCCAGCAACCTTAACCTTCTGACAGTGAATAGTCACTGAGACTCCTCTGCTGTATTCATTCACCTTTGAAAGCCTGGAGCGCAGAAGTATGGAGCAAAAGAGAGGAATTACTATTTTTTTTAATCTGCTCTGCTTGTAGTGGGTTGCTTAGGCGAGAAGGATAAACAACTTGGCCAGAGGGAAAGTCTCAAACAACAGATAGAGCTATTAGAAGAGCATCCTAAAATGAAGAGAGGAAGTTTTCTGTCGTGGAATCAGTTTATACGGCAATTCGACAAAGAGCAAAAGGACTCTTTCTGAAATTTTGGCTCAGGGGCCCGGAATTTCAGTCATTGCCTCTAGTTCAAACCCAACCCAAAACTGGCCAGGAAAAGTTTGGAGGGAAAAAAAAAACATCTCCATTGGCATCCAGGAAAATAAAGAAGAGAGGGGCGGGGGGAGTGGAAGAGGATGGGGAGGAATTTCTTTTATGGCTTGAGTGACCAGGAAAGCTACCAGGATTACTCATGCAAATCGCCACCCACTGAGTAGAGATGCCTAGTATAATCAGAAACAAGCAGACACTCCTCTGCAATATTGTAACTGCCTGAAAAAGCCCCAATCCCACCACTAGAAACACTCGGTGGGCTTTGTCCTAGGAAGACCTGAAGATTTGGGGGCTCATTATGAAACAAGGCATAACAATATGAGCCCAAAAGAAGGTATTTCTGAAAACACATTTTAAGGAAGCAGATTTCAATCTATTTGGGGGAAAAGAGAAGGGATTCACAAGTTTCAGAGCCCAAGGATTCATCTAGGACCAAGTAACAGTGGACCAGAGAGAAATAGGGCTTTACTGGGTCACTCCGTGACGTTGGCTATAAGGTACTCTATGTGCCAAGAGCTTAACTTACATTTTGCTTAGAGAGAGACCAGAAAAACTTCCGACTTCACAAGAAGCTTTCACAAGTTTTGGGAATAAGAGACCTACTGTGTCACTAGCTAGCAACTTCCCTTCTCTGCTCATATAGAGACAGACAACAGAGACTTTTCCAGTCTTTAGTGCTTTGTAAAAAGTATAAATACCACCCAAGCAGGCTGATCACTGGAGGGGGAAGGGAGCTTCTCTGCCAAAGATCTGTTTATTTTGCAGTCAACAAAGGGTAAAGAAGCCCTTGCTGAAATGTTTGTTTGGAAATCTGGAATTGAACCATATACCACTAGTCTTGGTCATTTTGTTTTATGACAGGCAGGGAATGATGGAGACTCAGTGGTTCTAAGAAGGTTGGTGCTTTGTTTGTTTTTTCAAAAATCCATTTCATTAACACGTTTGTCACCCTGACCACGGTTTGGTGTTCAGAACACAGTTAACTCTTACATATTATCTATTACCTCCCCTAAACGGTCCCTCGATGTTCAGACCAATCGACCAAAGGACGGACAGAATAACAGCTGCACTGTTGCTGTTGACAATTTCATTATTCCAATGATATTGAGCTGGGTAATTCATTTCCAGAGCCTGGCAATATCTCCTGATCTGGCTAATGGCTTGGATGTAATTTTACAAGCTTTTGAAAATGAATATCCCCCCTTGTGTTGGGCTTTGCCCTAATATGGGGAACAATGATTGCCGCTATTAGGAAACAACCTTGTAGCTCTCAGCTTTTTACAACAGGTTGCCTCCCCAACCACAAAGGCAGGAAACATTAGTGACTGGTATGATAAGCTATATATGGTTCATTTCTGTCCTTAGCAGCAGTATGTTGCTGTTGTTTTTTTTAATTTTGAAATTAACCTTCAGATGACCAAGCTCTCTCCTCCCTTACCTAGCCTGGAAAGTTAGTCCAAGGTTCCTTGGGGTTTTCAAGGTATCAGACACCATAGTATTTGCCCTTACCAATTCATATATTAAGAAGGAGGAATTGTTCGTGTAATAAGAAACTTAACTCATGTCTGCCATACAATCCCCAGTCCATACCTTTTTTTTTTTTTCATTTGGGGTAGGAGGAATACAAAATGTATTCCTTTTCACTACTCACTATTCTCATTCCACCTTTCCCCAAGTTTCACCAATAGAAAATAAAATTAAGTCAGATACCCGGTTCCCAAACGGTTCACCATTCAGTGCCCACCTAGATTCTTTTGAGAGAATCTGCATTCTAATGGTTCCACTTCTATCACTAAATATAACAATTGTTAGTCCTTCCATTCTTTTCTTCATTTCTCATTCTTTTCTTCCAAAGTGTTTCTAGTTATCATGGGTGGTGACCAGTTGTCACTACTCAAGTAAAATATGAAGATACTAAATGATAGCGCTATGCTTTTTGCCTGAGCTCATCCTTCTATGGTAATATAACAGATCTGTTTTATCTTACAATTGAAACCCATTTGGCAATATTTTGGTGGAATCAGGAGAATGGTGACTGATTAAGAGATGAAATGAAAATGTATTCTATATTCTGATGTTTTTATGATGGGCATCATTAAGAGACATGTTCTTGTATTTTATCAGTCAAAAAATTATTTTCTTAGGGGGTTGAGAGTCTCACCTATTAACAAGCTAGCATTCTTTTCATTGTTCCTGGTGTTTGACTCAGTGATTTCATGTCCTCAGGCTTATATACTGAACATTCGACTTCACTGATTTTTGACTTACAATTCATTCTGTTCAAGGGACTGTTGTAGGTATTGGTGCAAGGCAGTAGTTCCCAGTAGTTTTTTCAATACTTTATCCTCTACTGATTTCTTTTATCTCTTGAACTACTCATGCCTCTTCTTTCATTTCTACGGGGCATATTTTTATTTTTGAATACTGCAGGGCTCCCATAGATGTGTGATTATAATCTCATCAACAATTCATTTGGCAACCCACCCACTGATTCTAGACTCAGGAGCATGGTGGGGCCAGCTCATTTTGGTTCACAAGAGTTGATTGTTAAATTTTCAGTGTTAGCATTTACACTTCAGAAATCAGCATGTTACAAATAAGGACTTGGTTTATTATTTTGCTGATTGCCTATATATAAGAAAGTGATGAAGAAAATCTTTAAAATGCAGATTAAACTTAAAAGTATGTTGTAGGAACATTTTGTTTTCCGAGAGGGCCAGGTGTTAAACATTAATCAGTATACCTCTTCATTCTAGTTCTTGTTTTCTAATAAGTTCGACATAGGAGTCTACCCATATTAAGGGCCTTTCTTACTTTCTTTCGACATCACTTGGATGCCAGTGGAGCACAAAAGCTTTCCATTGGTTATATCTACTTGCACTATCTGACCAGCCCATTTTTTTCTCCCAGTTTTACCTTTCTTTGATAACATTCTTTAAACCATTTCTGCATAATTACTTGGTTTTTTTAAAATATATTTCAGCCTTCCTACCTCCTCCATGCCTCTTTCCATCACCCTTGAGTGGTTCTCAACTTCAGTGAAAGGAAATTGGAATTGAAATTGATTTAGGGTTGAGATTTCCTTGAGAATTTTGTGCTAAAAGAGCAAACAACAAAAATCAAACCCTTAACATAATTAGCAACACAAATCCGAGGCTGGGATTCAGTCACTGGTGAAGGACTTTTAATTGTAAGCAAAGGATTACCCCCAGGAAAGTTTTAGATGAGAGTGTTCTGGATAGAAGGCAGTCTGTCCAAGAATCCCTGTGATCAAACAGGCCTTCGGTCATACTTCCTACCAGTCTCTATTTGAGAGGTCACTGATTTTAAGCATTATTTATTATTGTGACAAAAGCCCAGAATAGCAAAATAACTTGTATAATCCCCTGGATTTTGTTTTAAGGAATACTCACCTGGGCTCTTCACTTCTTGCCAAGCTTCCCCAAATTTGACCTTCTACTTAATATTCTCCATGCCTTTGCAATGACTGTCTCTTATATCTGGAACACAGTCTCTGCTCTTCTCTATTTCATAAGTTCCTTAGCTTTTTTTCAAGGCTCAAATCAATTGTCACCTCTTTCAGGAAGTCTTTACTGATTTCCCTCTGCATCTTTCCTACCTCTAATATGTGTGCACAAATAACTTGGTACTTAACTATTTCTGGACATGTTAGATCTCTATCCTAGCATGTAAGGTTTTCACATAGAGGGTCTTAATCATTTTCTTGAATTATATCGGAAACTGTGTGAACATTACTGAATATTGATAGATGAAATGAAACCCACATGCTGCTTTGTTTTGTTTGTTTTATACAAAGGACCTATTGACATGAAGCTAGGTAGCACAATAGGTGGCACAAAAATTTCTTTCAGTAGGTGACCAGTCAGATTTCTTTTATTTCCACTTTGTCTCTGGTTCTAACAGCTCTGAAAAGTTTACTTTTAAGATTATTGAAAAAAATGTCTGCGCTCGCTGTCTGTCTCTCTCTCTCTGTCTCTCTGTCTCTCTGTCTCTGTCTCTCTGTCTCTCTCTGTCTCTCTCTCTCTCTGTCTCTCTGTCTCTCTCTGTCTCTCTGTCTCTCTATCTCTCTCTGTCTCTGTCTCTGTCTCTGTCTCTGTCTCTCTCTCTCTCTCTCTCTCTTTCTCTCTCTGTCTCTCTCTCTCATTCTTTCTCTAGTCATAGCATTCAGATAGTCCAATGAGTTTCAAATTTTTTCCCCTTGATGTCTTTTCTAGGTCAGGGTTGTTGTTGTTTTGCTAAAAGATGCCTTAGATTTTCTTCTACTTTTTTCAGCCTTTTGACTTTGTTTTGTGTTTCTGGTTGCCTCTTGGAGTCACTGGCTTCTATTTGGTCTATTCTACTTTTAAGAGAGTTTGTTGCTTGGGCAAGGTTTTATACCTCTTGTGCCGAGCTGTTAATTCCATTTCCAAGTCTTTCTTCCATAGTTCTCATTTCTTTTCCAATTTTTTTTTCCTCAAGTGCTCTCATTCCATTTATAAAAGCATTTTTAACTGTTTTTTTTTCACTCTTGCTTCATCTCTTCCAAGAATTCTAGTTCAGTTTTTGCCAAAGTTGTTTTTCTCTGAGGCTTTGCTTGTAGATGTTTTGGAGTCATCAGTTTCTTCTGGGTTTGTGTCTTGAGCTTATTTGCCTTTATAATAGCTCTTTATGACGGGGTTCACTTTTTGTTTGCTCATTCTTCCGGCCTACTTCCTGACGTAGGACTTGAGGTTAGGGCTGGGTTTTGTGGCACTTCTGGAAGAATGGTCCAGGCTGGACCTGTTGTTGCTTTTTGTGGGGAAGAGCAAAAGGAGGGTGGTGATTGAGTATTGTGTTATTCTAGGATCTCAGTGACAAGCTGGGGACTTGTAAACTTTCAGGACTCCCAAAGTAGTCTGATTCAGAGCAAAGTCTGCTACCAACCTGGTCTGAGTGCTGTGAGTTTCTGATCCAGGTTTGGGTTTGTGCAGCCAGATCCCACTCCTGTTGACCAGCTATTGGAAAGTGCTATTGGTTCAGAGTAGCAGGCCCCCCTTTGGCCTTCAGTTTTAACCTTGGTTATTTCTCTGCTGGCTGGACTAGATGTTAAAAGTAAGACCCTGCCTTCTACCCGGAAAGTCTGAGCTACACTTCTGCCTTTTCTGTGGCTTCTGAACTTCTTCCTTTCTTTGTACACCATCTAGGACCTCCATCTTTGGCAACGTTACCCCTGTGTGCAGGTTCACTTCTGAGTCTTCTCTGGCTCTGTGCCTCAGAACTAGGGAGTGGGCAACAAAGTTGGCACTGTCCCTGACTCAAGACCTTGGTATGAGTTTAATGGAGCCCTGGTAGGTATCTGAGACCTCCTCTTATGCTGGTGCACACTTGCAGCAAGCTCCTGGGCCATTTCATTCCCCAGTGTCTGAAGACCTCCCTGTCTGCCTCTCTGCTAAGCTGGGCTGAGCAAATGACTCACTCTGACTTTTTTTCTGGATTTCTACATCAGGATTCAGTCTGGCACATTTTCTAGATCTGTTTGGAAGAGTTTGGTTTTGTTTAGTTTTTTATTTTTATTTTTTGTTTTGATTTTTTGGTTTGGTTTTGTTTTTTTCAAAAGGATGCTCACAATATTCCTTCTTACCATTGTTCCATCTTGGCTTCATTCCACCAGTAGGGAATGAAAAAAAGAGGCTTATGCCTTCCCGGGAATCCCTATACTTCCTGTCCCAAAGTTTTGTCCTCCCCATCTGCTCAAACTTTCCTGGGGTATGAACCATAGAGAAAAGGGGATCAGTTTGGGTCCAGGTTTTGCCTGAAAAGATAGAAGTTTCTCCATTCTTCCTCAGTGACTTGTTCTGAGTCATGAGATCAGGAACTATTGCTCTGGAGGAGGGATTAGGTCACCCTACAGATGAAAAGCATGGAGCTGAGCACTGGGAATCCACAGAGAATATGGAGGTAGTGTCTGCCCTCAAGGAGTTTTGCATTGAATTTGGAGAAGAGAATACCTATAGAAGAGTTCAACTGCAGAGTTTATAGAAAGTACAGAGGGAAAGAAACAGTGGAACAATGGATGGCAAGGACTAGGAGACCTTCAGGGTGTCTTTCTGAAAGGGGAATAGCTTCTGGTAGGATAAAGGAGAAAAAGTAAGCGGAGTCCTGCTGGGGGCCGATTTGGGTTGGAGCCTTCAAGGCCCCCTGGGTTGGGTCTGGGGTGGCCTGCAAGTAAGAAAGGTCAAATTTCAACAATCAAACTAGAAGATGAGTCAGGAGCTCTGGGTTCTGCTGTCTGCTCTGATATTAAATCTGGGTTTCCCCTATAAATTACCTTCCATCTACTTTGTATGTATCTTGCTCACATTTATTTATTACATTGGAATGTAAGTGCTGTGAGGGCAGGGAATAAATTTGCCCTTTCTTGTATCTGCAGCAATAATGACCATGCCTAGAACATAGAAGAACATAGAACATACTTAAGAAATCCTTGTTGATTGATTAGATCGCCATTTCCTCCTCTGTAACGTGAAGAAGTGATACATGACAAATGTCATGGATCTTCCCAGTTCCCATAGTGTGAGATTCTGGGATATCAACACTCCATCACATTCCCCTTGAGCTCAGCCTCAATTTCAGTAATAATTGAATAAAGCTTCTCTGTGACCTTGGCAAAGTCAATCTCAGTTTCCTTCTCTATTAAACAAACAAGTTGGCTAGATGATCCCTCAAGTCTCTATCCAGCTCCAGCTTTGTGGTTGGGATTTGGTTTGGTTTGGTTTGGTACTGGTTGAGGAGAGAAAATAGGAAGTAAGTCCCTTCAGACCCTTCACCAAAGCGGTAAGAGTTACCATTCTGACCTTTGCCAAGAGTAATTAAGTTCCATGAATGCCAAGTATAAAGAAAAAACTGACCTTTTACTTAGTTATACTTAACTAAAATGGAAATCTAAACCATGGCACTCTTCCTAGGAGGCAAAGGGTAGGAGCAGCCTTCTCTTTGTTCTAGAATCTTTGTCCCCCTAATAAGGGGAGGGGAAGAATGGAAGAAGATTTAATAAGCATTTATTCTATGTGCCAGACATTGTGCTAAGTTATTTACAAATATCTCATTTGCTACTGACAACAACCCTAAGAAGTAGGTGCTATTATGATCTCAATTTTACAGTTGAGGAAACTGAGACAAACAGTAGTTAAGTGACTTGCCCAGGGTCACACAGCTACTAAGAGATAAGTGTCAGCTCACATTTGAATTCAGGCCTTCCTGACTTCAGGGCTAGCTCTCTAACCACCATGCCACTGTGGAAAGGTGACTGATGCTCATTCCCACCCCCTGCCAAGCTTGTTTTTCACTGACTTCACAGCCAGGATGGTTGTTGGAGCTTATCTCAGATGCAAAAGAAATTCCTACTTACGGTTTTCGTAATACGTATTAAAAGGATAGAGATAGGAACTGGGCCTGGGAATTTCATTAATATAGGGAATTCCCATGTGAGGAAACTCCTATCAGTACAGATTGGTGCCTTCTCATCTACACAGTCAGTATATGACAGGCAGGGCTTACAACTAGGTCTTTCTGGTTTTGAGGCTGTCTCTTACTGCACATGCTGCTGTATATTTAAAACTGCCCTGAAATCAGAATTTATGGTACAACTGTCATCAAACTAAGTGCTTGTTTGAAAAAATTTAGCACCTCCTGACCCTGAAATCAATTCACAGTGAAACGATGCTGCCAGCTCCTTAAGAATACCCAGTTATTATATAATAGCAGCTGTCTTGACATAATGTCACCACACGTCAGACGTGGCTGAGCCTGGGGCCATGGCTCTATTATACTGTACAGTGTTTCTTGTCTGTGAAGATATTTTTTTTGTATGTAAAATTAGGACAGTGGGAATTAAACACGTGGATTTTAAGTGTGTCATTTAATTGGAAAATTGAGAAAATGAGGATAAATGTGATTCATTCCCAAACGCTCTTGACCTGCCTCAGAGGGCATATGGTACTGAGTAGATAGAGAATTATGATAAAACGTTGAGGCCACATATAAATGGGGCTTTGTGACCTGGCTGAGGACAAGGTTGAGACTTAGAGGCAGACCTAGCAGGCTTACATTCCTTTCCTCTGTGGGTTGTGGGGGATCTCGGGTACATAACAGACAATAGGGAATTCATAAGGAGAGAATTATAATGATGACTGAAAGGAGAGTCTGCAGCCAGAACAAGAAGACTTTTCAGAAGTAAGAGATCCGACTATCCCAGGGAGATGCCAGAGGAGAGAGGCTTCATGGGACGGGTAGGAAATGGTTCTTGGAAAGCTTTCCAGTGAAGAGTTCAGAGCCATCTCAAGAGAATCCCATTTCTCCAAACTTCGAAGTTAGGAAACCTCAGGTGGCTCATTTTTGATAAACATTCTGTCATAAAACCTCCCCAGGCATCTCCTAAGGACCATCTCTTTTTTAAGAGCCCTTTCATACATCCTGTCTCCGAGTCCAAAGAGAATGTCAGAAGAGCCTTTTGGGGGATATTTTGGGACCTCCGAGTTTTAGTCTCAAAGGTCAAACGGTGCTTAAAACAAAATAATCAAGAAATAACATGCCAGCGAACAGTCTGAACCTTTTGAAAAGGTCTGATTGGGGCTGAATAGGAGATGCTTTTTCTTCCCTCCTTTTTCCTTTGTGGCTTAGAAATAGAGAGGGAGGAGGAGGAAGGGTCTTACATTCATTTCTAACAACTTCACACACTCAAGGAGCCCTGTCTGCATGTTCTGGTACACCCTGGGGTGTTGGTTTTCTTTTCCTATTTTTTTTTGTCCCTTTATAAGCAGCTTTCAATAAGTGGCATATTTTCTTTTGGGGAAAAAAAAAAGAATCAGAGTAATTAGCAAGGAGGCGACACCCTACGGAAGGGTTGGGGAGATTAGGGAGCAGAAGCTGCCAGTCAGTACCTCCCTCCTGGACCATAGTAAGGAACAGGGCTGGTTTTTGCCTATAACTTATTTGGGGAACTGATGAAAAGGGACCCAAATTTAAAAATCCTTGCTAAAAAAAGTGAAAAATTGTTAGAAGGCCGTTAAAAAGTGATCAATTTAAATTTACTCATTGGAAAATAACCACACAGAACTGACCATACATCAGAAATGCATTTCCTGTGATAGATGGGCCTTTTTGAAAATATGGACAGGATTATGAGTAGAGAATCAGATATTGCTTATTCCTGATATGAGTGGAAACTTTGCCTTGTTCGCAAAATGGCTTCTGGAATTTTAAAAAAGAAAAAGTTAGCATATCATAATGTATACATTCGTTTATTTAATAAACATTTATTAAGGACCAGTTATTATGGAGGGCAGAAAACAAAGATTACAACAAAAACACACTTGAAATTCTCTGCTCTTAAGAAATATATTTACTGGTGAAAAACAAGATATATTCCAATAAATAAAAATAAAATATATGCAAAACATATAAAAAATTATTGAGGAGAGGAGAACTAACAACTAGGGGAAATAAGGCCTCTTCTAGGAGATGTCACTTGAGTATAGACTGAAAGGGAGCTGGAGAGAAAACAGGTCGGGCATAGCAGACAGTGTCTGAATATGAAAGTGATTTCAATAATATTTTTTTATAAATTTACTAACCCTTCATGAACTCAAACATCCAGATGCATAACTAGAAGAAATATATTCCTGGAATCAGACATTTTTGTTCACTTCAGTTTTTTAAATGGAAATTAATTTTAATAAACTTATAATGTACATAATGGATAAAGGGATCATCACTGGGGTCAGGAAGACCTGAGTTCAAGTATTCCCTCTGACATATCCTAGCCATGTGACCATGGACCACTCACCTCTTAGAGATCTAAAACTCTGAGTTATTATTCATATTTAGAGAAGAGAATTTCCATGACAGAAGTTCCTCATGCTGATGAAATAACAGTCTGGACCCATCTAATTCATGTTAATAATAAAGTAATTAAATTGTTCTTTTTGCTTCCATAAACTTTCCTTATATCCTTGGGTGAAATGTAATCTCCTCGAGGGAAGGAGTTGTTTTCATTTTTGTCCTTGGGTCTCCTTAGTCTAGCAAATTACTTGGCATATGATAAGCAATGTGCAATAAGCATAATAAGCATTTAATGAGTGCTTATTGACCTAAATTGAACTAAATTGAATTCTGAACTTTTCTTCTCTACATATTTCTCCAAACTTGTTTTGTTGGTAGTATTATACTTGTTATTATTATTTACATAAGGAAAGCTAGTGTGATATAGTTGTTTGGGTTTTCCTCTTTTTATCTGTGTCTTGTCCTATCCAGTTTTCTCAGACAGCTTTGTTTTCTTCATAGGTGCCACTCCTTATGGTATAATAATATTCTCTTCTATTCATATAGCATAACTTATTCCACTATTTTTCAATTGTTGGACACTTGAGTTGTTTCTAGTTTTTTTTTTCTTATTGCAAATAAAACTGCTAACAGTATTTTTATACCAATGGGTCTCTTCTTTCACATTAATAATAGGCTCATAGGATAATAGGTTTAGAGCTGGGAGGGATCTTAGACATCATTACTTGTAATCTTGGAGCTAAAATGGAAGAGTACAGACCAGGACCCACATTCTCCTCTAAACAACTTTAAAATAACATCTCAAACCAAATTTTGGAGTAGCATAGACAACAAAAAGTCAGGAGACATTTTTTCCAAACTAAGACAACTTATGAGGTCCACAGGAGAGGTCTGTAACACCAGAATGGGTACAAAACTGAATCCCAGAATAAGCACCAGTGGTGAGTGTTGAAGGCAGCAGCAATGGCAGCAGCTTCAGGAAATTTCAGTCCAGAGATGATTTGGGGGTTAGACAACTGGTCAGAAAGATGTTACCGGGGACTCTTTGCTGGCACTGGGTGCTTCTGGCACTAATTGGAAGCTTTGTTGACCATAAGTAGTTCTGGGTCACAGTTCCAGGACAGAGAGGGATGCTTCTGATGGATCACAAGAAAGCAGGGGCCTTAGTCCCAGTTGCAGGACCAAGAGAAGAACTAGCGTTTATGGCTGCAGGAAAGCAGGGATCTGGACATGGTTCCTGGGCCTAGAGCACTAGTACTCATGGCTGGAAGGGAGCAGGAGCCCTTCCTGAATAGAGACCAGAGCACAGACCAGGAGGGCAATGACCACACCTCTCCCAGGATAACACTACGTTGGAAGAACAAAAAACTTTTAGACCCCCAGAACTAGCTCTGAAAACAGCACCAAAAAAACAAAAACAAAAACAAAAACTGAAGCTTAGCACAATGTCTCCCTGCCTCTAGGTGAGCAGAGTCCAATTTTAATATAAAATTAAAAGTTAAGTAATAGACTTAGAGAAATGAGCAAATCACAACAAAAAAAGAACTTGACTAAAAAACTACTATGATGACAGGAAAGACTGAAACAGAAATTTAGAAAAAGATAACATTGTTAAAAAAAAAAAAGCTAAAAGCAAAGCCTCAGAAAAAAGTTAATTGGGCCTAGTGTCAAGAAGAATTCCTGGAAGAGCTAAAGAAAGAATTAAGAATAGTAGAGGGAAAATATAGGAAAAGAAATGAGAGTGGTGCAAGAAAATTATGGAAAGAGAATTAACAGCTTAGTAAAAAGAGTTCTGAAGAAAATATTACCTTAAAAAACAGAATTGGTGTAATAGTAAAATAAGCACAAAAGTTCACTGAAGAAAATAACTCCTTAAAAAGTAGAATTGGTCAAATGGAAAAAAGAGACACAAAGGCTCACTAAAGAAAATAAGTCATTAAAATTTAGAATTGGGCAAGTAGAAGCTAAGGACTCTATGAGACTTCAAGAACCAATAAAACAAAGTCAAAGGAAGGAAAAATAGAGAAAAATGCGAAATGCCTCATTAGGAAAGCAAATGACCTAAAAGACAGATCGAGGAAAAATAATTTTAAAGTTATTGAACTACCTGAAAGTCGTGATCTTAGATACAAAGGGTAAAATGGAAATTGAAAGAATACACTGATCATTTCCTGAAAGAGGTCCTAAAACAAAAATTTCCAGGAGTATTATAGGTAAATTGCAGAGTTCCTAGGACAAGGAAAAAATATTGGAAGCAGCCAGAAAGAAACAATTCTAACATCATAGAACCACAGTCAGGTTAACACAATACTTAGCATCTTTCACATTAAAGAAGCAGAAGACTTGGAATATGATATTCCAGAGGGCAAAGGAGCTAGAATTGCAACCAGGAATCACCTCCCCAGAAAAACTGAATATAATCCTTCAGAGGAAAAAAATGAACATTTAATGAAATAGAAAATATTTAAGCACCCCTAATGAAAAGACCAAAGCTGAAAATAAAATTTGTCATTCTAACAGAAGATTCAAGAAAAGCATAAAAAGATAAACATGAAAGCTTTTAAGGGACTTGATGGAGTTAAATTGTTTACATCCCTATATGGTAAGGGGATATATGTAACTCCTAAGAATTTTATCTTTATTAGGGCAGTTAGAGAAGTCCGCATATACAAAGGGCACAGGGGTGAATCACTTATGTATGAGATGATCTCCAAAAAAGGAATGTAGAAGTGAGAAAGAGGGATGCAGTGGAAGAAAGGTCAAGGGAGAAGAATGGGACATATTTTCTCACATAAAGGAGGCCTACAAGACAGAGCTTTTATTGTGGAGAAGAAAATGTGATGGCAAAGAATCGGAAATCAAGGGGATACTCATCAACTGGTGAGCAGCTGAACAAGTTGTGGTGTGTGATTATGACGGAGTACTATTGTGCCACAAGAAATGACAAGGGGCTGTGATTTCAGAATAAAAAAAAACACAACCAGACATATACAAATTGATGCAAAGTGAAGTGGGCAGAACCAAGAGGTTATTGTGTGCAATAACAGCAAGTTTGTACTGATGATCAACTGTGAAAGTATGAAAGACTTGGCTACTCTGATCAATACAAAGCTCCAAGACAATTCCAAAGGACTCATGATGAAATAATGCTATCCACCTCCTGAGAGAGAACTGATGAGCTCTTGAGTATAAATCAAAGTATAATTTTCTCACTTTCTACATTTTTTTCTCATATGGCTAATATGGAAATATTTTTACATGATTCAGCATGTATAACTGATACATTGTTTGTCCTCTAAGTGGGTAGAGGAGAAATGGGTAGGAGGAAGAGAGCCTGGAATTCAAAATTCTAAAAGAAAATAATGTTTTAAATCAATAAATATTTAATATTTTTTAAAAAATTTTTAAAGAAGCTATCCCATCTAATCCTCACTAATGAGAAAATTGAGGCCTAGCAAGGTTAAGTGACTTGCCTGAGGTCACATAGATAATAAGTGGTAGGGCCAGTATTCAAACTAAGGTCCTCTGGCTCCAAATATGGCACCATTTAATAATATCTAGCATTCATATATTGCATCAAGATTTACAAAGTGCTTTACATATGTTATCCCATTTTATCCTCATAACAATCTTGGGAGATAGATATTATTATTATTATAATACTCATTTTGCAGATGAGAAAACTGAGAAAGCCAGTGGCTAAGTGACTGGCCCAGAATCACACAACTAAAAATATGTGAGGTCAGATTTTAATTCAGATCTTCCTGACTTCAAGTCCAGTATTCTATTCACTGGGCCACCTAATTGCACTATACTATCACTAGTAGGCTTATTAGACTTCCCCAAGCTTCCCTCCATGAATCACCAGATTGATTCCCAGAAGCCTTGTGACTGGTTCAGTACTGCCCCCATTCAGCAAGTATTTATACATCTCTACTATGTATAGCCCTCTGAACTTGATGCCATGGAAGATGAAGTTATTATAGAGACAAGACAAATATGCAGGAATCTAGTAGGAAATACATGCTTGTGCATAAGAGCATAATATAAGTTACATACATTCTTTTAGAAATTATTAAGCACTCACTGTGTGCAGGGCACAGAAAGGCTCTAAGAAAGATAAAATTCACATAAGTTCTTCATGAAACCTATAGTCTAGTAAAGGAATAAGACCAAATAGATAACAACATGCACAATATTACATGGGTACATGTATCAGAGAGTTGCAAAATGCTATAGTGCTAGGGAACTGAGATGCTAGGAGAGGATAAAGTAAGGAAGCGATCCAGGTGGCTTAAAATATAGACACAAAGGTTTGGAATTACAATTTACCTGAGATCAAATCTTGCCTCAGAATCTTACTAGCTAGAGGAAGCTAGAGGACATAGCAGTAGTCAGAGCATGGGACCTAGAAACAGGAATATCTGAATTCAAATCTGGTCATGGACAATAACTATCCATGTGATCCTGGGCATGTTGCTTAACCTCTGCCTATTTCAGTATGCTCATCTGTAAAATGGGAGTGGCAATAGCACTTACCTCCCGGGGTTGTCATGAGGATAAAATAATGTTAGTAAAGTACTTTGTGAACCTTAAGGCACTATATAAAATGCTAGCTGTTATTATTATTAGCTATGTGAACCTAGGTAAGTCTTTGCCTGCCTCAGTTTCCTCAACTGTTAAATGGGAATAACAATAACACCTACATCCCAGGGTAGTTCTGAGGATCAATCGAGATGATATTTGCAAAAAGCACTTAGCACAGTTCGTGGCACACAGTAGGCTCTATATAAATGCTTATTCCTTTCCATCTCCCTTTCACCTGTTTTAGCTTCCAATTCTCAACTATAAAATGAGAGAGGTTGGATTGGGTGGTCTTTAATGGGCCCTTTCAGTTCTAAATCTACATAGCTATAATCTCTTTCAAGGATCTGTATTGATTGGAGATCCTCAGGAATTTTGAAAGGCACTAAATGTTGAGTTTTAAAAGAAATGATGATTGAAATTAATATAGAGGTGGGGCTAGGGAGATGTGAGGAGGAAAGAAGATACTTTTCAGGCCATATGGGGCTGTAGAATGAATAGCATAAACAAAGTCAAAGAATGTGGAGAGAGAGAGAGAGAGGAGAGAGAGAACATGGTTAGGAGACTGGCTTAGTTGAGAATAGAGAGTTCATCTGCCTTCCCATGGAAGATACTCCACATTATGAGAGAGCCCTATAAATGGACAATGTGGGTACCAGCTGTAGCCTAAAGATAGAGGGCAATTTCCAGTTGAAATTTGAAATATATGTCTGATGTCTGAGAGACAGTACAGAGCAGTGGCTAGAGAGAGAAGGCATCCAAGCCAGAAAAACCCACTGTTTCTGACACATGCTGACATATAACTCTCAGCATGTCACTTTTAACTTTTCAGTGCCCTAGGCAACTCTAAGACTATAAGACACAGGGAAGGCACCAATATGCATTGATAGGAGGAGTTGCCCCAGAAGACAGACCTCTACATCAATGAAATCATAGGTCCATCCTCTTTTGTGTGTGAGTTATTCGAAGATGAAGGGAAGAGAACAAAGAGGAGGCGGGAACAAGTGTTTATTAATTTACTAAGCACCAACTCTGTGCCAGATAAATATTATCTCATTTTATCTTCATAACCAGGGAAGTTAATTTCTATTATTATCCCCATTTTACAGTTGAGGAAACTGAGGAAGATAGAGGCTCAATGACTTGCCTAGGGTCACACAGCTATTAAGTGTCTGAGGTCAAATTTGAACTCAGGTCTTCTCAACTCCAGGCTCAGGGTTCTATCCACTTGACCACATATCTGCCTAAGATAGAATCACATCTCTCAACTTATATATCAGTGTTAAACTACTTAACATTTATTTACTTGTCCAGTAGTAAGAAAGGATCTCTCTGATAATAGGACATAGAGCATACAGTCTCAGACCATCTAGCCTCCTCATTTTACAGATCATGAAACTCAAGTTCAAAGAAGTAAAATAATCTGAACATTTTACCAGCAGTTAGCAGAGCCCAATTCAAACCCAGATCTCCTGAACCCAAATTCGGTCTACTTTCCTTCCAATCATTCTGAGTTTTGTGATGTACTATCCTTACTATCAAAGACACACATTTTCCTGCCATCAGACCAAGTCTACAGAACAGCCCATGGCAGGGGGATAGTTTTTCTCTGTATGAAGCTAACTACTCTATGTGAGGACTGAACCTATAACTTGGTCAGTCATAAACACTGCATTCTAATCATTAGAGCCACCCCAGACAAACTGTTCTATGGACCTTCAAAAAGTACATGGCTTGGTGAGTTTCCTCATCTTGTCTCTACCCAGAGTCAGCATAGTATGTTGGATGGAAACTTGTCCTCTAATCCAAGAAGATATGGGGTCAAATTCTACCTCTCATCCATACTGGTTGCTGAACCCTGGATAAGTCTTTCAATCTCTCAGTTAATCCTCTGAAACTTAAAAGTTTCATTGACAGAGGGCATTTTCTCATCTGGGAGTTTCATGTGCCAATCAAATCACAAAACCAGTTTCTAATCCTATCCTATATCCACTTTTATTTATCTTATATCCAGGTACAAGACTGGGGAAGATACTTCTCCTACATCCTGATGTCTTTTTAAAAAATTTATTCTTTATTTATTTTTAACCTTCTTTTCATTTTGAATTTTGAGTTCCAAATTGACACATCCTAATGTCTTAAAGATAATTGTAGCTATCTCATAATAGTATGATGGGCTCCCAAGAGTTCAAGGACAGATGGTTGATGATTATTCATTTTCTGAGGGTTCTTGGCTCACACAGCAGTAGGCAGTGAACCAAGAGAAGGCTTGCTGTAGTTGGGTCACCTCACCCCCAGAGAATGTTCCTGCCCTTAGCTTTCCACTGAAGTTTGAGTTTATCTAATTATACAGCACCCAAACCTACCCCTGGACTTCATCATTTGCAGTTATCTGGTTTTCCACGGTAAGAGAAATTTGGGCAAAGTCCTATTAGGAATGCAGTCATCCCCTCAGTCAACAAGTACTGGTTGGTTAACAAGCAACTATTAGTACCAATGTGTCAAGCACTGTGCTAAGCACCGGGGATAAAAAGAAAGGCAAGAAACAATCTCTGTGCTCAAGCTCAGACTCTAATGGGGGAGACAATATGCAAAGGCGAAATGTACATAATATACGTATATATGTGTGTGTGTATTTTTTTTTATACACATATATGTGTACATTTACAGAGTAGACGGACAGATGGAAAGCCATCTCAGGAGGAAAACACTAGTAGTGGTGGCAGCAGTTGCCAGGGGAGGATACTAGGAGAAGCCCCGAACAGAAAGTGGGAAATCAATCTTGAAGGTCAGGGAAGCTAAGAGATGGAGGTAATGTGGAGTTGCCAGTGAAAAGATACAGAGTTCAAAGGTGAAGTATCTAGGTAGCAGTGTCTGGAGTTAGGAAAACGTGAGTTCAAATCTGACCTCAGATACTTCCTAGTTGTGT
Organism: Pseudochirops corinnae; assembly: GCA_028646515.1. NCBI lineage: Eukaryota > Metazoa > Chordata > Mammalia > Diprotodontia > Pseudocheiridae > Pseudochirops > Pseudochirops corinnae. The sequence goes on from CM053586.1 coordinate 230,921,169, forward strand.
GACCTTGGGAAAGTCACTTCACCCAGTTTGCCTCAGTTTCCTCAGCTGTAAAATGAGCTGGAGAAGGAAATGGCAAACCCCTCCAGGATCTCTGCCAAGAAAGCCCCCAAAATGACTGACTGAATCATGTGTAAGGAATAACAAGGCCAGTGAAAAGTATGTGGATTGAAAAGTATGTAGAAGGAATTAATATGTAAAAAAGACTAGAAAGGTAGGAAAGCTTTAAGAGTCACCCTGTAGGTCACAGGCAGCCAATGAGTTTTATTGAGAAGTGGGGTAACATGGTCAAATCAGCCATTTAGAAAGATCATTTTGGCCACCGAGTCAGGGATGGGCTGCAGTGGGGAGACACTTGTGGCAGGGAGATGACCAGCAGGCATTACCAACCTCATTTGCCAGCAGACAGCCTACCTCAGAGTCATAACTTCCATAAGATAACCAAAGCTTTTCCCCAGGGCAGCAGCATATAAGTGGGATCTGATTCCTCCGTATAGTGGCTACCCCTCACCCAGTCTTGACCACCCCTCATCCTAGCCCTCCAGGAACCTTTTGTTTGGTGCCCTTTCCTCCCCAGTTTCTGAGATGGTAAAGGTTAGACTCTGAAGCACAGACCACACTGTCTCTAATACTGATTGTGTGACTATGAGAAAATCACATAACCTCTGTGAACCTCACATTCCTCATCTGTAAAATGGGGCAGTTAGATATGATGGCCTCTAAGGTTCCTTCCATCTATGATCCATGAGCCTAAAACATTACTGTCAATAAGATTCTTCTACAACACCCCTCCCCCAAGCTAAATTAGTCCTTGGAGGAAGAATTCCTCTTTATGTTTCTTTCCTCAGCTGTGATAGGAGGCAATCTACTTGCAGCCTCAATGTTTACAGCTCCCTGAATCAAGATGCTTGCAGTAAGGCTTCTGGGGTCTTAATAGATCCCGAGAGAGGGAGACAAAAAAAATGTCCCAGGGAGAGTTTCTGCCACATTGATTAGACTGAGGAAAAGTCATAAGTAATTTTCTATTCAAGGCCGCTGGGGAGTTTTTGTGAGTGACTCAATGCTACCTGCAGGTCACTGCTTGAGAAATGTTTCATACAGTTCCCCAAAGGAGCCTGTCGGTGTTCCTTGCTGTCCTCAGAAAGCAAGGAAGGCATTTTCAGAAAGCTTAGAAGTCCTTTCTCTGCCTTTGCTGGATGATGGTTCCATTGATTAGCCCTGCAGGGCTGCTGTTTTCCACCAGGTAACTTTCTCCACCTTTGTTGAAGCACTGGGTTCAGTGTTTGGTGGCTGATTTGGCTCCAGGCGAATCAAGACCAAGGTTATGTCAATTAGGAATGTTGAACTTGGTTTCCAAAGGCACTGCATCAGGATAAGCAGCATAAGCATTTGGTAGGCAAAGATAAAGTCTGAATGGAGAGCTTGAGAGATGCCTAATTGTATGCTGTTGCTAGGGATATTTGTGTGTGTGTGTGTGTGTGTGTGTGTGTGCATATATGTTTGCATGAACTCAATGAACAACGTGACTGAAAAACTACAGATGACTCTCTTTGCTCCTTTCCCATTTTATCTCAGAAAAAATGCAAAGGATGCCCCTGTTTGCAGCTTTCTAGGGAATACATTACAGGTTCCCAGCTAAACTTGCAAACCACAAGGCTGGGCTATGTGGGAAGTCAGGTATTTCCATATGTTGCTTCTTTCATTGAAGCATCAGGGAACCCTCCTCCTGAAATAGTCCATGTTCTCTACAGGAATGTGTCATAAGCCATGCATACCAATCACTTCCTCAGGACCAGCTGTTGCAGAAACTCAAGCATCATTTGAGTAGCACTGACTGGAGTGTGCTGTCTGTCCTTCTTAAGGTTGCCTCTACTCATGCTGGGAGCTGCCAGGTGATGGTGCATGTCTTCCTGGGCTGGGGATATGGCACATGTCTATGGGACTCTGGTCTCAAGCAGTCCCAGGGGTCAGTGGGGGTTCTTGGCCCCAGAGAAGCTGTAGCTCGTCAGTAACCCTGAATCATAGGAGGCAATCACAGCCTGTGGATGATTTTCCTTCCCTACTGTTAATTTAGCACAGAGATAACATGATGATTTGCTGCCTTCATGCTCACCCCTGAGTGACAATCAACTACAATTCAATCTTGCCTTCACTGATCCCTTTTGGTCCCTGCACACTTTCCGGGTCAATTCTTACAGATACAATAGATAAAGCATGCATCAAAGTCATGGCATCTCTTGACTACATGAGCAAGAGCCTTAGAAATCAACTCTTCTCAGAGCCGCAGTCCCGAGAATATACCTAGAATCAGAGCCAAACTGTTTGACTCTCTCTCTCTCTCTCTCTCTCTCTCTCTCTCTCTCTCTCTCTCTCTCTCTCTCTCTCCCTTGCTCTCTGCATCATTTGCTCTTTTGTTTTGCTTTGAGAGTACCTCAATAATCGTGGACTTGTGCTCTGGTGGGTAGTGAGCCTGTTTGTTTCTGATTCTTCATGCAGAATAGGAAGGAGGTTCACTTGCTTTGCACAGAGACTGAGCCAGAGGCGAAAGCAAAACCAATGTGATTTATTGAATGAAGACGCTGGACAATTACCAACAACTTGTTCCTCTTCTGCCTCATCCAAGCTAAACTGGTAAGTAAATCCTATTACCTTCTCCCATCATGTTGAACATGGAGCTTGCTGGGTCATTGTTTTTTAAAATGTGTGATGATGCATGTTTAATGATGTGATATATGCATCTTCTGAAGAGTTAGCTGGGGGTGATACATGCAGAGCGCACACACACACACACACACACACACACACACTGCTCTTCAGGGACACAAACATTTCTACACAGATATACTGGGGCATGAGGAGGAAATCTATGCATTTTTTTAAATTATTGGGAGAAGCAAGCATTAGAACACTGTGTATTGTTGCCTTTGAGAATAAAAACAGATTGCTGCCACCTTTGGTTTTACCATTCCCTGTCGTTTCCCAGGCTGCTCCCAAAGCACCTATCAAATACCTGTTGGATCAGATTAACTGTTGGGTCCCAGAATTCTGAAAAGGACCGATGCCAATGGGAGCAAATAGCACTTCCCTGACTCTGGTTTGCCAACTGAGCATGGAGGCTAGAATGCCAGCATTTAAACAATCCTAAGTGATCAGGCACTGAATTATCTGAATAGACCTAGTGCTAGGAACCTGGTGATATTTACAACATGCTTTTTTCCCAGGATAACAGCAGCACAACAGATGCATATGGGCAAATCTCTGCCTTGGTCCCCTAACATCATAGGGTTCATATTCTTGAATGTGATTTTTTTTCATTCACACAGAGATCAGAGGGATTCACTGAGTATAGAGTAGGGACTGCTGCCCTTCTGGGATATGTGGCAGGCCACTAATGTGACTGTGGGCTGCACCATCTGTCTTTAATGCTAGGCATGTTCCTGAACTAGGCACCATGAATGGCCACAAGAATGACCCAGCTTAATTCCTTCACCTTTCAAAACAGATAGGAACTCATTTCTATGGAAGGAAAAGGGGACATGGGAAAACAATTGATTCTTCTTTCTCTTCTTCATGGTGGGTTTTGGTCTGAACCATTATCCCTAGATTTTACAGAACCATCAATCCAGCTTTCTTATGCTAATACGTCTAGATCTGAATCCATATAAATATCATGTAGAATTGAAGGTTTCATTTGGTATATTCTCTCTGTAGTATATCACTTGGCTGTTAAAACAAAGTTGTTACTATGAATCCTGGTAAGGACAAAAGATAGATTACCTTAGAACAGAGAACGACATATTTCTCAAAATGTGAAGTTAGGAACTGAAGGTGGGAAAATTGGGGTTGACTCTCATAAGAGAGGCAAAGCTTTGTATAGACCCCAGGAACCATGTGCTGTTGATCATAAGAATTATATCATTCTCCACTTTGATCTAAAAGTTTCAGAGATGATGGAAATGTGTTAAGTGGTTAATAAACTGGAGAATCTCCAGAAGATGTCATCTAGGACAGAGACAGGCCTTAAATTCATGCGATGTGACGTTAGAAGCTTAGCGATTGCTCCTAGAGATACATATGGTAGCCGCCACTACTGAAGACCTGGAAAACAAGGTCTTGCCACCAAAATGCTTGGCATTGTCAAATGTCTCTACATCAGTGAAAATAACATTCAAAAAAAAGCATTACCATCTGTTTTAACACTGAAACCTAAGGACCATGAGACCTTCCACATGTAGTGTGTCCCTTATCAGAATGCAAGCTGATTGAGAGCAGGGACTGTCTTACTTTTCTTTTGTTATCTCCAGCATTTAGCAAAGTGATTTGAACATAGTGAGTACTTAATAACTGCTTCATTCATTCATTCATTCACTCATTCAATCATTCATATGAGGATTATTGAAGGAACTGAGAATGTTTAGCTTAGAGAAGAGAAGATTCAGGGAAGACAAAGCTATCTGTCTCCAGGTATTTGAAAGGATACCCCCTGGAAAAGGGATTAGACATTCCATTTGGCCTTAGAGAGGCAACTTTATGCTTACTTTTAAAAAAACTTCCAATCAATTTATTAATCTATTCAAAGCTGGAATGCCACAAGCAATAATAGGTTTCCCCTCACTGAATGTTTTCAAACAAAGGCTAGATGACTTCTCAGTGGTAATTCCCTCTTGCAGAGGGAATTCTTTTCTAAGTGTGGAACTAAATGACCTTGGGTGAGTCCTTTCCAACTTGAAAATTTTGTAATAAATGAAAAGAAGATTGGATGGCCTTGGCAACTTGGTGACCCGGTGGATAGAATACTAGTCCTGAGGACAGAAAGGCTTGAGTTCGGATTTGGTCTCAGATACTTGCTAGCTATTTGACCCTGGGCAAGTTAGTTAAACTGTCTGGCTCAGTTTACTCATCTGTAAAATGATGCCAATTCCTCGCAGGATTTTTATGAGGATCAAATGAGATAACATTTGTAAAGTGTTTTTTGCAAACCTTAAAACCATGTAAATTCTAGCTATTGTTATTATTACAATTATTATCTATATAATGCTATATAAATCCTAGCTAGCTTCTTATATGACCCAATTATTAGATCGATTGGCAGGGAGTCAGGGACACTATTCCTGATTCCTCAGCTAATTGTCTGATTTGGGTAATATCATTATTATAGCCTGAACCTTAGAAATTATTGTAACTAAAGGCATCATTTTACAGAGAAAGACACTGAACCCTGGAAAGCCAAAGTGACCTGTCCAATATCAAAAGCTAGTTAATGGCAGAGCCAGAAGTGAAACTCAAGCCTTCCAACTCCCAGACTAGCATTATTGTTTTAGATGATGTTGTTTTTCCTCCCTGTACCTTACTTACCCTACCCATATCTATAATTCTACTGTCCCTTCTCTACTTAATAGGGAGGGTCACATTGTCATAGAATTCCTTAGGTAGAAGAAACCTTAAAAATCATCTACTCAAACATCAAAACTCAAACTCATTTTACAGGTGAGGCAATTTAAGCCCACAAGAATATAGTGTTTTAGATAGTTAAGGAAAAGGTACAATGGAAACTCAAAATTATCATCTCAATTCTTTGAACCAAAGCTAAGCTACCCGACTGCCATACAGAAGGCTCTGCCAGGTTCAATTCAATTTCAGTTTAGGAAGTGTGTGTATTCATTACCTTCTATATACAAGGACAGAAGAAGCCCATCCTAGTGAATAGAAAACTAGCCTTGGAGTCAGGAAGATCTTGGGCTCAAGTTTTGCCTTTGATACATCCTGGCATTGACCTTGAGGAAGGCACTTAACCTCTCTGGTAGAGCAACCCTGTAAGATTATAAATTGCTAAGTAGTTACTGATCTGCTTTGGTAGATAGGGCTTCTTACCAGGAGTTTCCTATACCAATAAAAGCACAAGTCTAGGGGCAAAATTGTCCGAGGCATTGCTATAGGCATTGGGGACAACAGGGACAGAAGGGAAATAATCCTTCCTCTCCGCGGATAAAAGAATCCATTTCCTCTTCACAACAAACAAGTTGTAAAAAGAGTCCTTTCTTTGTTACATATCTCTGAACAAAGCACTTCCTTACCCAGGCAAACCAGAATGGCCTGAAGAGTAGCTAGCAGAAGAAATTAGAGTTCATCTAAACCCAAGCAACAAAGCAAACAAACAAAAAACCCAGAATCAATTTTAAAAATATATTTTTATTTTTTATTCATTTTGAACTTAAATATTTAAACACAAAAGAGAACATTCCCATGTTCCATTTCAGCACATTAAAAAAGGATTCACTACAAAACAATGAATTTCCATTTCACACTTTTACTTTTTTTTTTAAATCTATATAAAGTACTACACATTGTTTGCAAAGCTACTCCATTTTCTATGCTTCCTTTTAAATTTTCTTTTATTCTCTGCTGTGCACTTTTTATATTTTTCCCTCCTTCCCCATCCTAAACATTTATGAGGCGCCTACTATGTGCCAAGCATTATGCAGATCCATTAGAGAGGCAGCTGGTATAGTGGATAGAGAGCTGGATTTTAAGTCTAAAAGACTTGGGTTAAAATCCTGCTTCTAATACTTAGGACCCTGGGCAAGTTACTTGACCTCTATGAGACTCAGATAACTCCATTTACTAAGTCATAGATAGAGAAGCTAGATGGCACTGTGGATAGAGTGTTTTCCCTGGAGTCAGAAAGACTAATCTTCCTAAATTCAAATCTGGCTTCGGACACTTACTAGTTGGGTGACCTTGGGCCAGTCAGTTTCCTCATCTGTAAAATGAGCTGGAGGAGGAAACAAAACCTCTCTAGTATCTTTTCCAAGAAAACCCCAAATGGGATCACGAAGAGTCATCCATGATATCACATGTACTATGTAAGAAAGGACTCCTATAATAGAAATTTCCTACCTTGAGGAAAGGTGGATCATTAATAACTGATATCTATAATGGTGATCCTAAGTTGTATGTGCATATGTATGTATATGTGTGTGTAGACCCAAATGAATTTCTAAATTTTCTTTTTTTTTCAATAGGGATAATATATTTTTTTCGTTTCTTCCAGAATTTTTTTTGCAAATAGTTATTTTTTATTTTATTTGTTCCAAGTACATGTAAAGATAGTTTTCAACATGCACTTTTTATAAGATTTTGAATTCCAAATTTTTCTCCCCCCATTTACCCCTTCCCAAGATGGCAAGCAATCTGACATAGGTTATGCATGTGCAATCATGTTAAACGTATTTCCACATTAATCAAGTTGTAAAAGAAAAACTGAACAATAGGGGAAAACCACAAAAAAAAAAATATAGTGAAAATAGTATGCTTCAATCTGTATTCAGACTCCATAGTTCTTTCTCTGGATGAAGATAGTGATTCAGATACAAACAGTGCCCTAAGGGCAATTTAAAAGTAACATTGAGGGTTGACTTTGCCAAGCCCCTACTTTATTCTATAACCTGAAGGCACCCCGAAATCCTTTCTCCCCTTTATCTTGAACCTGTACCAAAAGAATTGCTTGTCTTCTTTACCCTTTGTTCCCCCCCAACCTGCCCCCATCCTTTAATTTTTAACCTGTGTCCTCCTGTTCTATCCTTAGATCCTTAAACCACAAAGAATTCCCTTTACCTTCCTCATCCTATATCATCCTTTCCTGTCTTTAATCTTTAACCTCCATAAAAACCTCTAAAACTACATCATCATTCTGAAATCTCTATATAAGCATAACTCCCCCAAATATCAGAATCTCACTTAGCTTTCTTGCTAGGAAATCCATACTGCTTTTGCATCAATAAAGTTCCCAATGGTTACAGAGAAGGTCCAAGTGAACTAGTCCAACTGAACTAGTTCTACCAACTCTAAACCTCATTAGATAGCATTTTCCATCATGAGTCTTTTGGAATTGTCTTGGATCATTGTATTGCTCAGAAGAGCTAAGATTATCATAGTTGATCATCACATAATGTTACTTTTACTATTTACAATATTCTAGTTTTGCTCACTTCACTCAGCATCAGATCATGTAAATCTTTCCAGATTTTCCTGAAATCTGCCTGCTCATTATTTCTTATAGCATAATAGTATTCCAATCTATTCATCCACCACAATTTGTTCAGTCATTCCCCAATTGATGAGCATGTTCTTACTTTCCAATTCTTTACCACCACAAAAAGAGCTGCTATAAATATTTTGTACATGTAGGTCTTTTTCCCTTTCTTATTATCTCTTTGGGATATAGACCTAGCAGTACTATTGCTGGATCAAATGGGATGCACAGTTTTGACACAGTTCCAAATTGCTCTCCAGAATGAGTGGATCATGAACTTCTAAAATTTCAAGAAAAAAAATTACATCCGCTATTGTTCATATTTGGAGTGAATTTTGTTACATTTTAATAGCTACAAAATTGATGATCCATGTAGGTTATCTATTACACATTAATGTTAACTGTAAAAGTTAATTCATTGGACACTTCTGGTTAAGATGGATACATGAAAGTTGATGAAAGAACCAAACTCTCCCACATTTACTGTGGTAATGATCTAAAAAAAAGTCACCAGATAAAATAATGATCAAGAATCCAAAGAAGCACATTTGTTAGCTACTTCATCCAGCTTAGGACTGTCTAAAAGACAGCAAGAAGCAACAAGACTTGGAAGAAGCAGCCCACCAAGAAAGCCAGCCCAGGAGAACAGGCTAGAAGCCTAGAGCAGCTCCCAGACAGGGAAAGCCCCAGAGTAGATGGAAGACCACAGTAGTACCCAGACTAGGAAGACCCTAAATTCTAACCTCATTCTGGAGATGGAAACCTGAAGCAGCAACATGATAGGAAATGACTGACCATAGACTTTTGACCAGAGATACTAAATCCTGTAAGCTGAGAAGAGACACATCAGGGAAAGTGAAAACAAATAAGAAAAAAAAAAACTCTGAAAATTTAGTCCAGTACCAAAAAGTGTCCTTACCATCCTTATCAAAAGTGACAGGTGGGAATAGAATTCCTGCTCTGGCACAAAAGTTCAACTCAGGAACTAGGGTTGGAGATTTGAGTAAACAGAAGAAAATCAACATAATAAAGTAGCAACATGGGTCAGGAGACACCCAAAAGGAATACCCAGAAAAAGACAATAATTCCACAACTGCAAGTCAAGCCTCAGAGGCAAAAAAAAAAAAAAAAAAAAAAAAGACTTGGCCATAAGGACTCTAAGAATTCCTGGGAAAAAAATGAAGCAAGAGATTTTCTTAAAATGTAGTTATATGTGAAATGAAAGTTCTGGAGAAAAGAATTGGAAGGAGAATTAATAGAATAGAACAGAAGACAGAAAAAACTTACTTAAGTAATGGACTCACTGAAAAGTATAACAGACCAAACAGAACTCAATTTCTCTATGAGACAATAAGAAATATTAGAACAAAATCAAAAGACCAAAAAAAAAAAAAAGGAAGAAAACAAAAAGTGTCTGTTATCAAAACCAACTGACCTAGGAAACAAGTCAAAGAGAGATCATTTAAAAATCATTAGACCTCCCAAATTATGATTAAAAAAAATAAAGCTTAGGAGTTTTTTTGTTTGAGGTTTGATCTCCCAATCTCAGCAAGTACAGTGCTATGGCCACTCACCAGCCAAATCCCAGTGCTGAAATTTTAACTTCCTTCATTTTCCTGATGTGATTTGCCTTAAGCAACCTAGCACTCCTCTGCTCCTGGGTACTCATCATATTAGTGCTAGATTTACAGTGGACACCTAATCAGCTATAGCTGAGAACTCCTGAACTCAATCCACTAGATTCAACCTCCCCCAAGAGTAGGAATTACTGGTAGTAACTACTTCCTGGCTAGATACTATATTTCAACAAATCATAATTAAAAACTTCCCAGACTTAATACAACCAGATGACAAAATGAAAATAGAAAGAATACACTGGTTACTTACTGAAGAAACCCCAATTAAAAACTCCCAGGAGTATGTCATAGCCAAAAATCTACAGCTTTTAATGCCAAGAAAAAAAGGATTCAGAAAGACAAAATCCAACTGGCAAAGAACTGCAATAAGGATCACACAAGATTTGTCAGCAACTACTTTAAAAGATAGAAAAATCTTGGAATATGATGTTCCTACAAATAACAGATAAAAGCTTATAACAAAAATTGACAGCCTGAAAGATTGAGTCTTATCCTACTGGGAGAAACATTAATTTTAATCTAATGGACTTTGAAGCATTTCTGATTAAAAGATTGGAGCTAAATAGAAATTTTGAATTACAAACACAATAGTTAAGAGAAAAGCTAGAAAGGTAAATTTATTTCTAAATATGTATATATTAAATATGTATATATTAAATTATATGTTTGATCAATTGGAAGGGTCTAAACAATGATGAAGTACTTATATTCTAATAGAGGAAGAAGAGACAAGTTTTTTCTTCAAAAATCACATTTTCAAGGGTCATAAAGGGAATTAAAGAAAGACAAATTCAGAGCCTGGACATGTTTTTGTTCTGTTTTATTGGTTTGAAAAGAGGAAAGAAAAAGAAGAGAAAAAGGAATGTTAGCTCAGAAAATAGGAAGGGAGTTGAATTTACTGCATCTCATAATTGAGGTACAGAAGGACAGTATAAAAATATAGAGAAAAGCTTAAGGAGAGTGAACATATGAACTTCACTCTTCTTTGAAATAAGCAAAAAAGTTGAACACACATATTCATGCAAACAAGGAGATTGGTATAGTAATAAATTAAATCAACCAGGAAAACATATAAGGCTAATGGTGGAGAAGGAAGGATTTAGCATGGAGGGAAGGATTAGGAAGAGAATAGTCATAAGAAAAATAAATTTCAAATTTAGAGGGTGGAGTATAAAGTGGGAATTAGAAGGGGGAAAAAACTGTAAGTTCCAGTGACTGAGGTCAGAGTAAAGAAAAGAAAAGAGGGACAATGGGATGGAAGCAGATCATTTCAATTATAGATCACTAGTATTGATCACATTACTTTTTTTTAAATGCCCTCCTCTTTAAAAAGTAAAAGGAAAGGGGTAAAGAGAGGCAGAATTATAAGAGAATATGATAGACAGAAATTTATATTTAGCAATCAGAACTATGAATATGAATATGGTAAACTCACCCATAAAGTGGAAGAGGACAACAATATGAATTAGAAAGCAAAATCCAACAATATGTTGGAACAAACGTGAAACAAAGATTCATACAGAGTTAAAATGAGAGACAAAGCAGAATTTATTATCTTTCCAGCAAATTCAAAAAAGGATAGGTTACCAATCATGATCCCAGACAAGACAACAATGAAAATAGACACAGTTAAAAGAAATAAGCAAGGAAACTATATTATGTTTAAAGGCACCATAGATAATGACATAATAATTGATAATATGTGTGCACCTAAGTTGACACAGGAAAAGTTAATCAAATAACAGAGACAGCAAAACTACAGTTAGTGGTGAATCTCCATGTATTCCCTCCCAGAACTAAACAAGTATAATGAAAATATCAAAATAAATAAAATAGAAAACATAAAATAAGAAAGAAGTTAAGGGCCTTAGAGAAGTTGAATGGTGGAGCTGTTGGGGAAGTGGAAGGGGCAGGCGGATATCAGTAATGTATAGGGGATAAAATTTTCAAACCTCTCCTGTTCTGCCTAAATGTCTGGCTTTGCCCTGTTTGATTAAAATGTAGACTTGAAGGCCAAGGTTATTTGGAGTTTAGTCTTTGAATCATCCACTACATTGCTTTGTAGATAGTTGGTGCTTGGTAAATGCTTGTCGATTAGATGATACATCAAGTCACTGTCATTTCAATATGAATTGGACTGTTTTTAACATTATTATTAATATCTTTTGTTTTCACATTACTTTCATTCCCCAATATAGATCTCACTCACCCTCACTCAAAGAGCCATCTCCCTCCTCCATCATAAAGAGTAAATAAGAAAGAGAAAATAATTTTTTTTTCTTGTTCAGTTGTTTTCAATAATTTCCAAATCTTTGAGATTCCATTTGGTATTTTCTTGGCACTTAATAAAGACTCTATCTATCTATCCATCCATCCATCCGTCCATCCATCCATCCATCTATCTATCTATCTATCTGTCTGTCTGTCTATCTGTCTGTCTGTCTGTCTATCATCTGTCTATTTAAAGCATTCTTGGCAGGTTGACAGAAGGAATGCTTTGAGAAAAGGCACAGAGGGGAGAATGCTCATGTAAAATTCAAGGACCAATGAAGAGATCAATTCCACTAGAGAGGAGGGTTTGTATAAGGAAATACTAATAAAGTTGGGCAGGTACTGTAAGTAGGAGATAAATTGTAGGGCAGTGGTTTCAAACTGAAGTAAAAATGGGGACATTAATTAAATTTAAGCCATAAATTTAAGCCAAAAATTAAGCCATACATAAGGATAATTTTGGGTCATGTATTGACTTAGAAAACCACGTATTAAGATTATCTGTGTTCTATTATATTTTCATTTATTTTGTTACCCATATCCCAATTTTTTATTTATGTTTTAATCTGATTGGGCCAGCCTGCTGTATTTTTGACATATCTGTTGTAGAGGGATTTAAATGCCATGCTAAAGAATATTATGTTTAGGTGCGGCTAGGTGGCACAATGAATAGAGCGCCAGCCCTGGAGTAAGGAGGACCTGAGTTCAAATTTGGCCTTAGACACTTAACCCTAGCCATGTGACCTTGGGCAAGTCACTTAACCCCAATTACCCTGCCTTGCCCCCTCCAAAAAGTGAAAAAAAAAAAAAGAATATTATGTTTATCCAAACTCCAAGGAAACATTGAAGAAGCCACTGAGGATTTTGAATCAGGGAGGTATGGTTGCAAGAGATAGTTTAATAGGGCAATCTGGAAGCATCGTACATAGTGAGTTGGAGTAGAAAGAAAATGGAGTCAGAGACAACACAGTAGTCTAGATATGAACTATTGAGGCCCAGGACCAACATGGTGACCATAAAAATAGAAAGGAGTTAATTCATCGTTATGACAGAAGAATCCATGGGATTAGGTTATATACCTAAGTGATCAGAAGAATATTTTTTTATTTAAAAAAGTGAGGTCCAGAGGAAGAGCTAGACTGAGAAGAAAGAGACAGCATAGTATAATACATAGGTTTTCAACATGCTGCAGGAGGCATTAAGGTCAGAAACTCTTTGGTATAGCTGGAACTAGATTAAAATATAATTGTTAATATTTAACAAAATAAATAAGAATATGATAGAGCATTGACAATCTTAGTATGTGATTTTTCTAAGTGAATTATGTGGCCCAGTTATCTTTACATATGATTTAGTGTTTCTATCTGAGTTAAAAACTACTAGTATAGAGGATACAGTGGCAAATCTGGTATTAGGAAGATCTGTGTTCAAATCCTGTCTCAGAAACATGTTGTTGTTTTTAAATCCTTGGCCAAACACTTTCCCTTTCTGGGCTTCAATTTCCTCAACTGTAAATTGAAGGAATTGGGCCTGATTATTTTTTTTCTTCTTTTGAAATTTTAACAATAATTTGGGGATAGTATGATTTCTGTTTACTCCCACTAAAAAAATAAGGCCCCATCCAATGTGTCTTCTTATATTTTCGTTCACTATTATGCAATGTAAAATTTTTCTTTTCAATGTTGTAGAATGCTTGGGGTTACAAAATGCCCCATATATATGATATTGTCTCATATAGGACCACAGGACCATGGCTTTCAAGCTGAAATGGACCTTAAAGATCATTTTGGACTGTGTTATTTCTGAGGTTTTTTCCAGCTCTGAATCCATGATCTTATCTATGATAAGGCAAGTTGTGTCTAAGGTAGTAGTATGACATTCAGATTTAAAAGCAGACAGTGGAAAATATTGACCTGAAGTTCAAGAAATTAATCGGATCTAGAACTGTAGATGTGGGTATCATTTGTGTAGAAATGATCGAGGCCAAGGTGTGTGGTAAGCTGTGTGAGAGGAAAGGGATCATAAATTTAGAACTAGTTGGACCTCTAGAACAACTGCCTCATTTTACAGATGGGAAAACTGAGGACCATCAACATTAAGTGATTTGCCCCAAGATAGTAGAGGTAGTAAGTGTCAAAAGCAAAATTTGAACCTAGATCTTCTGATTCTAGAGACGTCACTCTACTGTACCCCCAAGAAAACAACAACAGAAAATTGAAAACTAGACTTTGGTTTATACCCTTAATAGAAGGACAGTAGGAGAAGCTGGATCCAGCCAAGAAAAGAAAGAAGAAGCCTCCAGAAAGATAGAAAGAGAGTTAGGATAGAGTGATGTTTTAGAAACCATTAAGAACAGGAATTACTTTCTTTTTGTCTTTTTTCCCTGATGCCTAGAAGAGTGCCTTATATATAAAAAATATTTAATAATTATTTGAATAATTAAATTATTTAATTTAAAATATGATTTGAGAAGGAACAAGGGAAGTTGTCTAAAGAGATTAATGCAAATACATAAGGCACATAACTTGGATTTTTAAAATATATCTATAGAAAATAAAGAGTAGGGATTGTAACCAAGGGTGAAAACCTTGGAATGAGCTGTGGCCTAGTGAGGAAAATTAAGTGTGTGCACACTCAATTTTGTTTGTTTTGTTAAAGCTATATTGGAAGAAAAGGGGAAAATCAAAGAAAGGAAAAGATCTATTCAGGATAGATGAGGTGATAACTTACAACAGAAAAAAAGCGATTTTTCAATTTGTGCTTTGTTTCTACTATCTCTGTCGATGAGAATTGCCCTAGAGCTAGCAAGAACAGAAGTATAACTAATAAGGAGTTAATATCTTTGATAAGTAAAAACATAGCATGAGATCAAGTCACCTGGGCCAGATTAACTTTGTCTTTGAATAGAAAACAAGAAACCCTGGCAGATATTGCTGAGCTGTGACCTTTGAAAGACTGCAGAAAAAGAGATGTGTTGGATTGGAGAAGAACAAGTGTCCCAATTGAAGGGGGGGGGGGGAGAGGGAGAGAGAGAGAGAGAGAGAGAGAGAGAAGAGAGAGAGAGAGAGAGGGAGGAAGGGAGGGAGGGAGAGAGGAGAAAGAGAGACAGAGAGATAGAGACTGAGAGACAGAGAGAGAGAAAGAGGGAGAGACAGAGAGAGAAAGAGAGAGAGAGGGAGGGAGGGAGGGAGAGAGACAGGAGAGAGAGAGAGGAGAAGGAGAGAGAGAGAGAGAGAGAGAGAGAGAGAGAGAGAGAGAGAGCGCAAACAGTAGGCTAATGAACTTGACATCAATTTCAATTGCTGGCAAAATCCTAAAATGGCATTGAAAGGATGATTAGTGAATAGCTAGAAAGGGTGACAGACCATGACAGGCTTCTGAAAGAACAAGGTCTAATCTTGTTTCTTTTTTTGACTGTGTTACTAAACTGATAGATCATCAAAATGTTATAGTTATATATGTACATAGTTACATATAGTTACATAGTTATAATATCTAGGTACGTAGTTACACATAGTTATAATACTATGGTTAATGGGTATACCTAGGTACCAATTAATACAAATAATGAATCCTGTGAAGTGGTTGCATTATTCAAATTCATATTGCATTCACATTGGGCTGGAACCAATGACAATATACTACATAATTATCATTTCAACTAAGGGAAATTAAAATATATCCAAATCCCTCTTCATGGAAATCATTATTTGAACATGAAATAATTTAGCAACTAGGTGAAACAGAAGATAGAGTGTTGGACCTGGGGTCAGGAAGACCTGGCTGTTATAGTAATTATTGTAACATTCTTTAGTCTTCAGAAAAAATTTAAAAAGGAAGGCTTCAAATGGGACCAACCACATAGAAACATGACATAGAGAAACATGAAAGGCGTATGCACATGTATGTATATGTATATGTAAATCTACTTAGTAGATATTATTGCTAAGTATACATTAGATAGCAGTACTATAAGACTGATTTTAAAATCACACAGCAGGGGCAGCTAAGTGGTGCAGTGAATCAAGCACCGGCCCTGGGGTCAAGAGGACCCAAATTCAAATCCAGCCTCAGACACTTAACACTTACTAAATGTGTGACCTTGGGCAAGTCACTTAACCCCAATTGCCCTACCTTTCCCTCTCCAAAAAAAATTATATAGCAAATGAATTTTTTTTAATTTTTTGCAAGCTTAAAAAGTGAAAATAACAAATTATATTGTTTCCTTCCTCTAGGACCAGTCACGTGAAAATGACACAGCAAATGCAGAATCTACATCTTTCCCAGACTAAAAAGAACAGTGCTCCATCTTCTCCTAATGCCGCCAAACGCCTCTATCGAAACCTTTCTGAAAAACTTAAGGGGAGTCATTCTTCCTTTGATGAGGCATACTTTAGAGCAAGAACTGACCGACTCAGCCTTAGAAAGACATCTGTGGTAACAAATTTCTTGCTTATGTTCTTGATTGGGAGTTCTTGGTTGTTTTGCTTGGGATCCTAGAGGTTCTAGAATGGGTCAGCTTAGTGTTAGCTTTTGTGATTTGTCAATCACACAGATTGTGTGGCTCAGTACTAAGGAAGTAGAGGGAGTAAAGGCAGATGATACCAACTTTTTGTTACCTGGTGATGCTTCAGCTGTCCCTGGTATTCATTTTACTCTCAGGCCTCTGGAAACACCTGTTTGACTATCACAAAATGGTATTTTAAATAGGTTCCCCGAAGGAAGCCATATTTACTCAATTATAGAGGATTATAGAGGATTTGTTCAAAGCTTCAAGCAGATAAGCAGTACAGACATGGGCTATGTATCAGGTGGAAACCTGCTGGTTTTAGCAAGCTAATGCCTAGGTGTAGAAAATATGTATGAGTAACCTGAATGAGAATACATATGGCATAGGGGAAAATAGAAAATTCAAGAAATGCTAAAGAACATGAAATAATTTAGCAACCAGGTGAGACAGAAGGTAGAGTGCCAGACCTGGGGTCAAAAAGACCTGAGTTGAAGTTTGGCCTTAAAGGCTTTTCTAGCTGTGTGAACCTGGGCATGTCACTTAACTTTTCTTTGCCTTATTTTACTCTACCATAAAATGAATATAAGAATATCACCTATCTCTCAGAGCTGTTAGAAGGATAAAATGAGAAAATACATACAAAGTACTTAGACCAATACCTGGCACACAGTAAGTGCTTTAATAAACGATTTTTAAAAATAGAACTACAGGCTCACATCTTTCAAACTGGAAGAGACATTAAAGGCCATCTAGTTCCAAGCCCCCTATTTAAAGATGAGGAAACTGAGGTCCAGAGAGGTTAAGTGATTTGCCTAAGGGCATAAAAGTGGCTTTGTATCCTTTAGATGCCAGTGCTAGGGTTCTTCCCCTAGAGTTCAATGCTGAGTGCACTTTAAGCTTTAAACCAATTTGTTTTCTCAAGTCTAATTTATCTTAAAGGAAGACTTTGTAGTTGAATTGTAGCTGAATCTCAATTTTGGCAGAGACCTTCTATGCGATATTTAGCCGCGTCTCCTGTCTCACAGCAGGCAAATATCTCTGAAATGAAAGTCACTTTATTCCTCCATCCCCAATGTCAAAACAAGCAGCTGCGCAACGTTGCCACATATTCCCCAGTCGCCATCTATGCCAGTCGTCTGCTCTAACCACCCTATGTATGGCAAGGCATTTGAAAGGGGCAATTGATTTTAAATGAGCCTACAAATTAAAACTGTCCCAGTTAAACATTGGGCTACTGATACACTTCACTGCCACACTTGAATCTTAAGCATGACACTGTTTCATTAACAGTTGATTCCCTGATCTAATCCATGCAGATACTTGTTCTAAGGGTTTAGATTGTAACTCTTCTATATTGTCTCATTCTTCTCCATGTCTTTCTGCAAATCTTTCATAAAGGATTTTAATCAATGCATAAGAGATCTTCCTGTGATTCTTTTAATAATGTGATCTACCAGTACAACTCTTGGGATGTATGTCTGTTATCCTTCACTCTCGATATCTGGCCTCCCTATCTCTTTTTTTGGTTATATTGTTACTGTTGATCTCTAAAGGTAGTGTGCTAGAAGAAATGTTCTCTAAGCTCTCTACCCCCTTTCCCCATGATCTTATGACTTCTACACAAATTTTTTCAATCAAGACATTGTTTGGAATATGCTTCAGTCTACTGAGCCACCATTTTTTTTTTATATATTGCCCTTTGTATCATTTGTCATTTTGGTGTTTATAAAGACCATAGAGTTCTATGATTCACCTAATATGTACATCATGGGGAAAATCCCATTTTTTAAGAATTTTTTGCAAAAACAAATAGCTTTTGGTCATTTTGAAAGTAACATCACAAAAGCTATCTAGTCCCTCAACAAGCATTTATTAACCACTTAATGTGTGCCAGGCCCTGTGCTAATCACTGGGAATATAGAGAAAGGCAAAAGAGAGTCCCTGCTCTCAAAGAGCTCACAATCTGATGGAGAGATGACTCATGAGTACGTATCAACACAACACATACCAGATAAATAAAACATTTATCAAATACTTATGATGTGCCAGGTCCTGTGCCAAGGGCTGAGATACAAAGAAAGGCTAAAAGGCAGTTCCTACTCTCAAGGCACTCACAATCTAGTGGGAGGCAGTGTTATATAGCATGCAAATGTACAAACAAGATAAATACAGAATAAATTGGATATAATCAACAGAAGGAAGGTACTAGCTTTAAAAGAGAATGCTGTCTATCATTCCTCTAGAATGTTTGTCCAAAATACTAGATGGACTGCCATACAGAGAAAGAAGAGAGAGACAGTGAGAGACAGAGACAGAAACAGAGAGACTATAGATCTATAAATATATGCTATGTAAAATTAATACATAAATATATATGTATTTATCATAATATACATTTTTTCCACTTTGTATTTCCTGATCCTTAAAAAGTAGCAGTGACTATGAGCTCCTTGAGATCAGAAACTGTCTTTTTGCCTTTCTTTGCTAACCCTAGTGCTTAGCAGTACTTGGAGAATTCTAGGCTCTTATTAAGTGCTAATTGAGTGATTTATCTACTTTTTGTGGATTTAGTATATCCCTGTACATATACATTGAATATAAGGTCCTTGAGAGCAGGTATTGTTTTCACTTTTGTCTCTGTATACTCATTACCTAACATGATTTTGGAAGTATCTAATAACCTCTTGTCCGCTGATTGGTTGATATGGAATCAGACCCTGACTTTGCCACTCACTAGCTATATAATCTTCTATGACTCATTTAGCCTCTCCAGGCCACAATTTTCTCATCTGTAAAATGAAGGGTTGTACAAGATTATCTTAAGGTCTTATCTTAAGGACTATTAAGATTGTAAATCTATGATTTTCTCTGTTTCTAACTTCTCCAGTACTTGTCTTCTATGATAAGTTTAACTGGTCTTTCGGATAATGGAAAAATTATGAGATTGGATTCATGTTTCCTTCCAGATCTCATCTATGGTCCTGAGACCTTGCAGGAAGGAGGTTCTATAATGTTTCAAGTGTAGCTAAGTCTCACAGTGGATTTAAATACTGGAAGAAAAGAGTCAAAGTCCAGAGTTCAAATGTGAACTCAGAGATTTTCTAGCTGTGTGACCCTGGGCAAGTTACTTAACCTCTGTCTGCCTCAGTTTCCTCAATTGTAAAATGGAGATAATAAAGGCACCTACTTCCCAGGGTTGTTACGAGGATAAAATGAGGTATTTGTAAAGTGATTATCCCAATGTCTGGCATATAGAAGGCTTTTAATAAATGCTTGCTTTTTTTTTTTAATTTGAGGCTTGATGCAATCAGTCCAATGCCTTCCGCAAACAGGAGCATTTGGAGAAACTTATTATGGACAATACCTGTCCTATCCTGATTTTGCATAAGACATCCTGCAATACTGGAAAATACCTGAGGGAAACACATGCCTTTGTCTTTTTCTTTGTATCCATAACACCTAGTATCATGTCTGGCACCATATAAATACTTAATAAACACTAGACCACTATTTTATGTCTCACTTGGCATTGATACACTCAGCAGAGCACTGAACAAAGTTATCTTCATAAAGTGGTTACATCTTTCATAGAATCTCGAATTATTTTAATCTATGTGAAGTATCCTGTCTATGGAGAACCAGAACAGTCATTTTATAATCTCACAAATTAAATCTGTTTTTTAAAAACAAAAATAGATGTTGTGAAAACTTTTACTTGCCACATCTCTCAGTTATATGACTATGAAAATGTAGAAAAATAGGTACAAAAAGCTCTTATTTCCTTTTCAAGTTCTCATTATGGATATTTTTAGTGCATGCACAGATAAGCTATTGTGATAAAGATTTCATACAGATGAGATGATAGGTACATGGGTCAGTAGTTGGTGATATCTCCTCAGCTCTGGGTTTGCTGTTATTGTAGTTTTGGGTTGGGGAGTTTTTTGGGGGAGGGTTGGTAAAAGTGATCTTTCCCATTCCAAAATTATATATTTAAGACACCTTAAAAATTGGTGCCTGAATACCTTTCAATTAATTTCTTCTTCAGAACAGATTCCTTTCACATATATCCCATCAGGTCTAGTCACTCTTCCCAACTACATCATCTTCTTTGCTAATGCTGATTTCCTCAGATAGTGCATTAGATCCCAAGATGCTGAGTTCAGATGTGGTAATTCCACTATTAACAGTGATTAAAAGAATTACTACACAGAAACACTAGCAATTCTTCTTCCATTTATATGCTTCCTTCCTGATTCACTTACACATGTGCTCAGAATAATCCATCTTCCCCTCAAGCTTTCTGCAGGCTCATTTTCCCCTCAATTATTTACTTCTCTTTGTTGTTGTTTAGTTGTTCAGTCATGTCTAACCTTTTGCCACCCCATTTGGGATTTTCTTGGCAAAGATACTGGAGTGGTTTGCCATTTCCTTTGGCAGTGGATCCGTTTTATCAAGCAATCAGAGGTTAAGTGATTTGCCCGGGGTCATACAACTAGGAAGTTTCTGAGGCTGGATCTGAACTCAGGCCTTCCTGACTCCAGGCCCAGTGCTCTCTCCTCTGAGTCACCTAGCTGCCTCATTTATGTCTATACTGTGAGGATTATTGCTTATATTCCTCCTCTTGAAGGTTTTTAAAAATAAGTTTGTAATTTAAACTGGCATGTTTGTGCTGTCACAGGTTTTTTGGCTGTCTTAAAGGTGAAGGGTTTGCTGGCTAAATAGTTTCTGGGCCTTCTTGGCCATCTTGTTGTGCTAACTGCTTGGCATTGCTTGTACTTCTTCAAGAACTATAGATACAGAGTCAAAATCTTCATTTTTGTGGAGCTCCCAGATTGCTTAAAGAGGTTGAATTGAAACTATTCTCTCAAGTACCTTCTCATATTTATCCTTTCTCCTAATTTAATGATGGTTCTTATGTTTTCCTTAACCAATGATCTGACCTTGCAGATAGAAGCCTGTTATTCCCTATCTGTTAAAATACTTCCATTTGATTTTTTAGGATGTTTAATTTTTCTCACAACATCCACCTCCTTTCAACTGACTTCTTGAAAAAAGTATTCATGATCTATAGGTCTGAAATTTTGGAGTAGTCTGCAAGCCTTCACCTTCTTTAGTTTCTTAATCTCACGATATTTTCCAATTTGTTTTCACTATCTCCTTCTGTGTTCGCCTTACATTGAATTTCTTACCCCACTAGTTGCTAATGCTCAACCCAACCTGTAACTTTATTGTATTAATTTTATATGTATTTTCTATTTTCCTGTCATTGCATATGTTGTTCCTCTCCCCCATCTCCCATCCCAGGTGAATGTAAGCTCCCTGAGGGCAGTGAATCTTTCCATTTTGTCTATTTAATCTCCAGCAATTCAGCAATGCGCCATGCTGTTCTCAAATGAAAACTTGATTGACCTAAGTAACAAACACAACCACAAAAATAATAATAATACTTTAAGATTTTCAAAGGCTTTTGCATAGGTCAGTGGTTCTCAAAGTACAGTCCATGGACCCCTGGGTCCCTAAGACCCTTTGGGAGATCTGCAAGATCAAAACTATTTTCATGATTACACTAAGATGCTTGCATTACTAATTCAGTAAATATTGATAGGCGTAATCTATGTAAACAAAAACTCTTTTGTGGAATATAAATGGGACTAAAACCAAATAGTTTGACAATGCATGGGACAATCTTATTTGATCCTCATAATAACCCTATGAGTTAAGTACTATTATTATCCCCAATTATAGGTAAAGAAACAGGCTGAGAGAGTTTATTGCCCCAGGGTCACACAGCTAGGCAGGACTGGGATTATGGCCCTTCTGATTCCAAACCCAGCACTTTATTCATTATATCTCTTAGCTGCCAAGTACTAGCAATAAGGCTCATGCTTGCTTGTTCAGTCACTTTCAGTCATATTTGACTTTTTGTGACCTTGTTTGGGGTTTTCTTAGCAAAGATAATGGAGTGGCTTACCATTTCCTTCTCCAGTTCATTTTATAGATGAGGAAACTGAGGCAAACAGGGTGAAGTGACTTGCCCAGGGTCACACAACTAGCAAGTGTCTGAGGCCAGATCTGAACTCAGGTCTTCCTGATTCTAGGTCTGGTGTACTATGTCCTACACCACTTGGTCTCCTCCATGGGGCTCATAGTAGGCACTTAATAAATGCTTTGGGGTGTAGGTGGGGTGAGGGGAAGTGTCTGTTATTGTTACTACTTTCTTGTCGCTTTGCATATGATGAAATCAGCTCCTTTATTTAGCACAGTACAGAGAACCTTTGGGTTGTTCTTCCATTTAGCTGTAACTTTTGTAACTTTTCTTGCTCATGTGAAACAAGACTACAGAGATGAATTTAATTCTGTCTCACAGTATCTTATGCCCTGCCCAACTGATCATGGGACAATGGTGATACCAACTGTCTTCAATAATTCAGCTAAGGATGCAAAGAAATGCAGTAGAAAAAAAATACTAGATTTGCAGTTAGAGAAGCCGAGTTCAAATTACAACTCAGCCATGTACTGCCTGTGTAAGTCTGAGAAAGTTGCTAAGTGACTCCATGGATAGAGGTCTGGGCCTAGAGTCAGGAAGACTCATCTTCCTGAATTCAAATCTGCCCTCAGACGCTTACGAGCTGTGTGACCCTGGATAAGTCATTTAACCCTGTTTGCCTCAGTTTCCTCATCTATAAAATGAGCTGAAGAAGGAAATGGCAAATCACTCCAGTATTTTTGCCAAGAAAACCCCAAATGGAGTCACAAATGACTGAACAACAAGTTCTACCAATGACATGCAAGCCATCCCTGGGTCATACTTAAAGTCATTCTAGTTTGGCAGGAAGGGCCAGGCAATTTTGATGCTTCCATCACTTGTACTTGGAAAACATCATTTCCATGCCACAAAGGGGCAGCCAAGTAGTAGACCTTTAGTGGAAAAAGAAATCAATTTTTCTGATTAATATTTATAGTCTACAAACTGTGTGCTTCTTAATACCCTCTGCCCCGCCCCCTTGCCTTTCACAGGGTAATAGCTCTAGAGCTGGAATGGGCCTTAGAGGGGGTCTATTCTAACGCCTTTCATTTTGCAGATGAGAAAATTAAAGCCCAGGGGAAAGAAATGGTTTCTCTGAGGTCATTCAATTAACAAGTATCGGCGCTGGGATTTGAATTCATGTCCCAGGTGTCCAATATTAGTCCTCCAAGTTGAATGCCTTTTCTAACATACCATAAACATTCTCCCAGTGCGCCCACAGAAGTAGAAGGGAGTCAATAGACTAAGGTCCAGTTTCTGATTTTATCTGTTTCATGGGCCATGGAGGGCCAAAAACACATTGCCTTATGGTAACAAACCTTTCTCAACGTGTGGCAGGACTGGTCCTTAGACAGCTGACCACACTCTGTACTCGAAATCTTTCTATATTATGCTCCATTGGCAGAAGTTTCAAGAATACAAGGTGACCTCCAGCCATGAGGAGGCATCAGAATAGGCCTTTGGTGCTTCCAAAGTAACTTTATTTCTTAGGTCCCCAGGGTTAAAACACTTTCATAACCACTCTTTTTTTAAAATTTTCTCAAACTTCAATTAGCCATCAAACATGTTCTCACCCTGTAGCAATCAGGAGAGAAGAGATTTTTAATGAGGCAAAAATAAAAATTGCCTGAGGTAAATTCCACGGCTGTTCCCTTTTGAATTTGAATCTCCCACATTACTCTGTCCTACCTGGACAGAGAGATAATATTAGGCTCGTAGATTTAAAGTTGGAAGGGACCTGAGGAATCATCTAGTCTGGAGGTGTCAAATACCTGAGACTAAAGGTCTAAAGAGATTAAAATGACTGAACAACAAAAAGTTAATTGAAGCTTCAGAACAACCCTGTTGAGGGTCCAAGTGTCCTCAATCCCCATTCTGCAGGTGAAGAAGATGAAGCAGAGACCATTAAGGTGAATATCCTGAGTTCACTTCACTTAATCAACTGACCAAGTCAGCATTTGTAGCTTCTGATTACAAGCCCACTGTTTATTCCAATACACTCCACCGACTCTCTGCTCTGTTTCATTATTGGTCAAGGAAGGAGCATTTCTTGGAAATGACATCAGCTTGATTTTGAAAGTCCATTTCTGTTGAGATTTTTTTTTCATCTAAGTTTAAAGAAACATCTATCTGGGGGGCAGCTAGGTGGTACAGTGAATAGAACATGGGCCCTGGAGTCAGGAGGACACTTATCACTAGCTGTGTGACCTTGGGCAAATCACTGAACCCCAATTGCCCTCCTAAAAGCAAAGGAAGAAAGAAAGAGAGAGAGAGAGAGAGAGAGAGAGAGAGAGAGAGAGGAAGGCAGGAAGGAAGGCAGGAAGAAAGAAAGAAAGAAAGAAAGAAAGAAAGAAAGAAAGAAAGAAAGAAAGAAAGAAAGAAGAAAAGGAAGGAAGAAAAAGAAAGAAAGAAAAGAAAAGAAAAGAAAGAAAGAAAGAAAGAAAGAAAGAAAGAAAGAAAGAAAGAAAGAAAGAAAGGGAAGAAAGAGATTTCCAAATCCATTGTCAAGTCAGGCTGATTATACCTCCACAATGTCTCTTCTGTCTGTCACCATTACTCCTCACATGTGGCCATAACCCACTTTCAGGTTCTCACTACTTCCCACGCATACTAGGACAATAACCTTCTATTTGTGCTGCTGCCATCATCAGCATCGTCATTATCCTCATCTTCATGGCCAGTGTTCATAATACCTCCTATATGCCAAGCACTGTGCTAAGTGCATCTCATTTGATCCTCACAACAACACTGGGAAGTAGGTACTATTATTGTCTCCATTTTAGAGATGAGGAAAGTGAAGAAGACACAGGTTAAATGACTTGTCCAGGGTCACAGTACTAGTACACGTCTAAAGCAGGATTTGAACTCAGGTTTTCCTGACTTCAAGTCCAATGCTTTGCCCAGTGAACAATCTGCCTATAAATGCCTCTGTTGTGCATTGAAGGCCCTTCACAATTAGTATCTGACCACTCAGTCCAGTTACTTCCCCTTATGCACTCTGGATTCCAGTCAGACTGACCTATGGGTTGTTTCCTACCTCCACCTTTTTTCATAAGCTATTCCCATCATGTGGAATGTTCTCTATTCTCATTTCTGCCTCTTAAATTCCTAGCTTCATTCAAGGATGCCATGTCCTCCACGAGGCCTTCTCTCATCCCCCCAGGATTTAATACTCTCCTCTCTTTACAAAACTAATTTGTATATATGTCATATTTACCTATATGTAAATTTCCTTTTTTTCCTTTGTTGGGATCCGCTCACCTCAGATCCCTTGTTGGCCCGCCTTCCTCAATCACCCTCCCTGGGGTCTTCAGACGTCTCCGGCTTCTTTTCTCGAACAGAACGCTCCGCACACACAGATGGGTTTGAAAATGCAGCTTTATTGTTCCATCTTCTCTTCCCTTCTCCCTCTTTTCTCTCCTTCCCTCCCCTTGCTCCCCTTTATCTCCCCCTGGACAGACTAAGTCACGTGCCTCAGCAACAGGGGCCAGAAGAAGGGGAGAGCTATCCCGTTGGATGATACATGCTCAATGCTGTTAGTCCAAAGTTCATATTTAGGTAAGGCAAACAGCCTTATCAGGGCTCTGGCTCCTAGCGCCTTGGAATGCAACAAGTCACCCAGAAGGCAGCTGTAGGGAACAATGGGGGTTGGGAGCCCAACATTCATTTTTTTTTTTTTGATTTGTAGTTTCATGTGCAATCATCTTCTTTTATTTTACTGTATTATGAAAATGCTTGTTTTATTCCATAAATTCAAAATAAAATAAATAAAACTAAAAAAAAATTCCCTATCTGCATACATCCTATTTCTTCCAATAGCAGGTGAGCTCCTTGAGAGCAAGGATTACTTTTAGTCCCAGCACTTCATTGTGCCCTATAAATAGTTAGTGACTAACCCTAGTTGAATTGAATGACACTCTAAGAACTTCTTCCAGGGAACAACATTGTCCAAATATTGTGTCATTCTTTTCTCTACAGCATCATTCATATTCAACCCCTTCTCTCAACTCACACAGGCACCATTTTGGTCCAGGTGTTCATCGTCTCTCAGATACCACTGCAACAATCTCCTAGTTAGCCTCCCTGTTTCAAGTTCTCATTGCTCCAGTCTATCCTTCTCATTATTGCCAAAATAATTGTCCTTAAGTCCAGATCTGACTGTCACTCCTTGACACAAACAGTTCCAGTGACTTTCTAATGCTTCTATGATCAAATATAAACTCCTCTGTTTAACTTTTAAGGGCCTTTACAACCTGACCTCAAGCTTTTCAGCCCCACTGAACATTACTTCCCCTCTCACCTTCTTCAATCCAGCCAAACTATGTGCTTCTTAATGCCCTCTGCCCCTCCCCTTTCCTAGGATTATAGCCCTAGAGCTGGAAGAGACCTTGGAGGTTATGTATTCCAACTCCCCTCATTTTGCAGCTAAGAAAATTGAAGCTGTTTTCTCTGTTCTTCACACATAATGCTCCATCTCCCATCTTCATACCTTTGTAGTGGCTGTGCCCCATGCCTAGAATGAACTTCCCTCTTGCCTCTGCTTCACAAAATCCTTCTCTTCCTTCAAGATGCAACCCAAGCACCACCATGAAGCTTTTCCTAATCCCCTCAACTGATAGTGTCCTTCCTTTCAAATAACTCTGCATTTACCTATTTTGTATCTATTTACATTTATTCCCTTTAGATTTATTTTCTCTGTATTTACATATGCATTTGTCGTCTTCTGCATTAGAATATAAGCTCCTAGTGAACAGGGGTTGTTTCAGTTATTATATTTGTATCTGTAGAACCTAGCACAGTACTGATATATAGTGATCATTTAATAAATACTTTTTGATTGATTGATTGATGACAATTAACTCATGAGCTACCCATTCAGACATCCACTGCCACCTAATCCTGTTACCAGAGTTCTACTCTGTCACTATTACAAGAGCTGACTAGTCACCAAAGTTCCCAAGTATGATGTATTCCCCTAAAAATGTGGAGGCACAGTATGGTATAGTAGACAGAGCATTAGATCTTGAATCAGAAGAGGACCTGGATTTGAAATTCATTTCTGCCACTACTGCCTAAATGATCTTGAGTAAGACATCTAGCATCCCTTGGCCTCAATTGGTTCCTTCCAGCTTTAGATCTATGATACTCTGAGGATTTGGGACCCAATGGGGCTCAGAATTTGGGGTGTCAAGGTTGCCTCATGACTGGAGGCTAGTTCTGTAATTATGCATTTAATTGTGTTGTTGTTATTTTCAATCATGTCCAACTCAACCCCATTTGGAGTTTCCTTGGCAAAAATACTGGAGTGGTTTGCTGTTTCTTTCTCCACTTGATTTTACAGATGAGGAAACTGAAGCGAACAGGGTTAAGTGACTTGCCCAGGGTCACACAACTAGTAAGGCATCTGAGGCCAGATTTGAATTCAGGTCTTCCTGACTCCAGGACTGGTGTTGCATCCAATGAGGCACCTAGCTACCACATTTAATTTATGTGATGAATTAAATAAGTTTGTTTGACTGGCCTGGGAATCAACCTGAATTATATAATATTCTTTCTCTGTGTAAAAGCATTTTGGGTTACTAGACTTTCATTAACTGCCAGTTTTCTGAGTCATATTATGTCATGTCACATAGACTCACCACATGGTACTTTATTATCAAAGCTCCTCTGAACATACAGATTAATCAAGCAGTCAGTGTTTTTTATTTGATGATGGAAAGATAAAAATATAGCAGTGGGAATAAAAAGTATTTACTTTAAGGATCTTTACTGCATCACAGTTGAATATTATTCTAGACAGTTCAGGGGGGAAATATGGTCATTGAGATGGTTTCCCCACACACAACAGAGCAGTGGCCTAAAGATGCAAACAGTATAGTAGACAGAGGAGCAGACTTGTCATAAGGAAGATGTTGGTTAAATTCTGCATCTAACACTTGTCATTTCTAAGACCAGAGCCCAGCCACTGACCCTCCCTGGGCCTCTGTCTCTATCCTCTACCTCCTGTCTTCCCTGGCTTTCTTCAGGACTCAGCCTGCCTTCTCTAAATGACTGTTCCCAGTCTCCCTCTCCCCTCACCAACTGCTAGTACCTTAACTCTGCCTTTACCACCCATTTATATTGCATATATCTTATGTGTACATCAATGTTTATGTTTTATCTTCCTCACTTGAATGTCAGGTTTCTAAGGTCCAGGAACAGGTTTTTGCTTTTCTTAGAACAGTGCTTGATATATAGTAAGCATCAATAAACCCTTATCAATTAACTGAAGTCCCTACCATAACAGAACTGTTGTGGGCAGAAAGGAGAGAATGCATATAAATTATCACAAAATCCTCAAAGTATTGAATGAAGACCAGTGTATTCAGTCAAAAGATTTTGAGTCTGGGGCAGCCAGGTGGAGCATTGAATAGAGCAATGGCCTTGGAGTCAGGAAGACCTGAGTTCAAATCCGCCCCCAGACACTTGACACACTTACTAGCCATGTGACCTTGGGCAAGTCACTTAATGCCAATTGCCCTCCAAAAAGCAAAAAATTAAAGTAAATAAATTTTGAGTCAGAGGACCTGCCTTCAAATCACTTCTTGATCACATACTGCCTGTGTAACCCTGGCCAAGTCACTTAGCTTTGTGGGGCTTTTATGCCCCATTGAAAGGACATTAGATTAGATAGTCTAAAATCTTATCTAACAATATATGGATACTATAATATTAAGATATGTGACAGTTGTTTAATTATTTTTATTATATTTATTATTGAGATAATATAATATTATATGATATAATTTAATAACAATTCTTATATATTAGTTATTATTTTGTTAAATATCACAACCATTAATAGTTATAGTTATATAGTATGCACGAGATGTTAAACTATTAAGTATTATATATTAGTTGTTTATTACAGTCATACCTTCCACATTGCAACTTTCCTCATTGCAGTTTTGATAGATCAAGGGTCAGCATATGATTAAATGGTGATTTGGGGGGAATTTGGAGGAAGCTGCAGACAACACACGACAGTCTGCAGACAACACACGACAGTCAGCAGTCAACACAGAAAAAGTTTAGAAACTCAGAAATGCATAAAATGTATGTATAGCATTATATAATATGAACCCAAATTTTATAATAAGGTACTATAAACACCCTATAAATGAAAAAGAAAAAATTCAAACTTCTTCTCTGGTATGAAGGGATGGCCAAAAAAATTTACATGAATTTTCCAGATTGTGGGGGCACTGCACCCCTAACCCTCAAGATATGGAAGAAATAACTGTATATATTGAATTATGATGATGATGATGATGATGTCACAATGATTCACCAGCCTATGAAATTATCATAACTTAGGATCTTAGGTTGACCTTTGGAAAGGACATTAGAGTTCACCTATTGCAACCAACTCACATTACAGATGAAGAAGGTAAGGCCCAGAGAGGTTCAGAGACTTGTCCAAGTTCACACAGGTAGAGTAAGCCATAGAAGTGAGATTCAAATCAAGATCCTCTGACTCCAAGGGCAGCTCTCTTCCCCTGCTGATGTACCTTGCGTTCTTATTCCCTTTCAGAACTTCCAAGGCAATGAAGCAATGTTCGAGGCCGTGGAGCAGCAGGACATGGATGCTGTGCAGATCCTTCTGTATCAGTATACCGCTGAGGAGCTAGACCTAAACACACCCAACAGTGAGGGCTTGACACCCTTGGACATTGCCATCATGACCAACAATGTGCCTATTGCAAGACTACTCCTGAAGACAGGTGCCAGAGAGAGTCCACACTGTAAGTAAAGCTCCTGGCAGAACTCAACTAAGGCTGCTACAATGCGTGTCAATTTAATGCCAAGAAAGGCCCTTAAAAACTCTTCTCAAGCATCAGAAAGGATATTAGAACTCACTTTATGCATCTCACCCACTTGCTTTATAGATGAGGAAAATGGAGAAAAAAGACTGAATTTGAAATCCTTTATACGTTTTCATGAACAAGCCCTTTGAAAATAGCAGACTTGACACATAAAGAAGTGAACTATTTGCTAAGCTGGGCATCAGGGGGTGCTTTAAAATAGTATACACTGATTCTTGCAGGGAAGGAGCCTCCACCTAGTAATTTATCCAGAGCTTTAAACATCCTTGATGATTTCACCAAGTGATACTAGAAAGCAAGGGAAATGTGGGGGAGAAGAGAATCTGGTGTATGTGGCCCTGTACCATATGAGCTATTCTTGGAATCATAGATTTAGGGCTAAAAAAGACTCTCAGAGATCATCCAGGCCAAGCCCCTCATTTTGGAGATAAAGAAAGTTCAGTAGGGCTAAGCATCTGGGCCAACATCACACAGGCAGTGAGAAGAAGGGCCAGGATTCAAACCTTGGTCTTTTTGTTCTAGTTTCATGTTCTTTCTATAGTTTCTTTTATTGGGGCAGTGTGGTACAGTAGATTGTGGGCCCCAAAATGTCCATTCTGCAGGAAAAGCCACTGAAGCAGAGCTCCAAGCCAATAGCCATTTATTAAAGGGACCTGGTACCCTTTGAGGGATAAGAATCCAACAATCTGAGATGTACCCTTTCCTCCAGGGCCTTAGTGCTTGAAACACAGAAAATACAAAAGAGACAAAGTAAAATACAGAATCTTACTGGTTGGCCTTAACTTTGATCATCTGGGAGTGTGTACATAAAAATCCCATTGGCGGACATGTCTTGACCTTTCAGGAGGGCCTACTGAGCCAACAGGAAGACCCGTGGGCTGGACTGATGGTCATGATGTCAAAGTATACACATGGGCCAATGGACTGGTAGGTAGATAGGTAGGCCCTAGGACGATGAACAGGGTCACTTGTTGGTCAAGTGCTCATGGCCATCTCCCTATGCTGGACAATAGAGGGGTGAGGAAGAGCAAAGGCAAAACAACATTAGCAGGGCTACTTTCCATATCATTGAGTCATCTCTACCACACTGGGCTTAGTCTCCTGCTTGGCAGGAAGAAAGGATGGAGCTCCTCTAGTTAGCTTCCTATGGTTGATCAAGTGAACTTTGTAATGAGCAGGTGAACTTACAGCTTCTAGTTTAAATGATAAGAAAAACTAGACTGACTAAATATATAGATAAATGAGTATTTTTGCTGACATCACCACTGCTATGGAATCACACTAAATTAATTTATAATGATTGGAATAAAATAGGGGTCTAATTAATCACTGTCACAAGATGGAGTGCTAGACTTGATACTAGACCTGAGGGAGAATTGCATGATGTAACCTCTGCTATGGGTGAAGTTGAATCTGTAAGATTGATTGAGCATGGGATTTCTGAGCTGCGGTGAACTAAGCCATTTGGGTTTGCACTGTTTGCTTTCAGTATGGTGAGTTCCTGGGAGCAAAGGGCCACCAGACTGCCTAAGGAGAGGCCAACCATCCTAGATTGGAAACAGAGGCAAGTCAAATCTTCCAAGTCCATCAGCAATGGGATCAAGCCCATTGGCTGCCTCTGCACTTCCATTCTAGTCAAAATAGGTAAACTCAATCTTAAAACACACAAACAAACAAAAAACACCTTGGATTTAAGTCTTACCTCAAGGTAACTCCCTGGGCACATGATTTAATATTTTTGTGCCTCAGTTTCCTCATATGTTAAAAAAGGAGTAATAATAGCACCTACCTCGCATGGTTGTGAGGACCACCTGAGATAATGACTGTAAAGTGCTTTGCAAACTATAATGTATGATTTAAATATCAGCTATTATCTCACTATTCCATAAAGTGAAGAATAGCAGAGCCAGCTGAGGCAGCCCAAGAAGTGTATTTTTGTTAAACAGTTCCGTGTGCGACCCATGGCTCTACTGGAATGAGTCAAACCCAGCTAGAAGCCTTTACTTAGCTATAAACACTCTGTGACATTTCATGTCCACGCT
This sequence comes from Pseudochirops corinnae, assembly GCA_028646515.1. NCBI lineage: Eukaryota > Metazoa > Chordata > Mammalia > Diprotodontia > Pseudocheiridae > Pseudochirops > Pseudochirops corinnae. Next base: position 230,953,548 of record CM053586.1, read on the forward strand.
GGCTCAGAACCACAGGCTTGTTTTCTCTGAGAAATTCATGAATGAACAGGCAAACACTTACTATATGGTAAACTCTGGGGATACAAATCCAAAACACTGAGATAGCCCCTCCTCTCAGGGTCCCAATTTGATTGGTTAAAGACAATGCATAAAAGAAAGCTTAGCTTTCTTTCTTAGCTGTAGAATAGATGAAAAGGTCCTGAAATCCTAAAGATTCGGCAGAGAGGTGGAAGGCAAGGGACTTTGGGTAATATCCTCAGCTCTGATGACAGTGCCAGGGGGCTGCAGGGCATAAAGGGGAGGGGGGAGGGAGAGGGAAGGTAAATGCTGGTGGTCCTCTCTCTCACCAGAAAAAAAAAGGTGAGTGACTAGCACCTTGTGCAAGCCCTGTCAAAAAGCCAGGTACCATGTTAGGCATTGGGCATACAAAGACAAAAATGAAATAATAACCAAAAGGTTATTGTTCAGTGCTCCATCACTTCAGTACTCCAAAGAGTTAACCACAGCTAACAATGGCTCCCTGACTGCTAAAGAACTATGCAGGGTGGATAATTTGGAAACCATTTGTTTGCCCCCAAATTTCAAACATCTTCCACCTAAAGAGCCTCCTTACACTAAGCACATAGGACAACTCTCATATTAAAAAGTTCATCTCTGTTTCTGGTGAATCCATAGCCCTCCCCTACTTTATCCAGAAACTTGAAGAATTGGTTTTAGTGGGATCTAGGTCTAAGAGAATGACATTTTCAAGAAGAACTTGCTACTCTTTTGAGGGAAGCAGAAAATTTAAAGAAATGGACTTATGAAGGTGGAATTAAACAAAAAAAATTGAGGAGGGGACATTTTTGTCACTGTGAAATTTATTCTGCAATAATGTCTATTCCAATGAACCAGCAAGGGAGGGCTTGGAGGGAGAATCGATGGGGCTGAATACCGAGACTGCAGACTGAGCAGCATTCTGTATGAAGAAACAAGGAGACTATTCATCCAGATGTTGCCACTGCCATCCCTGCAGTGGGCTGGATGAAACATTAGACCTACTTACCTGGATGCTGCAGAGATTTCTGCACTTTTCATGAAAATAGTGAGACACCCTCCTCCCCAAGCCCCTTGTACACATTTAAACCTCATTAAAAAAAAAAGTCCAAATCTTCAACACCAAGACTCAAGCCAAAGCACAAGCTTAAGGAGCCTCCTATCCTCTTTGACCCCCTCTATGGGATAGTCCCTAATGATGTGATCACATGCTGATTAGACTGATAAGAGGTTGCATAAGCTCTTTGTCTCCATTAGACCACACAAAGTAGTTTGATGGAGAGAACCTTGGAATTAAAGTCTGAATCTGACAGACCTAGGTTCAAATCCTGCCTCAGACACTTACTAGCTGTGTGACTTTGAGCAAGCTACTTAACCCTGTTTGCCTCAGTTTCCTCATCTGTAAAAATAAAAGGATTGGATTATATGACCCAATCTATGATCTTATAAACCCAGAAAAAAATTGGCATCGTGGCAAAAAAGAGACTCACAACTATCTCACGAACATAAATCAAAATGAGATTTGCAGTGTCTCTGGTCACTTGACTGAACCCCAGCTCCTCTCCTTTTTTCCTGTTTGCTGGAATCCAACAATGTGTTTCCCTTGATTCTGTTCTTTGTACAAAAGTATTCCAGTTAGAACAAACTTTGGATGGAGGAAGGCAATCTGTTCTCTAGAATTTTTAATTCACTTTCTAGACCAAGTTCAACTGGGTGCAAAACTGCTCCATCAGTTTAGAAAGGGCTCACCCATGAGAAAAAGCATGGCCTGCCACCAAAGCCAGAGATGTGAACACCTGCAATGAATGGAAGAGATAGAGTCATCTCATGAGCATGGAAGATGACTGTATTTGGCATCCTTCATCTGAAGGTCTGAAAGCAATTTGAAACTACAACTTAGTGGCATATAGTTCTGTCTCCATTTCATAGCAGTGCAAACTGAGGTACAGGGAGGTTGAGAGACCAAGTGACCTTCATCATAGCATTTCATGAGGTCGTCTGGAGGTCATCTAGTTCAATCCCCTTACTTTTACAGATGAGAAAACTGAAGGTCAGAGCATCATATAGATAATAAGTGGAATTCCACTGACTCCAAATACAAAATTCTTTCCATGATACCATGTTGCCTCAGTCACCATTCATCACCCAGAGCTTCACTTTCCCTATCTACAAATGAGGGGGTGGATTAGATAACTTTTAAGGACTCTTCTAATTCTGACTCTATAATCCTTTGATTCTAGTGCTCAATTTATGACTTGCTACTCAGTATCCCAGAATTTAGCATCAAATTCATTTTTGATCCTACGGAGGGATAGGCAATTCAGTAATAGGAATTTACTGAATCATAAAAACAGCCCCAGAAATATTCATCCCAAGCTACATACCTCCCCAAGGCCAAGATGCATGACAAAAATAGAATCCTCTGGTTAGTCAGATATCTTTATTAAGCTGCTTCTTATGTCCTCCTGCCTCTAGGTGGCAGTCCAGTAGTGCAGAATCACATTTACTCATTAAAAAAAAAAACAATCAAAACAACCACTTTTTCAAGGATTATTGGGGTAGAAACAGAATTACTTCCTCTCTACTTAATGGGATGGACTTGGAGAATATGTCTGAATAGCAACCAAGCATGAGTGTCTATAAGAGACTTCAACGAGGAAAGTCTAGACCTATAAAATGTCAATCAGTATATATGGATGGCCTTAAGGACTTGTGAATGTATATATGAGCCTATAGACCTCTATTCTTGTAGTCAATATTCCCAACCACAAATACACACACACCCCTACATAAATATAGAAGGTGCAATGAGAAGAACATTAAGTTTGGGGTTCAAATCCCAGTTCTTCTGTGTGACTTTGAGTATTCATTTAACCTCTCTGGCCTCAGTTTCCTAATCTGTAAAATGAGTGGGTTATATTAGATGATCACTGAGAATTCTTTAAACTCTAACATTATACTCAGAATCTGTTCCTCTTACCTTCTAATCCCAATATCCCCTCCTTTCCTTCATCTACCACCTCCCTCCCATTACTACATATTATAACCATTGACATAGCCTTGGACTGAGGTATTGGGGAGAATCTGGTTCTTAATCTGAATCCATGAACTTTTTAAAAAATATTTTGCTAACTATATTTCAATGTAATTGGTTTCCATTGAAATCCTACATTGTTTATTTTATTAATTTAAAAACATTATTCTGAGATGAGGTACATGGGTTTCACCAAACTGCCAAAGGGTCCATAGCATTAAAATAGATTGAGAACTCTTGATCTAATCCAATCCCTTATTTTACAGGGATTGAAATTTACCTGATATCTAGGGAGGTAAAATTACCTTCCTTGGCTCATAACCGTATTAGCAGAAGTAGAATTCAAATCTACATCCTCTGATAGTATAGTCCACTCTCTTTTCACTAAATCATGCTACCTCTCAAAGTAACTATCAAGCATGTCAGTGAAATATGCAGCCACTCCGTTACTCCTGGGAACATTGGTTCCCCCAAAATCTTTGGGGTTCACAGCAGTAAAACAGTAATTACACAGGACTGGAAAGTGATGATAGCCATACATACACAAACCTTACTACATCCTATTTTATGCAATGAAATCTGACAGCATTAGGGGAGGTCTCCACCCCTTACTCCATCGCTTTCTCTTCTAGAGCAAAGAAACTGTCTTCTATCCCATACCTCTAATTACGAGGGGGATGATTAAATCAATAAGTTTGAGATTACTAGCTATGGGAAGGGGGAAAGATCTATTTCTTTCCTTATCTCATTTCTACCATTTCCCTACCATCAAGGCAGCTGGGGATTTGCATTCCCTCCTAACTCAGAGGGCAACAAGGATAAGTCTTTCTGGGTGATCATAGATAGGGAATAAGATGATCATAGATTCAGAAGTCATTTAAGCCAATCCACTTATTTTGAAAAGGAAGAAACCAAGGTCCGTCAGGGAATAAGATGATCATAGATTCAGAAGTCATTTAAGCCAATCCACTTATTTTGAAAAGGAAGAAACCAAGGTCCGTCACAGTTAAGTGACTTGCCCAAAGTCACAGAGCTATTAAGTGGCAGAGGTAGGATTTGGACCCAGATTCTCTGACTCCAAATAGAGAGATGATCTGAAATTTCCTTCAAAGGCATTTAGGGGGCTACACAAGAATAGTGGCATCATTACTTTGTACTTGCACCTCTCTCTTCATTCCAAGATTAGTATCTCATTTTACCATATTTTACTACTGTTTCAAGCTTGATTAGGCAATGTCTTAGACTTGACTGTGGTTAACTTTTGGATATTTCTCTTTATTTGTAAAAAGAAATAGGTTTACCATCATTGAGAAGAATCATTCGCAAGAACATGCCATTTCTCTGAAGGCACTTCCCAAAGATTAGCTCCAAAAAAAAAAAGTTTTTTTTATCAAAGTCAACACCATTGGAGAGAATGAGTCACCTCCTAAAATGACTCCTTTCAAAAAGGATGACAATCCTAAATTCTGGTCTGTCTGTTTAAAAAAAAAATCAATCCCGTGATTTTATAGTCACACATCTGAGCCGTTGTCAAGACAACAATGTCAATTCAATGGAAACAGAAACAGTTTGAATAAACATATGGGTGGGCTGACAGGTTTTCCCCCCCATTCTTCAGCCCATTGTTTAGACATCATATAGACAGAGTCCAAGTCAAAGTTGCCTCCTCTGAAATATGGAAATGGTAGACAGCTATCTTGTTTCATCTTCAGGTAATCTGACTTCACTAGCTAATGTGTTTTTGTTGTTGCTAAGTCATTTCAGTCATGTCTAACTTTTCATGATTCCATTTGATATTTTCTTGGCAAAAATGCTGGATTTGTTTGCCATTTCCTTCTGCACTTCATTTTACAGATGGGGCAACTGAGGCAAGCAGGGTTACGAGACTTGCCCAGCATCACAGAACTATTAAGTGTCTGAGGTCAGATTTGAACTCAGGATGATGAGTCTTTCTGACTTTAGGTCCAGCAGTCTATCCACTGTGCCACCTAGCTGCGTTTAAGAGGTGCTCAAAAAATTACCATAGTATCTGGTATAATCATTTCCCATACAAGCTTCTATTGACCCTTTCATGGTCTGTAAAAGCTGGGTCATCAGTGACCCTCCATGCCATCAATGAGGCTTTTTGTTTTCAAAAATCACCAGCATTAATCGACACATTCAATCAATCAGTCAATCAATCATTTGGTATTTATTGAGTACTTCCTATGCTTTAGTTCACTGTACTAGTGAAATGCAAAGAATGAAAGAATTCCTTCATGTAAGGAGCTTACCTTCTAATGGGTGAGACAAGGAGATCCAAAACACACACTCACATATGTATACATACATACAGAATAAAGAGACATTTAATACATGCTAATGTATCCCCAGAAGTTCAATATGAGGTAATTTAGGAGGGAAGACATTAGTAGTTGAAGCTTTGGGAAAGGCTTCATGGAGAAGATGGAATCTGAGTTACACCTTAAAGGAAGAGAACTCAATGAGACGGTGAGAGAGAGGGGGGAGGAGACAGAGAGAAAGACAAAGAGAGACAGGGAGAGAGAGAGCGAGAGCAGAGAAACAGACAGACAGACAGAGACAGAGAGAGTCACAGAGACAGAGACAGAGAGAGAGAAAGAGTGCATTCCAGCTATGGGAGACAGCTAGTGAAAAGTCACAGAGATGGGAGATGGAATTTTGGATGTAAGGAACAGAGAAAGGTCAATTTGGCTGGGTCTCAGGGTGCAGGAAGGGGAGGGATATCCACTGAGCCTGAAGAGGTAGGTTGTGCTCATATAGTGTAAGGCTTTAAAAGCTAAAGGGAGATGTTTATATTTGTTCCTAGAGGCAATAGGAAACCATGGGAGTTGGTCAAGTAGGCATGACATAGTCACATCTGTACTTAAGGAAAACTACTTTGGCAGCAAGATGTAGGTTGGACTTGAGTGGAGAGAAACAAGTCAGGGAGACCAATCAGGAAACTTGCAATAATCAAGGTGAGAGGTAGAATATTCACAGATGGATTTAACAAGAAGAATATCAGCACTTATGTAGCACCAACTATATGCCAAATACTACAGATAGGTTATTTCATCCTCAATACAACCCTGGGAAGTAGGTGCTATTATTATGCCCATTTTCCAGTTGATGAAACTGAAGCAGACAAAGGTTAAGAGACTTGTCCAGGGTCATACAACCAGTGTCTGAAGCAGGGTTTAACTTGGGTTTTTATGATTTCAGGAACAACACTCTATCCACTGTACCAATGCTTAAAGGTTTACAAAGCACTTTGCAAATATTACTCATTTGATCTTCACAAAAATCCTATGAGGTAGGGATTGGTATTAATCCCATTTTACAGATGAGGAAACCGAGGCTACAGAAGGTTAAGTGATTTGTCCTAGATCACATAGCTAAGCTGTAACTGAGGAACAATTTGGATGCAAGTCCTTCTCCAAGCCCAGCTCTCTCTCTCTCTCCTGTTCTGCATCTGTTTTAGCAAGGCAGCTTCACCCAGTGGTAAATTCTTTCAATAAGAATTAGAAGACATCCTAAATTCATAGCTCTAAAGCTAGAAGAGACCTTAGACATCATCCAACAGACCCATTTTACAGATGAGGAAGCTGAGGCCCAAAAAAGCTATTCTACTAGACCAACATTACACAGATAATGAATCTCTGAGCTGGTATGTGAACACATATCCTCTGACCTTGGAGCCAATGTCCTTTTTGCCTTACCACACAGTCTCATTTTATTTACCTTACCCAGAGTAATTTTGTCCCTATGCCCTTGATGGAAATTAATATCATGTCATATTTTGCCCTTGGTAACTTTCTGGGTCTCAAGTAAGTAATATCTAGGGCCCCAATTCACCAATATTTAAAAAGAGTGGCAAGCAGAGAAGGAGTTGGGATTATAGGCACTGAGTCAGGCCCTTGGACTCTGCTGGTACAGGAATTCATTCATCCTTAGTTCATTCCTTATCTTCACGTTCCCAGGCTAGGTCTCTAAAATTGTCTGCTTTGCACACTGAGTTCTCCCTGCCATTAATTAGCTCCCCGGGTCTCAATGACCATGCTGTTGGTCATCTAACACCACAATAGCATGAAGCCCACGTCAGGAGTCGGGGAGGGGTCCCTGCCCCAGCCGCCAGCCCACTCACCACCCACTTACAGACCCTCTATTGTACTAGTGAGGAGGGAACACAGAAGGGACTTTACTGGGCTGGAGGAGAGACAAACAGGAACGAGGCAGGGAGGCCCCAGCTTGGAGGTTTCCAGCTCTTGTGAGACAGAAAAGGAAAAAACTGGAGCATGGGAGGGTTGGGGGAGGTGGAGAAGGAGGAGGGCAGAGTGTGAAGGAAGAAGGAGATAGGGCCCAAGAAGAAAAGTAGATGGGCAGGGAAAGCAGCTGTAAAGAAGACATCAAACTTCTGTATTAAATCGAGCAAAACAAAGCATCGCCAAAGCCAGTCTGAGTGTAACTCCACATCTGTCCAGTCTCTGATTCCCATCACCTGTATTTCACTGCATTTTTAAAGTCATTTTTTCTTACTGACGAGATTTTAGGTTACCTATAAAGCTACAGTGGGGTTAATAAGGTTCGGGATTCTTTTGGGTATTTGGGGTGTGTGCATGCATGCGTGTGTGTGTGTGTGTGTGTGTGTGTGTGTGTTTCAAATTATACATGATAGGACAACAATTTGATGGGTGAAGGCTGATTTCTCTAGATCAGGAATTCCCAGTATGGAAACTCCTTCCACTAATTCAGAGACAATTCTCAATAACTTACAGTCCTAGAAGGTTACCTGTGGCACTGAGAGTTTGAGTGACTCGGTGGTGGCCAGGCAGCTAGAATATGTCAGAGACAGGGCTCAAAGCCAGATATTTCTGACTGCAGAGATAACACAGCACAGTGGTAAGAGCACAGGATGTAAATTCAGAGGACTGGTGTTGAATCTTGGTTAACCACTTACTACTCCCTCCATCCTATAACTTCCTCCAGCACCTGGGGCTTCCTCACCATGGAACATCCAATCATCCATGCAGTCTCTTCACCCCTCTGTCAGGTTGTTTCCCTCTTTCCATTGGTGAATACCTCCTGGAGCCTCCATTCAATCCTATCTCAGACACTAACTAGCTGTGTGACCCTGGGCAAGTCACTTAACTTGTGTCTGCTTCAGTTTCCCCATCTGTAAAATAAGGGTAATAATAGCCCATAATCCCAGAGTTGTTGTGAAGATAAAATGAGATAATATATGTAAAGCATTTTGCAAACCTTAAAACTCCATGTACACACTAGTTGTTGTTGTTGTTGGCGGTGGTGGTGGTAATGGTGTTATCGTTGTTGTTTGTAGAAGCCCATTTGGCTGTCCATCATTGCCTTCCCAGCCTTGCTGCCGACATTCCCGACTTCAAAACCATGCCCTGACAATAGGTACCTTTATTCTCCTGCCCAATTTCTGAGCTTCTTTTTAGGTATTATCTTCCCCCCTCCCCATTAGAATATGAGCTGCTTGAGGGCAGGAACTGTTTTTCTTTTTTATTCATATTTGTATCTCCAAAGTTTAGCACGGTGCCCAGCACATGATAAGGATTTAATAAATGTTAACTTTCTTTCTTTCTGCCTGACATTGAGTTAAGTCACTTAACTCTTCCGGGAAGGATTTTCCTCATCTACACAATGAGGAGGTTGGTGTGATACAAAGTAGACCCTGAGAAAGGACTATGAGAGCAGCTTTATAAAGAAGGTAATAGGGATGCTATTTATCCTATGTCTTGCTGATGAAGACACTGAATTTCAGAACGTTCAAGATACCTGCCCACATTTACTAAGTGAGGCAGTGTGGAACAGTGTGCATGGCAGCCCCTCTGGAACCAAATCCCACCTCTGACACCACCTAAGTGATCTTGGCTGTCACCTGACCTCTCTGGGCCTCAGTTTCCTCATCTATAAAATGAAATGATGCAACTAGATGGCTTCCAGAGTTTAAAGCTCTAGAGCTATGAACTGGCATTAAATATAAGCACATCTATAAAATAAATTTAAAATAAATTAAGAGAGGGAAATTGGACTAAATGGGCTTTGAGGTTCCTTCAAAGCTTTAAATCTGTGATTCCATGTCTCCAAGGTCAGTTCTCTATCCTCTATAACAAACTGCCTCTCAAATCTGATCTCAGTGGGAATATATTTGTATTATACATATATATATGTATGTATGTATATATGCATATACATAGGTATAATGTATATATATATATATATAAAATACACATACACATTATATATGAATTTAAAGTGGTGTCACGGCATTTTAAAAATCATTTATTAAATGACGCGTTCATCCCCCAAGGTATGTATGCAATCATGTAATTCCACCATATGTAGACACATATAATAAAAAATTCACTGGATGGCTTAGCCAAAGGACAATCCCTCCTTTTCTATACAATTTGTGGAAGGGGGAGTGGGGATCAAAAGGGGCTGAGAGTACAGTTACTGGGTCAATTCATCAACCAGAAACCGGTGACATGCACTCTGACGCCGAACCCGTGTCTAAAAATACACAAATGTATACGGATTTGTTTGAAACTGTCCAAGCCTATATTTAGGACATTCCCAGCAAGGCTATAATGAGACTGTGTTTGAGAACTTCAGTCACAGCAGACTCTACCATTAATCTGAAGTTAGTTAAATTAACAGCATTTAGGACTGGCTTGTCAATCTCCGTGTTCCAGGAAATTGCACCTTGAGGCTACTAATATTGCCAATTTTTCCACCAGAGTGTGTGCGGGCGCATGTGTGTATGTGTGTATGTGTGTGTGTGTGTGTGTATGTGTGTGTATTTTTTTTTTCCTTCAGACCCTCCGTGTGCATACACCATCACTGCTTTCTTACATCCACAGCACTTATATTATCATTTATTCTGGCCTCCTTTAGCCTTCCCCAGGGACTTCACATAGTGGAGCTGCTCAGTGAAAGAGTTTTTTAGCTTTATATTTATTTGTTTATTTTTCTGTCATGGCTCATGACTGAGGCTTAAAAAAAAAAGTGTGACAGTATTCAGAGTGCGTGATTGACTGCTGGAGCAACATTCATTAACCATGACAAATCTGCAGGAAAACACAGTCCTGAGTGTTCTAAACAGCAGTTAAAAAAAAGAAAGAAAGAAGAGAAAAAGGAATAAGAAAAGAAAAAGAAAAAAGACTAAAGTAATTTTGCATTGACCTCATCTGTAAATAAATTTAGTGTGATGGCAAGCAGGGGCAATCATAAATTAGTATTCATTTCCTGTAATTAATACAAACATGACTATGAACACAGAGAATATGAATATATAACCACCTAATTTCCATTTCAAAATATAACTTAACGGATTTCCACTTGAGTTATCTTCATAAATTTCACCACCCTACCCACCCTCATAATTGAAAGAATAGAATTTCTCTCTTCCACTTGAGAAGATCATGTTTGGGCCTTGGGAGCCACAGGGGTCATAGGCTGAAAAAAGGTGTTGAACTCAATCTGAAAGACCCAACTGAGGAACCTGGTTCTTGAAGTCTCAAATGATTTATTTGATCTTCTTTTGAATTCCTCTGGTGTGTCCATGACATCACACCTGTCTTTTCTCTTCCTATTTCCAAGATCCCATCATCTAAAGGAGGACTGGGCATCTCAGCTGCTTGGTGGTGGGAATTCAGATGACTGTCCTTAGAGCACAAGTCTTTTTGTGCCATGGACTCCTTTGCCAAGCAGCTGAGGCCTATGGATCCCTTCTCAGAATGATTTATTTTTAAAGCATAAAGTAAAATACATAGAATTACAAAGAAAACCAATTACTGTATATTGAAATAAAGACGTATTTTTTTTTCCTTCCAAGTTCAGGGATTTCCCCTACGATGGGTAACTTTATTCTCCTTGCCCCCATTTCTGAACTTCCTTTTGTTTATTGCCTTCCCCCGTTAGAATATAAGTGCCTTGAGGGCAGAGAATATCTTTCTTTCTTCTATATTGGTAGCCCATACCTGGAATGGTCTCCTTCCTCACTTCTTCCTTTTACAATCTCCATTTTCCTTGCTAGCACAAATCAGTTACCTTTCCTGATCCCCTTGGTTATTAACACACGTTCTCCCTTCAAATTAACGTATATTTACTTATCTATTTATACCCTCCCAGTATAATGTCAGCTTCTTAGGGATGTGGGGAGTAGGGTTGTTTTTCTCCTCTGTCTTTGTATCCCCAGCACCTGGTACATCGCATTGCCCATAACTAGCACTTAATAAATGCTTATTAAACTTAATCTCTTTCCCTGCAGTCATCAGCCTTGAAAGCAGATCAGCACATCTCAGCACCTTGGTCCAAGAAGCCCAACAGAGAGTGAATGAGCTGTCTGCCCAGGTGGAGAATGAAGGATTCAGTACGGACAGTACAGATAAAGAGAAACAATTGAAAGCTTGGGAGTGGAGAAACAGGCTCTACAAACGCATGAAAACAGGCTTCGAACATGCCAGTGAGTCATAGCAAACTTCTGAATCTGATCAGCCTCTTATCTTTTTTAGAGACAACTAGTAATCTCTCTCCACTCTTTAGTGGACATCTCATTAAGAAAAAGGACAGTAGGAAACTGAGGAGAGAGGGGAGGAGGGCGAGATAGAGGATCCATTTCCTTATTAATAAGGTGTCCATAACCATGTGGCTCCAATGGCCCCAAGGCTAGACACACTTTCCCGTTTCATCTTCCACTTTTCCTGAGTTTTAGAAATGCGCGAAAATGAGCCTGTTGACCTGTTTAGCCTTGTGACCTAAAATAACTGAGTGGAGAGGGGGAGGCTACAGAGTTTTAAAAACTTCAATTATGCTTCAATTATGAGACTTCTGGTAAAAGAACAGGATCTATGTTTTCTATTTTCTACCGTACTTTCTACCTGTTAAAATGAACTATGACTGAAGTTTGGCTTTTGCTAAATGTGGGACAACAAAGAATGTAATTGTCAAATTTATTAATTTTGTTTTCCTTTTTTTCCCACTTCTCTTCTTGAGGATAATTATTTGTTAATGTAAAGTATTTTGCCCCCATTAAAACTATTAGCACGTGAAACTTCCCCTAAGACCATTCCCCAAATGGAATTCAAACACACTTGAGAAAGGGAAGAGAGTTGTCATTAAGTATACAGATACTTTCACTTAGTCTTGGTAACTAATTGTAAACTGAAACCCAATTTATTCATTTGCTAATTATTCTTCCAGGCTGCAGAGGTTAGCCAGAGGTCTAGGCTTTGACTGTGATATAGACATTGACTTTATACCAAACATGAGCAAACTAGATGGTGCTATTCCTAGAATCAAAATGACCTGACTTCAAGTCCAGCCTTAGCTAAATGCTAGCTGTGTGACTCTGGACAAGTCACTTACCTTGCCTCAGTGCCTCATCTGTGAAATAGGGATAATAATAGCATCTGTGTCTCAGGGTTGTTGTGAGGATAAAAAGATAATATCTATAAAGCATTTTGCAAGCCTTAAAGAATTATTATTATTATGGTTATTGTTATTATTCTGGCAGCTCATTGTTGGAGTATAACATCTACAGTGAATAGTCGATACAGCCTCAATTATTCATTCATCTTGAAGCAAATGCAATAAAAAGCATCCATCGATCAACAAGCATTTATTAAGTACCTACTTAATAAACAAGCATTTTTAAATACCTACTTAAGGACTTTGCTTAAGTACCTTCTACTATATGACAGGCTCTGAGGTAGAACCAAAAAAAATGAAGTTCCCTACTCTCAAAGAATCTACATTCTAATGGGAGAAACAATATAGACAACATGAGTATACACAAAACATACCCAAGGCAGATACAAGGGCACCCTTGGGGTCACATTTTTCTAGAAGCTGGGGTCCCAGGGAAAGGACCCATGTAGAAGGTGTCATTTGATACTATAAGGTAATGTTTCACCGCGACACTTACCTTGTACCCCCAGCATTTAGCACAATGCTGGCATATAGTAGATCATGAATGAATAAATGAAATGAATGAATGAATATGTGAATGAATAAGTGAAAAAAAAAGCCCCATGAATTTTCTAGTACTCTCTCTCGAGCTAAGCGGACATTATTATTGGTCTTGAGCATGAGGAAGACTGGACACAGCTCATTAAGTCTAGTGATGGCACTGGGTGGTGTCTGAGCTGGTCACCTAACTAGGCTTCTAAGTGAGAGTGTCCAATAGTCAGAAGAGACAAAAACTTCTGTGGTGTGTGTTTCAGGGCACTCTTGGAAGAGAAGGGTAACACTGGTTGAATGGGATTTGTTCTGATTCAGTCCTTGTGTTTTCTCTTCCATTCCAGGACCCCCTGAGGTGCCAACCAATGTCTGTCTCATGGTAACCAGTAACACATCACTCACTGTCACATTTCAAGAGCCTCATAGTGTCAACGCAGCTGTAGTGACCAAATATAAAGGTATTGGATTTCAGACATTTTTCCCTCTTCATTGATCCTTCTGTGGAAAAAAAAAAATAGGCTGCTTAGGGATGGAGTTGTCCCCTGTTCTGTTTGTTTGTTTTCCTTGCTGATATAATCTTCTCCTATGAATGGGCCTTCAGTGCCGAAACATTTCCTACTGGGAGCAAAGGAGCGACAGTGGACAGGATAGGAAGAAAATCAGTGTAGGGGTCTGGGCTGTGAGTCCTGGAGCCCTCAAAGATATCTTCTGTACTCAGTGGTTGTGTGAGCCCGGTAGGTCAGTTTCCATTGGGCCAAGCCAAAAGGCAGAATTTCTAGGTGAGCAGACCCTTCCCTCTTCCCCTAAGAGAGCAGATTACTCTAAGCATTTCTCTACTTTTTCTTCTCCCAGCCCCTATACTCACTGTCCTCTGAGGGAAGGCTTCCTCGATCCAGAAAGACAAGTCAACAAGCATTCATTAAGAGTCTACTACGTGGCAAACACTGTGCTAAATATTAGAGATACAAAGATAAACAAAAAACCGTCCCTATCCTCAAGGAGGTCACATTCTGAAAGGGAAGACAACATGCAAGCTACTAGAGACAAACAAAATATATACGGGGTGAATTGGGGCTAGCCTCAGAGGGAAGACTATCCAATCCAATCCAATCCAATCCAATAAACACTCAGTAAGTGACTCCTATTTGCCAAGCAAAGGTAGCTAGGTGGGCTCAGTGAATAGAGTGCTAGGCCTGGAGTCAAAAAGACCCTAGTTCAAATCTGCCTTCAGGCACTTACTAGCTGTGTGACCCTGGGCGAGTTATTTAACCTCTGTTTGCCTTAATCCATTAGAGAAGGAATGGCAAACCACTCCAATATCTTTGCCAAGAAAACCCTATAGACAGTATTGGCATGCTATGGTAGGCAGGAGTCATAAAGTTAGACAAGTCTGAACAATAATATGCTAAGCACTAGAAATACAACTAATTTAAAAAACAAAAAGAATGAAAGTCCCTGCCCTCTAGGAGCTTATAGTCCAGCTGGGAGAGACAACACACAAAAAGGAGGCAAGAAAAGTGGGAGCAGACACCTGCTTGGTTGGGGGCAGAGAGGTGTGCATGGAGTGGAGGAATTGAGAATGGAGGTTCTGCTATATATATAAAGGAAGGTAGTGGGAGGAATTTGGAACTCCACCCTCCAGCCCTCCAATCAGAGGGAGAGTAGGCTAAGGTAGGTGGGCTCAATCAAAGCTTGAGTTGGCAGCCTGGTGATGAGATTAGAAGTGATACTCTTATCCTGGGAGTGGCCCTTGTTCCCAGGACTTGAAACCCTCTGGGTTGATCTCATGCTTTTCCCTCTGTCCTCATACCCAGAATGTTCCTTTTCTTCACCACCGCCCTTTGAGGTCTTTAACTCAAAAGCCACCTCCTACGTGAGACCTTTCCTGGTTCTCCAGTTGTTAGTGTCTTCCCCTAAATTGTTTTCTGTACATTTTGCATTTATTTATCTTTGCACATACAGTCTCCCCCCACACGCCAATAGAATGAAAGTTCCTTGAGACTTTCGATATTTTATTTCCCCAGAATGTGGCATATTTTAGGCACCTTCTAAAAATGCTTGTTCAATGAATATTGAGCCCCTTTATCCAGGCAAAGTGGCTTGGGGTGATGCCCAAAAAGATTCCCTTGTAAAAACTTGAACATAATTAGTGAAGAACCACCAGGGCAACACCCAGTTTAGAAATATGAGAAACTGAGGTTCCTGGAACGGCTACAGCTGTTAGGAGTAGCGACTCCATTAGATTCTTTGTTTTTACCCATTTTTCTGGGAGGGATCATAGTAAACCTCATCGGATAGGATTTAGGGAAATTATTCAGTGGGAGTTAAGTGAACGTTTCAGAGTTAAATCAAGTTCAGACATTTCTCTAAAAGTCCACCTCTTTCCTCCTTTGCATTTTTATAAAAAGCAAAAACTGTGTTGGCCAAACAGATGTTACCTTCTTGTGTTTTATTTGTGAATTCTCTGAAAGCTTTAATTTAACCAAACTGTAAGCGCTTTCATACCCCATGTCAATAACATGGGCTCCAATAGAGAGGAAGCTCCCTGAGGGTGAGTACTACTTTGTTTCTAGCTCTTCCTTCCCAAAGTGCAACAACCAAGGCGGGCACATAGTAGGGGCCTAACAAATACTTGAATGAGTGAATGAATGAATGAATACCAGAAAATTCCATCAGCATTTCCATTTTAACCCAGCTCTCAGGAGACTTGTATTTAACTTGGGTTAAAAAAGAAAGGTCACAAATATCCTATTAATGACTTGAGGGGATTAATTAAGCATTATGAATAGAATTGTCTGTTACATAATGAAGTGAATTTCCTTGTGTTAATTTATAAGGCTATCTATAAATTGAGTCTTCAACCTGACCATTTACAAGAGTTATTTAAAATAAATGACAACAGCTGTACCCATAGAAACAGCGTGACAGCTCTGAAACCATGAACTGCTCTGATCACTTTAATATAGGAATATCAACAAAGTTACCCTGAGACATGACTAATTATTTTGTTTTCCTTATTTAAAAAAAGGAGAAGAAAAAAAGAAGAAACAATGAAGAAATCCACTGAGTGAAATTGTAATTATCCAATTGGTTAGAGGGAAGGCTTAACCAAGCAGTATTTGGGGTTTGGCAAAAACATCTCACACTACTTTCCAGACTTTCTGGGTTCAGCAAAATCCCAAGCCTATTTGGTCAACCACTTTTTCCCCTTAATGCTTAAACTTGTGTGTGTTTGTAAGAAAAAAAAATCTGATCCTTCTGTTTCTCATTTGTTTACACTCAACTCATCGACATGCTATTTGGTAAGGGCAAGAAGATATCCAAGAAGCTTTTTAACAGCATATTTTTTATAAGCCCTCTCCTTCAGACCTGGGTCTGTGTGTTGTCACAGACGCCAGCAGCTCTTGGGTCTCAAAGAGGTTCAAATTCAGCTTGAGACCCAGGAGACTTTAGGGGTTTCTTGGCTGTGCCAGAAGAGCTCCCTCTACCCCAGCCTGTCTGGCTTCTGATCATATCTCCCATAGATGCTGTGATGTAAAGGTATATGTGATAGAGTGCTACTATTGGGCAGTCCTAGTCTCTTCCTTGGCCCCAGCAACTCCATGGATCTTTGGTTCTCATCTCACCAATTTCCATGAGTTGTGCAGCAAGGCTAAAGCTGTCTCAGATACATCACTGCTTTGGACAGGAACCTCACTCCATGCCTTCTTCTCACTCACATTCCTTGCTCCCACACTGTTGCTGAAATGGGTTGTCATTTGTTCTTCTGTGAAGATCTGTTGATTCTAGGCTTGTGACCAAAACGCAGTCAGTCGATCAAGATGTCATTTTGCTCCTCTTTGCTGCAGCTTCAGAAAGGATTCCTCCAACTGGTTTCGCTGTTGACACATGGAGTGGCATCTGGTTTGCATCCACTGGAAGGGTTGTTTTCTAGATGGTTTGGGTTTTGTTTTCTTAACTGGGAATACTCATAGTTGTAGGCTTATTAATGATTAGATTCTGCAGTAATTACTGCAATGCAGTAACTATCAAAACCTCCCAGCAAGGGTGACAAGCAAAATCTGAAAAGGTCTGCTTTCCCAATTTATCTTCTAATGAATTGGACACCTCCAGGTGTAATTTCTCCCCTTCGTTTTTCTTCAATTTTTGGCAAAGCCTTTGAAATTTTTACAAAATGTGAGGACGTTGTAAAAGCTGGTCATTTGTTTATCTGCTTTCTACAGTGATCAGACTTGACCCTCTGGTAGTCATTCCCCGAATTAGTGTCCTAGCTCTTCCCTCCAGTTCCTTTCCCAATGTGGGGGTGGGACCATTATGGAACAGACCATGATGATTGCAAGGAAAATTCCTGACAAATTTCTCTCCTGGGGGGGGCTGCCATAATTTGGGAAAATGACAGTGACCTACCTACAAGGATATTCTGATTTTGACCTTGAACGTTGGCCTCAGGGCTTTCTATAACACTATTTAAGGGTAAATAAGACTTGAGCCAGTTCTTCCAGGTGCCTAAGTTTCTCCCTGGCTGTAAGTGATATCTTTGGAAAACTACTTTTGGGCTTTCTGACCTTCTAGGCCACAGTATCACCAGTTGTCATGGTGGCAAGAGTTCTGAAGAAGGTCACTGACCAAGGCTCTTCACCACACAGATACAAATTGAGACGTGTTTCTTGATGTTTCAATACTGTCTGTTTACTTCATTAGGAAGATCACCTCCCGTAGCTTCCAGGTTGCCAAGGTAGTATAATGGAAAGAAATCTGCTTGTGGAGTCAAGGAATCTGGGCTCAAATCTCACCTCTTCATGCTTACTATCTGTATGACCTAGGGTATGTCATTAAATTATCTTGGGTCTTAATTTCCTCATCTGTAAAATGCAGGGGTTGTACACAATTGGTTTTGGAGACCCCTTCTAACACAGGATATTTGATGCATATGTAGAATCTTAGCTCTCACCCAACACTTTGAATCCCCTGCTGCAGTCATTAATTGCTGACTTGGAATGGAGAAATAATGAACCTCATTTATCCTCTATAGTGTCTTCACACAGTCTACTAATTATCCCACTTCTTTGATGCTCCTGCTACTCCCAGAATTGTCTGAAAAGATGCAAAAACTCCTGCCTTAGCAATGACCACCCCTGTTTCTATTGCTTATCTCCATTTTCACCACAGTCTATCCCTAAACTATTCCACACGCTTTTCCCAATACTGTGAATGTAACTGTGGCATTGAAGGTTTAACAGGCTCTTTTCCTCTAGAGTGTGGTAATACAGAGAATTCAGTCAATCAATAACCATTTATTAAACCACTTATTATGTGCCAGGCACTGTACTAAGTGCTACGGATACAAATTAACTAATAGATTGATAGATAAATGGATGGATGAATAAATAAAAACAAAAGAGAGTCCCTGTTTACAAGGAACTCACAGTCTGATGGAAGAAACAAGATGGAAATAATTATGTGCAAACAAGCTATGTTCAGGATAAATAGGAAATAATCAATGGTCCAATCACTAAAGGGGATCAGGAAAGGCTTCATTTAGAGAATGGAATTTTACCTGGAACTTGAAAGAAGCCAGAGAAGCCAGAAGATGGAGATGAGGCAGGAGAAGATTTCAGGCATGAGGAATAGCCAACAAAAATACCCAGAGTCAGGAGATGGGGCGTCTTGTTCAAGGGAAAGCAAGGAGGCCAGTTTCACTGGATCACCAGAGTTATAAGAAGTAAGAAGACTGAAAAGTTGTGGAGGAGGGGCAAATTCAGCTTGCTTTTGACCTGAGTCATTCATTACTCAGGCATCTTCCTACACTAGCTTCTTGTGTTAAGTGTGAAGGATCATCATGACTTCTTTCCTAGACTTTATTCTGAGAACATGGCTTCAGTATCTGTGCCAGCATTTCCACCAACTCAACATAATTGACCCTACAGATCCCCAATCCCTACCCTTCACTCCCAGGCTTTAGGTGACTGCATAGCTTTCCAGAATGAAGTATAGCATTTGACAAGACAGGGAAATTTAATGCCAATTTAGGCTCAGTCTACCCAAAATCTAGTCACTGATCAACCTTTTCCCCATCTGAGGCTCACATTCATAGATGGGCTATTTTCCTGGGGCAACAGTTTTGATATGATTTTGTGCTGTTACTGCTTCCCCCCACCCCAACTGAATTTTTGCCCCTTTTGTCATTAGTTGACCTCTGAGGTCCATTCAGTCTCTTATGGTATGATTCCATCAAACCAGGGTAGATATTGTACACAGTGAGACTTAGACAAAGCTATGAAATATGTCCCAATTTTATCTATGATGAAAATCAAACCTTTGGCCACCTCTCACTGTCCCTCCACACCCTTCGCATCAACATCTCTCCTTCCACAGGTATCCACTGAACAGTGGTTATCTAGCAATCCCCAATGTAGCACCACCCCAGAAACTTTACATATCTTAGATCCTTTATCTCATCAAAACTTATCTATGCAGGATCCTACCCCTTCAAGGCCCTAATAGTGTTGCTGTTATTGAGTCACCCAGTTGTCTCTTCATGACCACAGCATGCCAACCCCTTCCATCCTCCCCTATCTCTCAAAGTCAGCCCAAATTCATGGTCATTACTTCCAAGACACTATCTATCCATCTCATCTTTTGCCATCCCCTTGATGGGTGGGGGGTGTATATGCCATTAATCTGATAACTAATTAGAAATAAGAATGTTATAAGGGCAAGGTTCCCAAACAGTATTTGAAAATAGGGCACAGAAACCTGAGGATGAATATTCCATATGAAAATGTCAATGATCATGATATTTTCCTCTCTATAACATTAAATATTAAATTGTATATTATCAAAATACTTATTGGCCGTGGCAATTGTTCAATACAAGAATAGACTCAATTATCCTCAGTTTTGCTGCAAAATTTTCCCAACCCAGTTTTTATTTTGGAGGTAGGTATTCCATTTCTCCCAGACCCTGTGAAACAACATTTATGTGTTCTAGTGATATATTTCAGACCCCAAAGTGTTCTAAGACCAAATCAGTTTTGTATTATTTGTACCATCCTTCCCTGCCAAAATCTGCATTTTAACATCTTTAATCTACTGAAGTTTTGAGACCATGTGGAAAAATGAATAGAGCAAGGAGGCCCTTGGCATAAGAAATATTTGGGTTCAGATTTGGCTTCTGCTGCTTCCTAACTGTATGACCCTGGGACAGGAATTTAATGTATTTACCCCAAATGAGTCTCAGATTTAACTGTTACATCAGAGATAGTATTCAGTCTGTACTGATAGACAAGTTTCCACACTGGGAATTACCTGCCATATGAAATCATAGATCTTTTATTTGTTTTTATAACAAGAAAAATTAAAATGGGAATTTATGGCAAGGACAGCTACAGAGAAATTTTGTAGTAGGAGGCTCTTCAAATTATTCCATGAAGGGAGCTACTCATAGTGTTCAGGGCAGCTCAGACACTTGCCAGCTGTGTGAACTTGGGCAAGGTCCATGGCTTCTCAGCCTCAATTCCTCCATTTATAAATAATACATGGACTACTTACTTCACAGGGAGGTTGTAAGGATCAAATGAGATGGTATATGCTTTCTAAACATAAAGCACTATATACTTGTCAACTCTTATTATTTATTGCTACAAATTCTCGCCTGGTTTCATGAGAAGAGAAAAAAAATAAATTAAAGAGATTGGAGCACCATCCACACTAAAATAAAAGCCTACAGGGATGATCCCAGCTGTACAGTGAAACCACTTCTTGTATACTTCGAAAGGGAAAGTTGGAAATTTTTGAAGATTCCCATTATTTTGGAAAGAAATAGAGAAGTGGGCTGGTAAATGCTTAACTATTGGCCTGGCAGTTGGGAGGGAAGGGGGGAAGGTGCACATGGCACACTTCTAAGTTTAATTTGAATTATTTACATTTTCTCCATCACTTTATTAAAGCTAGACAATCAGCAAAACAATAAATCAAGCCCCAATGTTTTATGTTCATCTGTTTCCCAGGTATAAATGCTCACGCTGAAAATTTAATGATCCGTTCTAGTGAACTGGCTTCAGCACACTTCTGTGAAAAATCTCGGGCCTTAGGGTCGAAGATTCTATGTTCAAATGCCATCTCTGATGCCAATTACCTGCATGATCATGGACAAGTCACTTGACTTCCCTGGTTCTCCCTTTCCTCATCTATAAAATGGGAGGGGAGAAGAGTAGACAAGATCTCTGATCTCTAATCCCATTCTTCTCCAACATGACTGTTATGTCTATGCATCTGGTATGTCTATGCATATGGAAGATATCATTGATAACCTAGGAAAGATGGTGACTTTTGACTTTTGCTGCCCCAGGCTATCTACTGCCTGTTAGGAAAACTCCTATAGGCTGCTACCATCCGTGTTATTTATTCTCTCCTTATTACTCTTGATTTTAAATGTGTAGCTTTTTGAGGTAGTTAGGTGACACAATGATTAGAGTATTGACTTTGGAGTCAAAAATATCAGTTTGAATCTTGCTTCAGATACTTACCATGTGACCTTGGGTAGATCACATACATAGCCTCTCCCAGGCCCAGTTTTCTCATTTTTATAATGAGGATTATAATAGCACTTATCTCATAGGATTGTTACAAGGATTAAATAAAATAATATATAGAATGAACTTTTGAAACCTTAAGATATTATATAAATTCTAGATTTTTTTTTTTCAATTTTATTTGGGTACAGAATCTTCAAATGTTAGGACTGGAGGGACTTTAGCGACCACGTAGCCCAGAGGGAGCCAGATTTTCCACAGCAACCCACACCATCCAAGCTCCACATGTGAGCAGGTTGAATGAATTTAATTAAATCACTAGCTACATCTAATTTCAATAACAATCTAATTGATCCAAGCCTGCTAGAATGACACCTGGAAATAATCAGTTACACAACAGTAGCTGTGGGCAGGTGGTTAAGACCTAATGGTAGGTAATTAGGCAAATTTTTTCCCCTAAAATATCTCAGTTGGGCTGTATCCCCAGGGTCAGGCGAGTTTCATATGGCCTCATGTTGGACACCTAGGACTCAGTCCAAACCTACCCCTCTATTTTGTAGAGTTAGACTCCAAAACACAGAGCATTTCAGGCAGTGTCATTGCATGGGAAGTACACTGAATGTGACTTGCAAGGACCTGGATACAAATTTTGCCCAGGCTGTGTGATATTCAATAACCTCTCAGAGGCTTAACTTCCTCAACTATAAACTGAAGGGTCTGGACCTTCCACCTCTGAATCCTTATGCTCCTAAGACTCACACATGGTCATACAATGAACATTAGTGGAAAAATTAAGATTATAAATCCAGTCTCTTGTTCTTTAGTTCAGAGCTCTTTAACCCTAAATTCTTCACTATAAGCGTATTATACAGAAACCTCCCTACTAAGCCATCAATCCATAAACATTTATTTTTTTATCTGCTACATGTGCAGCAATGTGCTAAGTACTGAGGATACAAAAAGAGGCTAAAAACAGTCCCTGCCCTCCAGGAGCTCACAATCTAATTATCCTTTAGATTCATGCATTCCCTTATTGGTGAAGCTACTTTGTAATGGAATGGTTTGGGGCATTTCATTAACACAGGAACATGGCCCCTTCAGTAATACAAGCCCCTTGGTTATTAAAGTCTCTAGATTGAATCGCACTTTATAGAGAATAACTATGGCAGATCCAACAGGCTGGTTGCTGTGAATTTGCCTGTCTAAAAATATTTACACCGGGCTGCTAGGTGGTGCCATAGTGCACAGAGTCCCAGGCCTGGAGTCAGGAAGACTTTATCTTCCTGAATTCGAATCTGGCCCCAGACACTTACAAGATATGTGACCTTGCACAAGTCACTTAACCCTGTTTGCTTTAGCTTCCTTCTCTACAAAATGAGACAGGGAAGGAAATGGCAAACCACTCCAGTATCTTTGCCAAGAAAACCCCAAATGGGATCATGAAGGGTCAGATACAACTGAAAAACGACTGAACAACAGATCTACACAGCAGTTTCTATTTCTCTTCTTTCTACCACCACATCACCACCACCACCACCAACAACAACAACAACCATCACCACCACCACCACGACCACCACCACAACCATCACCACCACTACCACCACCACCATCACCACCACGACCATCACCACACCACCACGACCATCACTACCACCACCAACCATCACCACCACCACCACCACCACCATCACCACCACCACCACAACAACCATCACCACCACCACCACCACCACCAAACATCACCACCACCACCACCAAACATCACCACCACCACCAACACCATGACCATCACCATGACCACCACCACGACCATCACGACCACCACCACCACCACCACCATCACCATCACCACTACCACCACCACCACCATCACCACTACCACCACCACCACCATCACCACCACCATCACTACCACCACCATCACCACCACCATCACCCCCACCACCATTACTACTACACTTCTCAGCTCTCACACCTAATAACTCCTAGCACCTACATAAGATCACAGTATAAATGGTTTCTGAAGCATAAGCCTGTGAGGCTATTGACAGAGCCCAGGGCTCTCAGAACACAAAATAGGAAGAAAAGTCCTGACTTTCCATTTGGGAGAAGAGACAAAATGTAATGTCCCCTTTCCTCTCTATCCTCCTCACCCAAGTAAAACAGAAACTGACTTCAAACCTTATTTTGTTCTACAAAATTACTTTTTTAAAGTTTCTGTTTAAGTAACTTGAATTTCTTTTGCCAACTGTATAAATCTGATTGATTTGTGTGTTACCTTATTTGCAAGCAGAGGTGCTATAGCATGGAAGACTAAATAGTGCTTAGTACTGTGATATAAAAAACCGGTATTCAAGGCACAGTCCTCCAAGGTGCCACTCTTTCTCCTGGCTGGGGACTGAGACAAACTGAGAGAAGATCTTTTGGTTCCAATTGTTAATAAGTTCAACAAATTTTCCAAAGGTAGATCTAGGCTAGATCTGAATTGTCATTATTGTTATTGGTACTTTTATTTATTTACACTATCTTAAAAATGAGCCTGAGTGACTAGACTCAGCTGTCAAGGCATATGGTATCCTCACTCACTCTTTCCTCCTTCGCCCCACAAAACTCTCTGCAGGGATGGAACTGAGGCCATTGACTAGGGAATAGGAACTCTCTGGCGGGAAGAGAAACTGTATGAGTAGACATAGACCCTTATCCCAAAGGTAAGGGCCAGAGGATAGAGGGAATATTTTTTTCCATTTTAGCTTTACCTCCTTCTTCAAGGCTATACATAGACTGGCACAGAAAAACTACGATGGGATAGAGATTTAGAAAGAACCTTGCACTTCATTTAGTCAAATCCCCTCATTTTTGAGACAAAAAACTAAAGCCCAGAGAGGTTAAATAATTTACCTGAGGTCACACAGGTAGTAAATAACAAATCCAGGACAAGAACCTATGTCCCCTGCTTCCAAATATAGCATTCCTTCTGCCTTCATCTAGGGTAGATTTGTTTGTGAGGACCAACAATCTTCAAGATCTGAAGAACCTATGCAACAAATTTCTTATCAGCACTTTCATGGCTAAATGTTTTGAATTCCCAGGAATAAGTAATATAGCAGTAGTAGTTAGTTATATTCAACTGTTAAGTTAATATTTTGGCAATGAGATTTCTACAAATGGGAAGTATTTTTATGTGTTTTCAACTTATGGGGTTGTTTTTGTTTTGTATATAAACAATTGCTATAGATAATTTTTTTTGAGGGGAGAAGGCAGGGCAATTGGGGTTAAGTGACTTGCCCAAGGTCACACATTTAGTTAAGTGTCTGAGGTCAAATCTGAACTCGGGTCCTCCTGACTTCAGGCTGGTGCTCTATTCACTGCACCACCTAGTTGTCCCTATAGATAATTTTAAAAAGCAGAGCTGATATTGTGGGAATAGTACAAGACTAGGGGGAAAAAAAGAATGTAATGGAATGAGATGGGATGGGATAGGATGGGATGGGATGGGATGGGATGGGATGGGATGGGATGGGATGGGATGGGATGGGTTGGGATGGTTTGGGGTAGGACAAATGAGATGGAATTGATGTGTTAAGAGTTAGTAGGGATCTTAGGGAACATATTGTTCAGTTGACTCATGGGGAAGGAAAATGAGGCCCAGAGAAAGGAAGAGATTCCTAAAGCTATACGACTAGTTACTAGCAGAGCCTGGACAGTGGCAGAACCCAGTCTCCTCACTCCTGGTATAGACTTGGAATCAGGTAACCATGGGTTGGAATCCTGCCTCAGATACTGCCTCTGTGTGACTTCAGGCAACTCTCTAACCCTCAGTTTCTTCATCTGCAAAATAAGGATGTTAATCGTCCCTTATCTCACAGGACTGTTGCAAGGATCAAATGAGATGATACATATGAAGTGCTTTGTAAATTTTAAATCACCGCAAACATGAGTTATTACTATTAATTATTATTACTCTTTTATGATCTCATTCTGCTTGAAACAATACCAATCAGTACTTCACTTTCAACTATTATATCAAAACGAGGTTAAATATTCTCAATCAGTCCAGGCTCTCACCCTTACCAGCTGGGTCATTGTTTTAAAAAATAAATTAATTGGGGCAGCTAGGTGGCCCTAGAGTCAGGAGGACCTAAGTTCAAATCCAGCCTCAGACACTTAACACTTACTAGCCGTGTGATCTTGGGTAAGTCACTTAACTCCAATTGCCCTGCCATCCCCCCTCCAAAAAGCAATAATTAATTAATTAATCTTTTTCAGCCTCAGTTTCACCACCCTTATAGTAGGAATGCTAATATTTCCTCTCCCTAATTCACAGTAATGTGATAACCTAATGAGATAACCCACTTCAACTCTTGATTAACTATGAATTATGTACCTCTGATATTATTCATGGTCATTTTATCACACCAAAATAATCTCTACCTTACACTTAGCATTCCTTCTCTAGTTTTCTTTGCACCTTGGTCACTAATATCATTATGCTGATATTAACCCAAACAAAAAATATATATATATTGTGAAAGCATGTTTATTACCCTTTAAAAATCCAATTAATCTTTCCTATACCAAAATAAATTAATCCTGCTTTATCAGCTATTTGCAGATTAACTATGTCTTTGCTTTCTCCCTCTTCCTGAAATGCAGATCATTACAGAGTTACAGAATCTTAAAATTGAAAGAGATTTCCTACCTACTACCTCTGTGTGAGTTTTTATCCTGAGGTCCTTGGATAGATTTCAAAGGGTTTATGAATTTAGACAGGGAAATCTATATTTATTGTCACTAACTTCTCATTGAAATCTGAAATTTCTTTTAATTACACAACAGAAGTTTGCTCTAAGAAGAGAATAAGAGGTTTCATTGGACTGTAAGTGGTTCATGATGAAAAAAAGAACCGATAGTCTAATCTAGCTTCTCTCCCATTCCTATTAGAAAATTAAGGGGTGAATAAGTGGCACAGTGAATAGAGCACCAGCCCTGGAGTCAGGAGGACCTGAGTTCAAATGTGACCTCAGACACTTAACAGAAAAAAAATTAGCCATGTGACCTTGGGCAAGTCACTTAACCCCAATTGCCCTGTCTTCCACCTCTAAAAAAAAAAAAAGGCAAAAAAACCATTTTTTTTTTAAAGAAAGTCAAGGAAACTCTGTTTTTGCTTAAATACTTTTACTGATCGAGAACTCTCTACCTTCAAGAAAATCTAAGCCATGCTTGCATAGCCATTATTGTCAAGGAGTCTACTCTTATATTAACCTTTTTGGTCTGTCTCCCTCTAACTTCCAGATAGTCAGTGGCGTAATAGATAGAGCATGGGACTTGGAATCAGGAGGATGTGAGTTTGGATCCTGCCTCTGATGCTTCCTGGTTGTGTGACCCTAAGCAAATCATTGAGTTTTCTGTGCTTCCATTTCTCCTTCCATAAATGGGAAAAAGGATAGCACTTGCCTCATATAATTATTGTGAATATTAAATGAATTAACCTTTGAAAATCTTTAAGTGTCACTCAAATGTTAGCTAGTGGTGGTAGTGGTGTTCTTGTTATATCCATTCATTTTATTTTTGCCCTCTGGAACTATCTCTCATGTATGTGGAGATAGTTATCATAGTCTCCCCTTTTTGTTTTAAATATCCCTATGCTGATGGTAGACTCTTTATTATACTGATTGCCCTCACTCTGGACACTCTGGAGTTTGTCAGTGTAAATTAATTTAAAATGTGTTGGTGCTAGACACAATATTCCAGATGTGGTGTGAGTAGCACAAAGAATAGGAATATTACTGTCATTCTCTGGACCCTTTGTTTCCATTAGGGACTAGGGACTGGATCCTGTGATTTCATTAGTATTGGATACTTCTGGGTGAGGAAACTCTCTCTACCAATAAAGATCGGCATCTTCTCTGCAGAATAGTCTCATATCCTCAGAAAGTTACCTAAAGGGAGTACCTGAGAATTTCCATGATGCATCCAGGTCCACACAGCCAGTATGTGGAAGAGGTGAGACTTGAACCCAGGCCTTACTGTGTTCAAGGCCAACTCTCCATCTGCTTATACCATACTGACTCTCTTAACACAAGGTAAGATTCATCCATCTTGAGATTTCTCCAAATGAAATTTACATCTTGCTTGGTTGTTGTCCTTCATTCTTTTTTTTTTTAGGGCAATTGGGGTTAAGTGACTTGCCCAAAGTCACACAGCTAGTAAGTGTGTCAAGTGTCTGAGGCCGGATTTGAACTCAAGTCATCCTGACTCCAGGGCCAGTGCTCTATTTACTGTGCCACCTAGACGCCACAGTTGTCCTTCATTCTTGAAGAGATGATGCCAAAATGGCATCATTATGTTAGAGCCAAGTTACAGTGTATCTGACTGTGGCTGATCAGACCAATGTTGGGTTTGCTCTAAATGTGGAAGAAAAAAATACCCTTGAGAATTTACATTTCACATAAGGCAAGGTTCCAGTATTCCTTTGTCTATTCATTCATTCAACACATATTTATTGAGCATACACTATGAAAGAAGGACAGTAAAGGATACAGTGATGTCTGACCCGCTCAAAGTCTGGCCCCCAGACTCAAGAAGACTCCAATCAAATGATATGATTTATGTAAAAATCTTTGCAAACCTTAAAGCAACTTATAAATGCTAATTATTATCATCATTTACTACTATTACTGCTACCACTATTTTTATTATTATTTAGTTGTCAAGGAATCTTCCAGTATCAGAATTTCCCTCTAATTTAAAAAACAAACCCTATCATGAACCCAAAGTGGAGACCCTGGAAAGTTTAAGCCACGTTGTCTACAACCCCCTTTTATTGGTTCTTCTCCGTTTTCATCTACTTTCCCTCTCCAGGTCCTACCCCTTCCTTAGTTTTCCTTCCCTCCTCTGTCCCACCCTCCCCATATGCTCTGTCTCTACATATATATCACAGAAAATTTTCTGCTGAAGTCATTGAGACAACATTAAGACAAAAAAGCCTAACATGTACATACTTCTTTAAAGGCTTCAGGTGTCTCCTCATCAACCTCCCATTTGCTCCTACATTCTCTAACAGTCCTGTGGTGTGGTGTGGGTGCTAATTCACTTTACATATGAGGAAACTGAGGTTAGAAGATATTAAGTGACTTACCCAGGGAGTCATGCACCTAATAAATGTCTAAGGCAGGATTTGAGCCCAGATCTCCAGAGCTTTTCCCATGACATCAGGCTCTCTCCTAAAAATGTTCATATGTCTGAGAGAAGTTCAAAGCTAGAGAGCCTCCCTGTGAATGGAGCAGGGGAGCCACTATTTGCTTCTTGCCATGAAATTGGGCCTTTCCTCCCAACAGTTGCATCTGAAGGAGACTCAGCCTGCCAATCCAGATTTAAAAGTAGAGCACAGGGAGCCCTAATGTGCCAAACCTTCTCTGCTCTTTCCATCCACCAGACCACTGCCCCCACACTGCCCCTCCCCACCCCCAGACAGAACAAACTGTATCACTTACCCCCTGGGAGACTGGCAGTTGCTAAGCCCCGACGCCATGAGGCTGATATTTTTCCAGCAGTCTCAGTGGCAGGTCTCCCCTGGAGGCAGACTCAAACGCGGCCCTGTCCGAGTGAGGCTCCCCAGCTTGGCACCCGACAGGAGCCGAAAACGATGAGCAGCTGTCTGGATCACCTTCTCCCCCATCAAGAGTTTTCTCTTGATTCATTTTTGGCCAAATCCCTTTGGAGAGTTCAAGTTTGTCAATAGCCTGAGACGACTTTCTAGAGTTTCTCCCAGGGGGCAAAGTGTGTTTTCCTAAGAAATCACTGTTCTAGCCATGAGTCTAGTTTCATGTCAGGAGCAAAAATAATAAATTATCCCCTGTGACTGGAGACTGAGGTGCTTCTGCCCCTTAGAGTGTAGGCCTTCCAGGGGCTTCTCTCTCATTTCTAAAAGGCACTTGGAATTTCCAGCTCTCCAAATATGAATGTTGAGTGCAGAAATAACAATCATTACCAAGATTCCCCCCAGATAAGAGTCCAAAAAAGCATACTGACCCAGCCATGTGTTCATGCTTTTTTTTCCTATGAAAAAACAAGGGGATTCTCCAAGACTGTTATTTGCATAGATGAATGGAGTTTCCATTTTGATAAAAGCACAATCATAATGATCGTTGGACAGTAGATTAAAAGCCAGAAGTGGCCTTTGAGAATATCTAATCTAACCTCTTCATTTTATAGATGAGATTCAGAGACATTGTGAGCCACCGAGGCTATACGAGCTTAGATGACAGAGGACTGTGAACCCAGGTCCTCTGATTCCAAAGCCAAGGCACTTTCAACTGTCCTGCTCCAAAGGACATGGAATGAAAAGTTTTCAAAATATAGAAACTTGGCTGATGAAATCCAAACCATGAGACAATGGAACAGGACACACATTATGCCCATTGACCTGTCTTTCCCAGAGATGCTTTCACTGAACCTACAGAAGATGAACTGACATCCCAATTAGACAAAGCAGTCATGTTGTTCCCCTGGTCTGAAGCTTAGGTGCAGAAAATAGAGGTGGAAGGGAGCTTCAGAATGGTTAAGTTACTTACCTAAGGTCGTAACAAGTAGTAAATACCCAATAAAGATTTGAACCCAGGTCTTCTGACTCTCTAGAGTCAGTGATTTTGTGCAACAGTCTGTCAAACATTAGATATGAAAGAATAATAAATAGCAGGAGAGTAACTTATTCTTAATTTGAATTCCATCAAAAATATGTTATTATTATTTATTACAATAACCTGATCAAGCTGAAGATCTCTCCTGCCTTACTAAACCTACATCCTTCTCTACTTTGCTTATTCATTTATTTCTTTTTTTAGGTAGATTTTGCTAAGCATTAGAGCCCAAGAATGGAACCAATCAACATAATAGGACACCCTATGCAAAGCAATTTAGCTGCCCAGAGTCGAGCTGCTCCATTGACAAAAAGAGGGTGAGGAGATTTGCTGTCAAGTACACTTTAAACGATCCTGGAAAGGTGTACTCTTTGCCATGGAGCTCATCCCATTCCTCCAAACCACATTTTCCAAGGATTAAGTAGGGAAAATATGATAAACAGAAAAACATCCATATTTTCCCTGGATTGTGTTAGTTACATACCTACCTGTGTCCATGCTGAGCAAATTCATTTTAAGCAATTAACAAAGATCTATTTAGCACATTCTATCCATTCCAGGTACTCTGCTGGATACTGGGAATGCAAATGCAAAGGTTGAAATGATCTTTATTCTCAAGCAGCTTATACTCTGAGGGAGAAAAATTCATTTATAAGAATATGCAGAATAAATATAAAAACAATAAATACAGAGTAGTTAAGTTCAACATGCATTTATTAAATACCTACAACACATCAGTCATGATATTAGATACTAGGGATACAAGCTGAAACAGCCCCTGCCTTCAGGTAGCTTACAGTCTATTGAGAGAAAACAATATATACACATAAGTAAAATTTTAAAATATACAAGTTATTTTGGGAGGAGGAAAGAAATCGGTCTAATATAAAAGAGAGTTTGTTTAAAATAGCACAGGAGTTACAGAGGGCACAATGAAATGGTGGCATGTAGTAGGTTAAGGACACTGGAGAGGTGGGACTGATGTATATTGGTAGAAGGTATCAGGGAGTAGTGGTAAGAGAGGGGAATTCGAATCTAGGCTTCTCAGGAGAGGGATGTTGAGTGAAGTGATTATAACAGTGGGTTATCGTTTCCTAAAGTAATGTACAAAATGAGTACCACAGGTTTAGGTCACTAGGAGCTCCGTGCCCATGATCCAAGAAAGGGCACACCAGGGCACTCACATGTTTCACAGCAGGCATTCACTCAGAGACAGCACAAGCCAAAAGAGGTTTAAATACAAAGAGTCAAGCCCATAAGCAAGTCAATAAATCATGTGAGAGTAAATGCAGTAATTACATATTCATTCCTCGAACAAACTATCAGGCTCCCACTCCATATACCAAGACATTAAGTGCTGAGGGAGATGCAGTGGTGGTACTTGCCCTTAAGATATTTACAATCCAATCAAGCAAAGCTTGGTGCTGAGTGCCACTTAGTAGTACATTCATTGACTAGATCCCCTACTGTCTAAAGGAAGCTTGAGAAGCTTCTCCAAAGTGGGCCAGGAATGCCTGCATTACATGAGATTCTAGGTAGAGATTTACCAGGGTTCAGACCACTGTTGCACCCTCCCCTCCATACCCTCACCCAGAAAAAGCATGCCCTATGGGTGCATGCCTCCATGACTGCAGACCATAAAATATGGTTAACAAGAATGTTCAGATCAAATTTTCCTGGACTTTGGAAGCTATTATTATTTGGGTGTTATGAATTAAGTATAAAAAGAAAGGTCTTGGCATTTATAGATTCATTTCAATGACGCAAAAGACATTGGAAACTGGTTTTAATTAGAGAAAAAAAAATCCCTCTAAGATTATAGACTCAGAACAATACAAGGAAAGAGAAACTGAGCGTTTTTGTGTTTTCAGAATACATTCATGTCCTATTCCCCTCATTCCTGTATTCACTGTAGCTAGGGCACAGAAATAACAATGAGAGCAAAGAATAACCAAATCTGAAGGCCAGTTTCAGGAGACAAATATCTCTCTGGGGTAAACTTTGGGTACAAGGAATAGCCGAATGTCCAGCAGAGGGTGCTGTTACTGTGCCCAACTAAAGAGTTGAGTGGTCACATCCTAATGAAGAGTGTGATGAATTTTCCTTTTATCATTAATCACATATCAAGAATTATATTCATAGAGCAATTTAAAGGAAGAGTATAGGGAAGAACTCAATGGAACTAAGCAAAATGCCTTCACATATGAGAAAGGGTAGAAATCATATCCTCTTCATATCACCAAGAGCAAAGAGGTCATCTAATCCAGACCCCTGCCTCCAAATAGGATTTTATTTAATGATGTTATTATTTATTGGTTCTTAAATGCTTTATTCTTTTTTCTTTTAAGTTTTCAACGTTCATTTCCATAAGATCATGAGTTCCAAATTTTTTCCCCATCTCTTCCCTCTCTCTACACCAAGACAGTGTGTAAATGCGTAAAGAATTAGAACCAACGGAAGAAACCATGAGAAAGAAGAAACAAAAGAGAGAGAAAGAGAGCAAATATTATACTTTCATCTGTATTCGGATACCATAGTTCTTTCTCTGTATGTGTACAGAATTTTCCATCATGAGTCTTTTGCAGTTGTCTTTGATACTTGCATTGGTAAGAAGAGCTAAGTCTATCAAAGTCAGTCACTGCATAATGTGGCTGTATCTGTGTACAATGTTCTCTTGGTTCTGCTCACTTCACTCAGCATCAGTTCATATTAGTCCAGATTTTTAAATGCTTTTTTCTACCCAAGTTCATAGACCTTCTGAAATCTATCCAAGGACCCCAAGTTAGGAAATTTTTCTCTTAATAATTAACATAATACTTTTTCAAAGAAAGTTTTAATTTTAGAATTTATGCTACTGTCTTGAATAGCTTATCTGAACCAAGAGGAAAAAGAAAGAAAAATATAAAGAAGATTGGGTTGTTTAGAAGGGATGTTGCAGGAAAATAGAGTGTAATGTAAAGTTCGCTGCTCAGGGAATCAGCACAACTCAGTCCTAGGCCTGGCTCTGATTCTGATCAACCTTCCCTCCACATTGTCTGGTCCCCATTTACCTCATTGGACCACACTAGATGAGCTCTGAAGTCCTTTCCAGCCCTGACATCCTAGAAGTCTAAAAGAATCTTCCCAATATACACCTCCCTAAGAGAAGGTCTTGTAGACTTGGTGGGCTAAGATTTTCTTACATTCAGCAATACCCCTACCCCACATGAAGACATCTCACTAGCATGGAAGTTAGAGGGGGGTTAGAAGTTACTTTGTAGTGAGAGAGGGACTACAAAAGCTTCTATAAACTACTACTACAAAATGGCAGAAGCCAAATGAATAAGGCTATATTCTGTACGTGACTGACAATGAAGCTTGAGTCGACTCTCTTACTTAGACCCCATGCCCTAAGAAACTCCGAATAGAAAGATATAGGTAAATTGATGTGTGATTTTAAATCATTCTGACTGCAGATTGTCTTCGATTTCTAGCTATGATTTTGATCAGTAAAACCCATTAAATGTTGGCCTCTTTGACTTAGCTCTCATTCTGACAAGCTGTTGTTGTTAACTCATTTCAGTTTGTGACCCCATTTGGGGTTTTCTTGCCAAAGATACTGGAGAGATTTTCTATTTCGTTCTCCAGCTTATTTTATAGGTGATGAAACTGAGGCAAACAGGGTTTCATGATTTGCTCAGGGTTATACAGCTGGTAAGTATCTGAGGCCTGATATGAACACAGGTCTTCCTGAATCTAGGCCCAGCACTCTATCCATTGAGGAGTCAACAAATGGAGAATCTAGAGTAACGAGAAAAGCAGAGGAATAAATGAGAGAGATAAGAAGGGAAGGAAGCTAACAAAAAAAAAAATCTATTGATGTTCTACTCTGTTACTATGACTTCAAGGGGACTTCAAAAAAGGATTACAAAGAAATTAATACACTGCTTTACTTTGGGTACATGTTGACTCAAAAAAGAAGCCTTGTGTATTAACAGGAGAAACCCAAGGACATGAGGGGAGAGAACAAGGATCAATCTAGAACACAATCACCAGAGACACAAGGACACAAATGACACGTATATAACTAGAATCCAGAATGAGCAAATTACAGGAGATTCAGATGGATCTTGACTGCAGCAAACATCGGGGCATGGAGGAGGAAGGAAGGGTATCAATGATCTAATGCAGCGGGTTTCAACCTTTGGGTTGTGACCCCTTTAGGGGTCGAATGGCCCTTTCACAGGGGGTCACAGGGATTGCCTAAGACCATCGGAAAACACTTATTTCAGCTCTGGACACCGCGTTCCTCTATCTGTCTCCAGGAGGGTCTGCCCACATGCACGCCCACATACGAGTATTAAAGGGTCCCAGATTGAGAGCCACTGATCTAATGAAAAATTTCTCTCTGCCTGACACTCAGGTAATTCCAAGTTCTAGACATGCATCTCTAGCTGGGTGCCTAATTGAGTCCCATACAACGAGGTCATCATCTAATGTAGACAAAGGCCAGGTGTTTTATAGTGGAGTCTAGGTTTCATTCAGTTCTGTGGCTGGCTACTTCCAATGAAACAGTCAAGGAGTGGTTCATCAATGTGGTTTCATAGGAAATAGAAGTTTCTAGCTTGAAAGGTTCCCAGCAGATCCCAGAATGGGAGGAGATAACCATCAGGAGAAGAGAACATTATTAAACCAGAGGCAACCTGTTTAAAAAAAAAAAAAGACTAAGTCTGAAAAGCCAGAGGATTTTCTGGACTGTTACAGTTGAATTGAAAAAAAAAATTTTAAACAGAGTAAAAGATAATACAAAAGGAATTGCATACAAACAGAATATAAGAGCAGCCAGGGAGACAAAGATAGCGCAAATGGACTTTCTTCAGATCTCAAGGGATAAATAAAAGGGGAAGTCAGAAGACAGAGACAAAGACAGAGATAGAGACAGAGACAGAAAGAGATGGAGAGAGAAAGAGACACAGAGAGACAGAGACACAGAGAGAGACAGAGACAGTGAGAGACAGAAGAAAGAGAGAGAGATAGTGAAAGAAAGATGGAGGGAGACAGAAGGAGATGCAGAAAAACAGAGAGACAAAGAGATGAGAGGAGGTAGGAGAAGGAAGAGAAAGAGACAGAGAGGAACAGAAGATAGAGACAGAGTCAGAGAAACAGAGAGAGGGCAAGTGAACTTTCTTCCTATGCTCAAGGGAGGAATTGGAGAAGATAGGGCAAGGAGAAAGAAAGAGACAGAGGGGGAGGGGTGATAGAGACAAACAGACAGCAACAGAAACAGAGAAAAGCAGAGAAACAGCAAAAAGACAGGAATGAGGAAGAGATGCTTGGAAGCAGAGGGAAAGAGAATAGAGAAATTCTGGTAAATTTCCACTGTGCTTTTTCCCTTATTGACAAATAAGAGAACAATGCAGTAAACCTAAGTGGTAAAATGGTTTTAAATCTTTGAGGAAGAAGAAACATCTGTTGCCATAATTCCTGAGACTGTAGGGGGTTAATTTTATAGAAGAGACTCCTGCACAAAACAAAATAACCTACTTCACAAAGGGAGCCTTTTTTGCCGTGCTTTAAAGCTATCGGGGAAAGTGGAGAATTTTAAATGACCAGGGTGTTAACATATTTAATTTTTATGTAACATTAGAACCATAAAAGTTCCCTCTTTAAGATGGGGAAAATGGGACACATGCACTTAATTTCTACTTGCAATTTCTGAATGAAAAATGCACACATTATCCACTGCCCCACCAAGATTAGATCAAGTTCTATTTTATCGCTTTTGGCCGAAAGCATTTTGAGACTTACACAGCAAAGATCAGGTACAATGTGATCTTTAGAGCAAGTCCTTATATTAGGTTGAATTCCTGAGCTTGGAAATAATTAATATTTTAGAAGTAACATTTCATAGAAATCAACATCAGAGGAGTAGCCATCACCACTTCATTTTATTACAGTGCCTTCACTTAGACTTTGAAGATGCTAGAGCAAAAAAACAGAATTTTAAAATTATATATGGGGGCATATCAGACTTTAATATTCTGAATTTGATCATGAGTAAATCCTGGTTAGAATTATGAATTATTTTAAAAATCAAGAAACTTCTGGAATAGACTTTAAGCTTTGCTAGTTTTAAGAATGCACTAAGACTTTTTTTGAGACACCCTGTATTTCTGGGGCAAACTAACTGATATCAGAAAGATCCTAGTCAAATCAAATGAAATCAATAAGCATTTATTAATTGATAAACTGGGCTCCTCTCAGCAATGCAAGGTTACAAGACAACTCTAAAGGATTCATGATGGAACAGGCTATCCATCCACATGCAGAGAAAGAATTATAGAGTCTGAATGTAGATTGAAGCAAACTACTTGCTCTCTCTCTTTTTCGTTTTGCTTTGTTTCTTCTTCCTCTTTATTCATTCTATTGATTATAATTCTTCTTTACAACTTGACTAATGCTTAATGTGACGGTCTATGTAGAAGCAATATCGGATTGCATGCCATCATGGGGGGAGGAGAAAATTTGGAACTCAAAAGTTGTAAAACTGAATGTTGTAAACCAACAGTAAATGAATTTAATTTAAAAAACAAACACTTATTAAGCACTTAATTTGGGTTAAGGCACTAAGAATTGTGCTCTGGGATGCAAAGAAAGGCAAATGACAGTCCCTACACTCAAGGAACTTGTAGTCTAAAGCAGGAGATAGCATGCAAATAGCTATGTACAAACAAGACAGAGGAAGATGGGAGATAATCAACAAAGGGGAGGTGCTAACATTAAGGGTGATCAGTAAAGGCTTTTTGTAGAAAACCCAACCCCCTCTTTCCCTAGCTAATAATAACAATAAGTAATAAGTAATAATAGCTGACAATTATTGAGCACTTACTATGTACCAGGGACTGTGCTAAGCTCTTTACAATTATTGTCTCATTTGACCCTTATAGCAACTCGGGGAGGTAGGTACTATTATTATCCCCATTTTACAGATGAGGAAACTGAGGCTTAGAAAGGTTAAATGACTTGCCGAGGGTCACATAGCTAGTAAGTACCTGAGACTGGATTGGAACTCAGGTCTTCTTGACTTCAGGTCCAGCACTCTATACATTGTGCCACCTAGCTGCCCCATTAGTTGCACAATAGTGTAGTGGTTCCATAAATACAAGTGGGTCCCAATTAATGCATATAATTAGTTGCCTTTAGTGGTTGTCTTATTCAAATTCACACTACATATTTCCATTGGACTAGATCCAACTACCATATTTTACATAATTATAACTTTGAATAGTGTGAATTTATATATATACATATATATGTACTTCAGGGGATTCATTATTTGCCCTATTCAGGACTTGTCTGTATGGTTCCCTTGATCAGTCTGGTGGCATCTACCTTCAGTCATGTCAGGGAACACAGTCTAGACGCTAAATGCTATAAAGGCTCACATAAGCTTGAGGTCATTGCAAACAGTGACAAATAGGAATTATATGCATGCTATACATAGGAGACAAAAAGCAGTACTTTTTGACTGGATCTAAAGGGCAGGCTAATCAAATCCACCCAGCACAGAGATAAGAGGGATGGTTAGTATATTTGAATAATAGAATCAGCCTACATGACAGAGAGGATTATGGACAAAAAGATGCACAAAAAGAAATAGAGTTTTTGAAAGTGATCATTGTGAGAGTATATTTTGGTCAGATGTGCTTATGTGATATAACATTTCTGTTTTCCTTCTTTCTTTCTTTCTTTCCTTCCTTCTTTTGCTCCTTCCTTTCTCCCTCTCTTTTTCTTTCTTTCCTTCTCTTTCCTGTCTTTCCTTTCTTCTTCCTTCCTTTCTTTTTCTTTCTTTCTTTCTTTCCTTCCTTCCTTTCTTCCTTCTTTCTCTCTTTCCTTCCTTCCTTCCTTCCTTTCTTTCTTTCTTTTCCTTCCTTCCTTCCTTCCTTTTTTTCTTTCTTTCTTTATTTATTTTCTCTTCCTTCCTTTCTTTCTTTCTTTCTTTCTTTCTTTCTTTCTTATACCTAAGTGGAAAGACTGCTGGCCCCTGAATCAGGAAAACCTGAATCAAAATCTAGCCTCAGATAGTTATTAGCTTATGACCCTGGGCAAGTCATTTAACCTGTCTGCCAGAGTTTCTTCAACTGTAAATTGGGAATAATTATCACACCTACCTCACAGTGTTGCTATGAGGATCAAATGAAATAATATATTTTATATATTAACACTTAGCTATTATATATTAGCATTTAGCACATTTCCTGGCACACAGAAGCACTTAGTAAATGTTTATTCCCTTCCTTCTAGGGAAAAAATTTTAAGTCTTTAAGGGAAGTACCATAGTGCTAATGGCCTATTCGGGTTCCAGAGGTAACAATCCGTCTCACCAGGATGTCACAGGGTTCTGTCTCTAGAAAAGACAAAATGAGCCCCCTTTTGTGGATAATCAAAGCCATAAGGTAGCATTATAAGTCTGGGAAATTATATAGAGCCTACTCATGCAGGCAAACTGAGACATTGTGTTGTGTTTAGGATTAAAAAATCGATTAGGAATGCAGATTTACTAATTCATCAGATCATTACATAGAGGATGGTTGTCTGATAGAAATCTTTCCTAAAAGTGAAGAGTTCTTACCTACAGAGAAAGTCTGGGGCTTAAATACGAATATAACATTTATAGCACTTCCTATGTGCCAGGAATCACACTAAGTGCTTTATACTTAATTATCTCATTTGATTCTTACAACATCCCTGAGAGGTAGGTGCTATTATTATTCCCATTTTACAAAAGAGGAAACTGAGGCAAACAAAGATTAATTGGCTTCACCAGGGTCAAGTAAGTAGTGACTATGATAGCGAGTCTCTGAAGAGCACAGGTGTTCTTACCTCCAGGCCCAGCTCTCTATCCACTACTTCACCTTGCTGATCCATTCCAAGGGCTTTCCAGGGAATTCTAAGTAATTTCCTCATGCTACAAAGCTATCATTAGAATTATAAATTCAAGAATAGAATGCTGTTCTAATAGAAAAGGGAAATGAATCAAAGATACATTTGGGGTGGTAAATCACACACACACACACACACACACACACACACACACACAAAAACAATTAGTACCATAGAGCCTCGAGATCTCCAAGACATGATAAAAGGCATTTCAAATCACCCAGATTCTAGATTATAGTCCACGATCAAAACAGGTCTAATTGTATCTGGTCATATTCCAAAGACTGATAGTATATCACAGTAACTCCCCATATGTACTAGTATTGACACATAGGCAGTTAATCTTAGTCAACAGCTAATAGCTTAAGCTAGAGGTCTAGTTCAGTTACAGTCTTATACAGACTTTTAATTTTATTTTATTTGTCACTGGCCTTGCAGCCATATCCCCTGCCCCTTTCCACTTCTAGCTCTGGGAACAAGAGCAAAATCAATAATAATATTGCTTCTGGGAAGAGCATGTCAATTCATTGACTGGCCTCTGGATCAATTCACCATCCCTGTTGTTATCATTAAGAAGTGCCTCCTACTATTGTACCTCTTTATATGTTGTCTACCACGATTAGAATATAAGCTCCTTGAGAGCATGGACTGGTTCACAATAAGTGCTTGATAAATACACTTTTATTCATCATCCATTTTATTTTGAATCTTTAATGTTTTGTTTCATCAGACTGTCTTCTCTCAGCAGAGAGGTCCAAGGACTGTATAAATTGTATATAGACTTTTGGGAGTCTTTTATATGTTTTCTGCATTTTCTGTGGTGTGAAACAAAGGCTATTCTATACTCAAGACATTGCATTATTACCTTGAGTTTTGTGCAGAATCTATGAACTCTTTTTACCCACATCTGGGGAGACTTGGACATATAAGCCATGTCTGAGCTACATGTAGTGTGATGTTTCCCAGAGAAAAATGGCAGGGATTTTGGGGGGAGGGGGGAAGTGGAGAGAGACAAAAGAAGCCAAAAAGATATAATTCAAGGGAAAAGGTCCCCCGACTGAACCTAGCCATGTAAACTCAAAGTCTGGGTTGTTGATTTGTGAGCTACAACTAATATAGTCTACCAGAAGAGCATTGCAAAGTGGGGGGTAGGGGGGGTGAACTGGCCCAGATTGTCTTCTGATTGAATAAAAGAGTTAAGTGACAATTTTACTTCTCCTTTGGTTTATAGAAATCTCTTCTGGAGGAAATTGCAATTCTTTCCTTTTATTCTGTCAATGCTGCCACGTGGAGCTGCTGGGGCAGAAATAAAACATATTTATCAATATTTGTGCCAGACCAAGTCTCTATTGACCAAGTCAAAGGCTGTAGTTAGATCTACAGAAACAAAATAGAGATATCCAGTAGGGCCCCATGTGCCTTGTGGGGCTAAATACTGGAGTAATATAGTAGGTTGCTTGCTGATTGTCCCTTTCTGAGGTCTGACTATTTAAGGGAGCTTTTGCCGTAGCCTTCAAGGTAATTCAAAAGATGTTTGCTGTACCATTTGGACATTCTCTATCCAAGAGAGTTACTGTATAAGAGTTACTTCAACTGTGTTTCTGAATACAGAGGTGGTTACGTGTTCTTTATGTTCAACAGGCAAACCTCTTTTCTAATAATATAGGTGGGATAATAGTCCCAAATCGGTGTTCAGCAGTCAGGAAACTGCTTAAATATCTCTAAAGGCAACACAGTTTTCCCTGATGCAGAAAAAAATGCAATGAGGCCTTCATCCTTTCTATAGTAACTGTTTCCTTTCACATCATCACATAGGCTTTCCCAACTTTCTATGAAATAATCCATCTTTAAAGTCACATAATTGACTGAAAGAAGCAAAGAATATGAGATTTCACTGGATCTATTGCTTATTGATTTTTTTAAGAGTAAGATTTAGTAGGAAAAAATGTAACTGTGAAGTCTGTCCTCAAGTAAAGGGCCTCCCATATACATGTTAAAGTTAAACAAGGCTTTAGATACTAAGGAAATATCCTTGTTCAATTGACAACTGAATGTTATATCAAACAAAGTGAATATAAGGATATAGAAACTCATCTAAGGCCATGACCAGTGTCATGAAAGATAGATATCAAGTGTACAGTCCAATCAAAAGAAGATTTTTCTTTTGATGGGAAGTTTCTCAAAAATGTTCCTATTCACAAATTGACGCTCTTCTAATTATGTGAAGCCCCAGTACACTATAAAATGTTTGTAGTGATAATCCACAAGCACAAAAGAAGTTAGCCTAATCATCCAAACAGGAAAAACAAAATGGATGAAAAATATGTTACTCAGATTTTGACTTGCAGCCTATATCTTGGGAAGGTACTATAGCTGGGCAATGGATTGAAGACATGCTTGAGTAGGAAGTCATTGGACTAGATTGTGTTTAAGGAACTATGCATGGCCTCGAAGGATGCCAAACTGTATAAACCAGTAAAACTACATTGCTTTAACACTAGTTCTGTCTCAAAGAATCACAATAACAAATAACCCAAAGTGAAATGAAAAAGATACATAGTAGGTGCTAAGAGGCTATGACCTTTTGCCCATAATGGCACCCAGGAAGTAGGAGAAAAGACATCATCATAAAGGTAAAAGATCAGAAAATGAGGTGAAATGGTTCTTCATTATGGATCATGAACAAACTGAGGTGCTTGGTAATCAGTTGTAATACCTGAGATTTTTAGATTAGTGAAGAAAAGCTTCTTGACATAAGGATCTAAAGCTAGCTATTCTCAAATAAAGTCTTGGTGAGAGGGAAGCATAAATCTAATGATCACTGAATTCTTCTTTCCCCAATATGTATTCTGACAGAATATAAGCCAGAAAGGAGTGTTAGGGTAACTAAATGTTGCAGTTATTGCATGATGATCACTTTTGTTCTGATTATAGATTTTGAGGCTATTGATGACAGACCAAATTGTAAGAGACATTATGGCACCCTGGTGGTTAAAAAAAGCAAACGTTCCAAAGAACCTATCATTATTATATCTGGTTCCATAAAGAAAGTAAAATGGATATAGGGACAAAAGTTCATGGAAGCTCATATTTTGTATTTTATGTGTTTATCTTAGAATATCCTATCCAGTGAAAAGAACTGATATGTAT
This sequence comes from Pseudochirops corinnae, assembly GCA_028646515.1. Taxonomy (NCBI): domain Eukaryota; kingdom Metazoa; phylum Chordata; class Mammalia; order Diprotodontia; family Pseudocheiridae; genus Pseudochirops; species Pseudochirops corinnae. The sequence goes on from CM053586.1 coordinate 230,995,853, forward strand.
TACTTTTCCCTATAGGCATTCAGTAGGCCTACAAGAGCCAATTTCTGCTCTGGCATTAAAGTCATGTGTTGGTATGTGGTTTCCTATGAGATCCACTAGAGTATTCCAAATAAGTAGGACAGCATGGAAATTGGAGAAATGTTAAGTGGGATGTAAATGCAACAGAGAATGAAACTGGGTGGCTCTAAGGTACAAGGACCCAGGGATGGCCTCTATAAGTTAGTTCAATACCTACTACGTAAGCATTCATACAAATTAAATCACAGCCATTTGTTATGGAGTAAACAGACTGAGTCAACTGGAGAGAAGTAGAGTTGAGTATTCAGATAAATCTGCCATTAGGTCAGTTGATATGAGAATAGCTAATCCCATGGGTTTTTACTATGGGGACTTAAAATTAAGTGATAGCTTTAGAGAGTCGGGATTCTATTTTGTCTCTTGGGTCCAGATTTCTTACAAGCATGGAATACCAAATTTTTGCAAAATAAAAATATAGGCATCTAAAACTCTGTTCCCTCGTCTTATAAGAATCCAAGGAAACAACTTTTTCACTTTGTACTTGTACTATCATCTGGTATGTCATCTGTATTCTTGTATAGATATGCATCATGGTGTGATCCATCCTGAAATAATGCCCAGAAGTTAACTAATGGGCACTGTCAAACTCTCTGTCTTGGGTTTCCAGAAAGAAAGTGACTGAAGATTGCTCTGGGCTAGGACATTGTCTCATAGAGGTCTTTCATTTAAGTTTGTTAGAGCAGCAACCTTGGTCTGAAGTGTTCTAATAGAAATAATCATCCTTCACTTTTGAAGGCTAAGTCATGAACAGATCAATCCTAGAAGTGTGAATTTTTTAGAGGAAAAGAATTAAGAAGAAAAACTTCTGAAATATCATTGACTTGGTCAAGTATCTTTTCCTTAGAGTGCCTACACAAGTCTTAATGTCTACTTGCTCCATGATAGGAAGTGCCATAAGGAGTTCATCACCTTCTACTAAAATTAATCTTTGAATAACCCATTTGACCCAGATTTCTCATGATTACAACAAAATCTTCCAAGTGAATTTTTAAGTGACTGAGATCCTTCCCACTTTCCCTGCTTAGTTCTGTATATAGCCTTGATATCTTTTGTAAGACAAGAGCTCCATGACTGCCTATGTTCTTTGTAGTGGTCTTTGAGTGTCCTCTTGTACTTTGAACAATAATAGGAATCTCTAGAGGTTGTGCTTTTGAATTTCCTCAATGTTTACAAAGAGACATTATGGCATAATGGAGAGAAAAAATGGCCAGGAAAATTAATAGAAAAAAAAAAACAGAAAGGGGCAGCTAGATGATGTAGTGGATAAAGTACTGACGCTGGAGTCAAGAGGACTTGAGTTCAAATTTGACCTCAGACTTTTACTAGCTACGTGACCCTTGGCAAATCACTTAACCTCAATTGCCTCCAAAAAAAAGAAGAAAGAAAAATGCCAGGAAAACCTGAGTTCAAGTTCTGCCTCTGATACATACTAGCTATGTGACCCTGGACAAGTCACTTGACCTCTCCATGCTCTAGGCAAGACTAGAAGGTACAACCCTACATTAGTAGAGGGAGTTTCCTCTTCAGGGAGTTCCCCATATTAATGAAATTACCAAGAATTAAAATTTATGATGGAGTTTTTGCAAGACAGACAGAGACAGAGAGAGAACATTGTTCCTGGAGATGGATTGGGTGGGCTTTAAATTCCAGATTGTCCCTAAATGGTTCCCCAACCTATAATGTATTTCTATAAATTAGAGTTTATTCTGTCTGTAATATTAGCTAAAGGGAATAAATCTAACTTGTTTGCAGGGAGAGTTTTAACTGAAATTATATTTTTCAAAAAAAATTTCCAGCATTTATGAGTTTAGTTTAGCAGTATACATTGGCAGGCAGTATAATACACTAGATATTATTCTCCACCAAGTATTAACCATGTGACTTTCAGCAAATTACTTAACCACTTTTGGATCTGGGGTCAGAAGCCACCTTTGCTGCTTTTTATGTGGATGACTTTGAATGAGTTGCTTGATCTTTAAAATGAGAGGTTAAATAAGATGACCTCTAAAGCCCTTTCCAGGCCTAAATCTGTGATGCTCTTGTGAGTATGGTGGCCAGAGGATGCTGTCTTTGATAGGATTACCTTCTTGTGTTTTGAAAATCATCTTCTGCTATATTTAAACTGTTAAATATATTTGACACTGGTATAGCAAATTCATTATAATTTGTTAAGAAATAAAGTGAAAGAATATGTCAATTTGGAGTTGTTTGGGGACAGAGAATAATCATCTGCTTTAATGGAATCCTTGCTCACTTTTTCCAACCCATTTCAAGAATCTAAAAATGGTAGAATTTCATAGTGGAATTAAAGTGTCTTTAAAAAGGCCCCGAGAGCTATTTATTTTAAAACACTAAAAGCAAAACAAAGCAATAAAATTATAAGAACACATGCAAGGAATAAAGGAATTAAGTATTAACACTTCAATGCTATCATTAAACTGCTAATAACTATACTTGCCTTGATAATTTACTCTGAAAGATCTAGGACTTCTTCTCTATGGATTCTACCTCCACCAAGACAAATCAAAGCACCTTTTTACCTTTTCCTTCTGTAATGCCTGGTGAAATCGTAAGTTCCTAAAATAGTACAAAAAAAGCAATCATAAAGAATTAAGATTGAGAACTACTTTTAAATAATAATGATCAAAGGTTATGTCAGTAACACTTAAACTCTTCCAAGTTGGAAAGGTGTTGACCACTAGCTAAGACTAGAATGAATTTCCAAGATCAGTTGAGAGCAACTCATCACTAGGAGGTTGGATACTGAGTGATGAATGATTTGGTCATGGCAACCCATGAAACAAAGTATAATACAAAATAGTTTTTGGTCCTGGCCAGCGCTGTTCATCTCCTTCTAGGATGATGGTGGAAGGTGTAAATGATGCAAAGGAACCCAAAGTTTTTAGACCATCCATAAACATTAACAATTCTAATGTTGAGATCTTAGTCAATGAACAATTTTACATGTTCAGGGGGAGGAGGAATTAGAACATATTGATATTGACATAAATAAAACCAGAAAATAAAAGGAAGTTTCAGCTAAATTAGAAGATAGCTCAGGTCACAGCTTCTTTTTTAAGAATCAAGTAAAGGAGTTGGAAGAATTGGTTTTATCCTGGGTCTAAAGACAACAGGACTATATGGGGTGGTCAAGGAGGACTAGTGTCTCTGATGTGAGGGCTTGCTGAGCCCTTTTCAGGGCTGTTCATCCATCTTTTTTGTCCACCTGGCACTCAATTCTCACTTGCGGCTCCAAGAAGCTGCAGCATGTGAAGTAGCCACACCATGACAAATCATTTTGGCAGATGGGCTAAACCAGAGGTTCCCAAACTTATTTGACCTACCATCCCCTTTCCAAAAAGAAAATTATTCAGTGCCCCCCTGAAGATCTACTTTCTTTATTTTGTTTTTGAGGGTGGAAGGCAAGGCAATTGGGGTTAAATGACTTGCCCAAGGTCACACAACTAGTTAAGTATCAAGTGTCTGAGGTCGGATTTGAACTCAGGTCTTCCTGACTTCAGGGCTGGTGCTCTATTCACTGCACCACCTAGCTACCCTAAGATCTACTTTCTTTAACCATTTAATGGTGTTTTTGAAATTTGCATCATTTCAAAAAATTTTTTAAATGGCACATCTCAAATTTAATAATGTATTGTGAATTTTGTGGGGGTTTTCCTGCATTGAAATTTTGATAATGTGATATTGCATCATGTAATCATATGGCATCATATTGTAAACAAGTCATTACATGCACATATTCCTGCCTATGCATGCTGGACTTCCCAACAATGCATGATAAATTCACCTGCCAACAGTTGCTTATTAAAACCTGTTGGTGGACTTTACCACTGATTGTTTATAACTTGCATTTTGTGTATTTATTTGAAAAAGAATGTAATCACTACAACTTTAACTCAACACAACAGATGAAGCATGTATGAATGGTTTTTGAAAATTTCATTCAATGCCCTCCAGCTGTACCCGACACTACTACCACCCCCCTAGATCATCCCAGAACCCTCCAGGGGATGGTGTCACCCACTTTGGGAACCTATGAAACCAATTTGAGGGCAACAAACAGACTTCAAACCCATCAGTGAGTTAGGGGGATGTCCACCCCAAGTTTGTGAAAACTTCCACTGGCAGAATGGGCAGATGAGAACAAATTTTTCCAACGTCCATGAAGGCAACTGAAGCAGGCCCCTTGGAGCGTCTAGAACTTGGTCAGACATTGAAAATGCCAAGGTCATCCTGCATCCTGAGTCATCACTAATCATCCTGACTTTTGTCTTGCCACTGGACTTTGATGACTCTGAAAGAGAGAATAAGGCTGATGGCTTTGTACAATTCCACCTCACGTAAATTCCTATTCATTCACCAGTCAAGACGTCACCCGTGATGTCACTGGTCCTCCTCAAGAACAAAGGAAAAACAACAACAAAGGCAAAAGGGAATATTATTCCTTGAGGTACTTGGTCATCTCATATAAGAGTGTTCAAGATGAGCATTTTCAAAACATATATGAAGAAGATATCTACTTTCTTCGCTAATATATCTTCCAGAGGATGAAGAAGCATGGAAATTTGATGAAGGACCTGACATGACCTTATATACTAAGTCATGATATGCTTTTATATATAGTGACTACAAAGCATAGGTAGGCATACCTGGAGATGTCCTTGAAAAAGTGCCTATTAACTATTTAGAGGCAGCATGATTCATGGAAAGGTTGTTGAACTCCATATCATATGACCGAGGTCTGAATCCCAGCTCTACCACAAGTCCCCAAGTTACTTTGAACAAGTAGTTTAACCTCTCTAGGACTTGGTTTCCCCTTCTATAAAGTAAGCACATTTTTCTGGATCAGTACTATCAAACTCAAATAGAAATAGATCCTAGCCAAGCAGCATATTTACTTTGTAGCTATTATTGAATCATTTTTCAGTCATGTCTGACTCTTTGTGACCCCATTTGGAATTTTCTTGGCAAAGATATCAGAGTGGTTTGCCACTTCTTTCTCCAGCTCATTTTATAGATAAGGAAACTGAGGCAAAAAAGGGTTAAGTGACTTGCCCAGGGTCACACAGCTAGTAAGTGTCTGAGGTCAGATTTAAACTCACAAAGAGTAGTCTTTCTGACTCCCAGGCCCAGCACTCTAAATCCACTGTGCCATGTAGCTGCCCCCATATTTGTCTGGAAAACCATAATATTATCTTTGTTACGTTACTTTTTTTTTATTTTATTAAGCATTTCCCAATTACATTTTAATCTAGTTCAGGCACTCCAGAGTTTTATAGGCACTTGCTACGA
>CM053586.1:231001340-231023960 GCA_028646515.1 Pseudochirops corinnae
TTGATTCATTCTGCTTTCTGGGGATATGTAAAGCAAATCTATTCTCTTTTCTATTTGGCGGTTGTAAAATACTGAAAAATAATCATCACATTTCCCCCCCCCCAAGTTCTTTTTTCTAAATGCTCAACATCCCTAGTTTCCTCAACAACCAATCATCATATGATATTATCTCTAATACTTCCCCACCCTAATCATCCTCCTCTAGACATGCTCCAGTCAGTGTCCTTGCTGAAATGTGGTGCTCAGACCTAATCACAGTAGCCTAGATGTGGTCTGAACAGGACAGAGTACAGCAAGACATGCCTCTTTATGAATGCTATTTTCTTCATGCCTTCTGAGCTTTTCTGGGGCTGTCTCTTCCTACACAGAACTTCTGGTCTACAAAAATACCCAGTCTTTTTTACATGAATTGTTGTTTGGCTTCCTCCCCCCATGTAGCAGCAAGCACCCTAACATACCCAGGATGGCTGCTAGCACAGGTTCTTTGATCTGCTTTTCTACAGGAAAACAACTCAAAAAGGGTTAACAATCGTACTTTATTCAATCAAACATGTATCATTTACCTAGTTCAGGGGGAAAAGTCAGCACCCTGAACTTCAGAGAATACAAACAGAAGTTACAAGAGAAAATAACACAATACAACAGGCAGGGCTTTTAGCTGTCTGACCATTACATCCATAATGTAATTATGTAATCCATAATGTAATGTAATCTGGTTAGTCACCATAGAGAGAAGCACCAACATCTGGGCTTTCAAAGCCTTGGGGCTCAATGGCTGCCCAGAGTCTCCTCTGGCCAAATCACACAACCCTTCCCAAAGTGAGCCCTAAAGCAAAACCTTGCCTCAGAGGTATGTAAAGTCCTCTCCAGGGTCAGAGAACATCACAATCCTCATGACCCAGTTGACTACAAAGTTATCATAAGTTGTGCCTTCCTGAAGAACAAGCCTCCCACCACAGACTCTAAGTGAGCACATGCAGCCTATTAGGGGGCAGAGTATATTTTCAAATCAGGAAAGGCCTTCAAATTCAACTTGGGCTTATTAAGGGGCAGAGAAGATTTTCAAATTCCTATTACCATTACACCCCATCATTTACCTGTATTTTTTACCCCTAAGAGTAGCACTTCACATTTAACCCTTTTAAATTCAAATTTATTTGATTTAGTCTATTGTTCTAGTCCACTGGTGCTGAACTCATTTAGAAACATATCCCTTCCAGCTGCATATAAAGTTAGAAAAGCACAAATTGGCATCATCAGTGTTATATTATATTTTTGTTTATTTTGTTAAACATTTTCCAATTATGTTTTAATCTTGTTAGGGCCACACTTGGGGGTTTTGCAGGATGTAAGTTTTGACAACTCTGTTCTACTCTATCAAGATCTTTTTACATCTTAGTTATCATCCCACATGTTTCTCAATACCTTTGTCTTTGTATCTTGTATCTTCCTAGTAGAATGTCAGTTCTGTGAGGGCAGAGACTGTTTTTCATTTCCTTTTTATATCCCTAGCACTTTTCATGGTCTCTTTTTTTCTTTTTCATTCTTTTTTTTTGGAGGCAGTTGGGAATAAATGACTTGCCCAGGGTCACACAGCTAGTAAGTGTCTGAACTGGATTTGAACTCAGGTCTGCCAAACTCCAAAGCCAGTGCTCTATACACTCTGCCACCTAGTTGCCCCGTTCATTTATTATTTATCTAAATCTTTAATAAAAATATTGAATAGCCTAGACCAAGGAAAAATCCTTGAGTATTCTGTTTAAGGCCCCCTACCAAGTTGATATCAATGACTTAATGATTCATCCTTCTTGATCACAAAGCAGCTTTTGACATTATTGATCACAGCTCTCCTCCTGGATACTTTGGTCTTCCTCATCTTTCCTGATACTGCTTTCCCCTTGCTTGTTCTCAGTTTCCTTGGCCGAGTTATCATCCCTGATCCATCCTCCCTGCCTCCAAGGCTTAATTCTAAAATCTCTTCCCTTCCTACAATGATCTTATCAGTATCATAAGTTCAACAATCATCTCTATGCATATGACTTCCAAATTAATTATATCTGGGCCTAATCTCTCTTTTAGGCTCCAGTTTCTCGTCATCAACTACCTAATGAACCTTTCTGCTGGAATGTACCACAGGTATCTGCATCTAGAATTCAATACACCCAAAATGAAACTCCTTATTTTCCACAATACACTCCCAACCCACCCCTCAAACTTTCTGATTTCTGTGAAAGGTGACATCATTGTTCCTGTGACCCAGGTTTGTAACTTTGAATTCTTCTTCTACTTTTCCCTCTCCATATCCAATCAATTACCAAGGCTTATAGAGTCTGCCTTGACAACATCCCCCATATTCAGCCTTTCTCGCCACTCACATGGCCACCATTGTACTTCTATTCATTTCCAGTCTTTCCCTTATCCTATCTATCCTCCTTCCAACTTCCAAAATAATCATACTAAAACATAAGTCTAACCACATTAGCTCCCTCTTCAAGAATCATCGATGACTCAGTGTTGGCTCCAAAATAAAATACAAACTCCAGAATTTGGCATTTTAAACATTTCACAGTCTGACTCCAGCCCATTTTTTCACATTACTCCCCTTTATGGACTCTGCCTTCTAGCCAGACTAGGCTTCTTGTCGTTCCCAGCTTCAGCATTTCATCTCCCACCTCCGCACTCTGGCTTGAGTTGTCTTCACACCTGCAATGCACTTCCTCTTTCTCTACTATCACTTAGAATCCTTAACCCCCTTCAAGGATCAGCTCCTGTAAAATCTCCTATAGGAAACCTAGGCTGATTCTCCCTGATTGTTAATGCTGTCTTCTTCCTCAAATTACCTTTAGTTTGGGGTTGGTTTCTTTAAACCTTTTTTCTTGTTTTTATCTCCCAGAAGAATGTCAACTCCCTGGGGTAGAGACTGTTTTTCATTTTTATTTTGTTATTCTAGGTCCTTGCCTAGTGACCTGCATATAGTAAGCACTTAATCCATGCTTATTCTTTTTAAATAAATTTTTACTGATATCTTTTGTTTTAGCATTACCTCTGTATCCTTCCCCATTTCCCCTTCTAAAAAAGATATCTCTTGGAACCTAATATTTTTTTAAAGTGGGAAAGTAACAACAGCAATGACATCCACTGTATGCCAGATACTGTGCTAAGTGCTTTACAAATATTATCTTATTTTATCATCACAACAACCCTGAAAGCTACTATTATTATTCCTATTTTACACATGAGTAAACTGAGGCAAATAGAAATTAAGTGACTTTGCCTAGGACCACACAGCTAGTAAATATGAACTCAGTGGGAACTTAGTAAAATTGGAACTCAAGGCTTCTTGACTCCAGACCCAGCATTCTTCTCTTCACTACACCATAAATATTAAATGAGCAATGAGATTTTTTTAAATCAGCAAAACCAATCAATACATTGAAAAAAATCTGACATTTGATATGCAGTGTTCCACACCCAAGAATTCTCCACCTCTGCAAAGGAATGGAAGGTTTCTTCCTATATCTCTTTTTTGAAGCTACATTGTTCTTTGTAAAATACATACTTGTTAATAAGTTGGGCCTGATCATTTAACCAGACCAGAACCCACCCAACTATGCTTTAAGAGTTTAAGGCATTCCCAGCCCCCTTTCTCGATCTTGTCCACAGATACAGGATGATGTTCTTTGCTAACCCTTCACTGAAATAATAGCTAGCTAACACTTTTATAAAGCACTTCAAGGTTTGTTAAATACTTTACTAATATTATATCATCATTTCCTCTGTTCTTAATAAATCCCCACTGACTCTTAGGAACCAACCACTTCCCTAACTAAATGCTCATAAGCCATTCATGCTAAGCCTTTAATAATATATTATAATATAAGCCTTTAATAATATATCCCAGAATTTTTCCTGGAATCAAATTAGTGAGTTTGATTACTCACTTGCCTATAATTTAAAATTCCCACCCACTTTTTAAAAAAATATTCTCTACTTCCTTCTCTACTTCCATTAGCACCTGTCCTATTCTCCAAAATTTTTCAAAGATCAGAGATAGCCCATCAAGAATCAAATTCTCCAGGTCTTTCAGTACCTTTATCCAGGCTCAGTGACTTAACAACATATTGAAGGCAGCTAGGCATTCTTTGCTCTTCTGTCCATTTAATTTAGATTTTGATTCATTGTGAATCATTTATTTTTAATCTCTTCAAATCTGTCTAAATGATCAATCATTCTCTTTGGCAGAGAAAACAGAAGAAAATGAAGGCTTGAGTAATTCTACCTTCTCTGTCTTATACAAGATCATCATCTTATCCACACCAAGCAGCTGTCCAATCCCTTCACTGACGTGATAGCTTTAGAAGTCCCTTTTTTCTGGCCTTTGCATTCACTGCCAACTTCAGCTCATACTAAGCTTTAGGTCGTGTGTTGTTACTATTAGAGGATTATGGAACTCTTTCGTATTCTTACCCTGTTACTTCATCTTCTCTACATGTATTTCTAAAATCTAAGTTGATCAATAAATTCTCTAAAAATTCAAGGATTCTTAACATGTGGCATACGGACTTTTTTTTTTTTACATTTTGTTAACTGAACTTCAATATGGTTGGTTTCCTTTATACTCTTTTGTATTTTATTTTGTGTATTTCACAACATTATTCTAAAACAAAATTGTTCTGAGAGGGGACCCATGGGCTTCACCAACTTACCAGTCAGGGTTCTTGACACATAAAAGGGGAAGAACCCCTTTTTTGGAGGGGGCAAGGCAAGGTAGTTGGGGTTAAATGGCTTGCCCAAGGTCACACAGCTAGTAAGTGTCAAGTGTCTGAGGTCATATTTGAACTCAGGTCCTCCTGACTCCAGGGCTGGTGCTCTATTCACTATGCCATCTAGCTACCCCAAGAACCCCTTTCTTAAATGGAAATAAATGGAACTGAATTGCATTGCCTCCTACGTAGTAGGGGCCCAACTACTGTTTCTCTTAACTGGTTTGTTCATATTCCATTAAAACATCATAATTACAAAAATGTTTCTTTCATTAAAATAATAATTACTTCCATTTGTATAGTGGCACTTTAATCACAATATCACTATGGAGTAGGTAGTACACAGATTATCACCAGGTAAGGAAGCTAATATTCCCAGAGGTTGTTATCATTGTTGTCCAGTTGTTTTCAGTTATGTTCAACTCTTTTTGCCCCCATTTGGTATTTTCTTGGCAGAGATACTAGTTTGCCATTTCCTTCTCCAGCTCATTTAACATATGAGGAAACTGAGGCAAATGGTCTAAGTGACTTGCCCAGGGCCACACAGCTAGTAAGCATCTGAAGCCAGATTTGAACTCAAATCTTCCTGACTTCATACTTGGCAATCAATCCACTGCTCACCTAGCAAAACTAGCAGGTGTCAGTCAGAACTTGAACCCAAATCTCCAGGCTGACTCCAGTATTTGTTCCAACATGCTTGCAAGAATTACATGACTTACAATCCTAAGCCTTTAAATCACTGTCCTTGAATTCTCAAGGTATCACAGAATTGTGTCTCCTTCATTCCAGTCATGCTTTCACCTTTCTTTGTCTCTTATCCTGAACTGTTTCGTATTTTCTTCCACCCCAGCAGGAGTCACAATGTAAATTCAGGTTGGCCCATGTTTGTGTCTGTCTTTTCCTAGGGGAGCTGTTTGTTCTGATAAAGACAAGCTTCTTTTCTTCTCCTCTAAGTGGAGACTTTTGATGGGGGAAGTAACACTTCACAGTTTCAGCAATCTCCAAGTTGACAGAGCATTTCTTTGATCTCTCACCACTATCTGAGGGTAGTTTGGAAAATTATTTAGGGATTAAACTTCTCTCCTTCCAAAAATACCCACCTTAAAAATGTGAGTGCAGTTCTTGAATCCAACATTTTGAGGTTTTGAGTGCCTAAATTTGAGACTGTGAAAACTACATAAATATTAAGTGAGCAATGAGATTAAAACTGTTTCATTACTGTTTGAAATTTGAGTGAGCCTAAGACCACAGTTACGTACACCTGGAGAGAGGGCCTGATTTTGCTGTAACCATGAGATTTAATCTGGAAATTTTTAAGAATGCAATGTAGCATGCAACTCTTTAAATTGAAATATATGTATGTATGTATATAAACATATACAAATATGAGTATACATATGTGAATATATGTAGAGAGAGACTTATTCAGTGTTCCCAATTTGTGATGGTGATAATGATGACAAATAGCTAACATTTATGCGGTGCTTTAAGGTTTGCAAAGCACTTTATAAATATTATCTCATTTTTATGCTCACAACAACCATGGAAGGTAGGTTCTATTATTATCCCCATTTTACAGATAGGTTAACTGAGGCAGACAAAAGTGAAGTGACTTGCTCAAGGTCATATAGCTAGTCAGTGTCGGAGGCTGGATTTGAGCTCAAGTGTTCTTGACTAACCATTTGAATCTAAATAAGGGAACCTTTTTTTGTGTCATGGATTCCTTCAGCAGGCTGGTGAAGCATATATATCCATTCTCAAAATAATCTTTTCAAGTGCACAAAATACATAACTTCATCAAGGAAACCAATTATGTTCAAAAACAGTGATCAAGATTAATCATAATAATAATAATAATAATAATAATAATAAAAATAACCAGGTTAAGAACTGATGGTCTAAGTACAAATTTGGCTTACAATTCAATTCAACAAATAAACAAACATTTATTAGGTGCCTACTGTGTTTTATTCTTTGTATTTGTATCTCCAGTATGTGGCACAGTGTTTGGCACATAGTAGGAGCTTAATAATTAATAAGGAGATTGATTGATTGATTGGTAGTATATGCAAAGGGGAAGCTAAGTGGTACAGTGAATAGAGCACCAGCCCTGGAGTCAGGAAGACCTGAGTTCAAATCTGGCCTCAGATACTTGACACACTTACTAGCTATGTGACCTTGGGCAAGTCACTTAACCCCAATTGCCTTGTCTTCTCCCCTACAAAAAAAAAAAAAAAAGATACTATAGGCTAGATACTCTAGTAGGCTTTAGAGATTAAAAAAAAGGGTAAAACTAACCATTCCTGTTCTCAGAGAGCTTACATTCCACAGAGAACTGGAATATATACAGTGTATACAGTGATGTAAATACAAAGTATTCAAATGTGTCCTCCAATAGGCTGATCATGGAAACTCCTTTGACTTCTTATGGATCCCTTTCCCTACTTTCACTTAAATCAAATGGAACTCCCTACAGGGCAGATAAATTTGGCCGTACAGAGACTGATGAGCCTTATTTCCCCCCAGCAGCATGTCATCTTCTTTGAACTACTGCACTGATGTAATTCACAGCCGTTTTCCATTTTTTTTTTTAGAAGTTAATATACCAAAACCATGTAGCATGTGTCCAATTAGCTTGGCACACAATCGGATTAAGCTTTACATTTTACATGTGTATATTCAGAGGGTCAGGAGATGGTACTGTAGGCCTATGCATTAATAACTGAGGCGATCTATTTTAAGCCACCATCCTGCATATGGAAATGCATATTTAGATATCCCAAATTGCAAGGGAGATAGAATGAACTCCCAATCCCAGCATATGGTCCAAAAAAGAAAAACAGTAAACCTCCTAGGGTCAAGCAGGAAGTGTGTCACACAGATTCTATCACTTGTAACATGTTAGCCAGGCAAAAGAACAAAAGAAAACTGAAAGCTCTTGGAACATGATGATTTATTCTCTAAGCTAATACAGAGCAGAGCTACTGTGGGGAGCCTCCCATGGGAGCCCATCTAGTTGTACAACAAGAAAGTGTATGGACTGGGAACGAGTTAGGATGTTTGACTTTTCAGAATCCATAAAGCATATCACTAAGTAATTAACAAATACACTAGTAAACAAAAAAAAAGTCATTGACACCAGGAATACAAAGGATATGGAGCTAAATGAAGATTTAATAGTGTTTTACTAAATAATGAATGGATAAAATAATAAATCATAGGAACAATTAATAATTCTGAGGAAGAAAATTATAATAATGATAATGAGATGGACCTAACTCAGTCCTCAGAGGGAAAAACAAAAAACAAAAACAACCAAAAAATATCTCTGAGAATGTGTATTAACAAGATAGGTCAAAAAGAGACTAATGGACTGAATATACAAGTTAAAAATTGGAAAAATCAATAAACCTAAAATGAGAACAAAAGAGGAAATGTTGAAAATTAGAGGAGAAATAGATAAATTAGAAAGAAAGGAATAAGAAAATAGTTACAGGGGATCCAACTATCCCAGTTTCCCTAGAGAGAAGTAGAAAGAGAGAAAGGGATCTAAAGTGGAAACAATTTTCCAGTCAATGAGCTCTCCCTTCTCCCTGACATTATTCTCCCTCTGTCCCAGGCCACACTTCAGCTGAAAATGTCCCTGACCAAGGAAAAGAGAAGCAGGTGAATGAAGGAATGGAGGCTGAGATTCAATTCCAAAAGGGAAGGACTCAGAGCATAGGAGTCAATGAGGAGGTGGGGGACTTGGGGGAATACTGATGGGGAGGCGGGACTTGGCACCAAGAAGCTTACATAACATGAACCAGCCTCAAATTATGTGCCAGCAATTTACAGGAGTTTCGGTGACTGTTTACATTGCTGTTTATTTAAAAATCAGTACTTATCTTGGCCACCGCAGCAACAACCCATAGCTGACATAAAAATATTGGACACCTTCATTAGCCCCAGAGTCACCCAGATTCAATACAAACCCCTGTTCTGCTCCGTGGTCACGGTCCCCACCCCCCATCTCCTCACTCCCCTACTCCCACACCTTCCCTTGGAAGCCACAACAAGGACATCACAGTATTAAAGACAACTCTGACCTTTGGGGGGAGGAGGGGAAAGGGGTTCCAGACAGTCTCCTTAGTGCCCTCACCCAGGCTTTACTCAGTTACAATATTACACTGCCAAGGCTGACCTGAAACTTTCATAAGATTCAGAGATTTCTAGATTTAAAAGAGACCTCCAAAGGTTAGTTGCCCAACTATGGGTCAACATCTAAATAAATCACTACAAGAGATTAGCCAGTGTTTATTTTGTTCTCAAAGATATCTAGGGGGTTGGATTCCTGTGAACCCACACTCTCTGTTTTTGTTAATTTGGGATGGTTGGTGTTGGTTTTTTTTTTTCTCCACCCACCCCTCCCCCTTTCATCTTTCTTAAAGACAATCATATAATAACAGGAGATCATAAGACTAGGAGCTGGAAGGGACCTTAGAGGTCATGTAATCCCACCCCTTCTTCTACAGATGAAGAAACAGGCCAAGAAAGGTTAAATCATAGGTCATAGCTTTAGAGCTATAAGGAACCTTTGAGGTCATCAAGTCTAACCATTTCATAGATGAAGAAACTGAAACCCAAAGAGATTGATTAAGTGATTTGCCCAAGGTCACTCAGATAGTAACCCACAGAATAGTTGACATTTACATAGACTGATGAAAAGCTTTGCATTCTTTATCTTATTTGATCTTCACTATATTCTTGTAAAATAGGAGCTACTGGTATTTTTATCCCCCTTTTACAGATGAGGAAACTGAGGTTCAGAAAGAATAAATGATTTGTCCACCCCAGTCACACAACTGGTAAGTGTTAAAAGTGGAATTCAAACCTAAGACTTCTTTTCTTTTCAAACAAAGCCTACTTTCTACTGTAATAGGTACTACATTTCATATTCAAGCCATCATGGCCCATGGTCACTACCACCTCTACAAATACTAAGCTCATACAAAGTGGGTTTGATCCTGGAAAGTGTGAGGTTTGCTTTTACATCCTACATCTAGCTACTTTTGTGACCTTCGGCAAGGCAACCGAACCCTCTGGTCCTCAATTGCCTTCTATGTAAAATGAGAAACTAAAATGGACCAGATGATCTCCAAGGTCTCTTCCTAGGTCTATGATCTTATGATCCTATGAATGATAAAATTTCAAAAGGGTGAAACAGGAAGAGAGCATTCCAAATGGAAGCACAATGAGAAAAAGATTCACAACTTGGTAACAAGAAGAGTTTGGAGAACTGTTGGTAATCCAATTTGACTGGAGCATCCTATAGGAGAAAAATAGAAGATGATTCAGAAAGGGTCATTATGGTCCAGATTGCAGAGAATCTTACATGTCACATTGAGGAGTATGAATTTTTTTAATAAAAAAATTGTATTTACTTAAAAGCACTCAGAATGTCAACAAAACAGCTGCAACTTTTCTGTTGTTTTTGCAATTACAGAGGGGTATTCAGTTAACAGAACAACAATTCTTTCATAAGCTGCATCAGAGACAACCGAAGATGAAAATGAACTACATCCCCATATATAACTAATTTGTGCTGTGCACCAACAAGAACCTGCTTTAAATTTCCATGCCAATTTACAACCCCCATACTGTACCAGGCAAGGTTAGTGGCTATTGAAAATACCACTAAAGGACAGGGCTATCTAAAGACACATTGGGTAGTGTGTTAATTATACAAAAAAAGACACTGTACAGTTTGAAAACAAATCTTACACAGCCCTACATTTCAATTTTTTTTTCCTTTAAAAGCAGTGAGTTGTGTACAGGGTGGTTAAATGCTTTAAAGACAAGAAAAAACTGCTCTAGAACCAACTTATTCATTGTCATCATCATCTTTATCCTCCTCATCTTCTTCATCCTCCTTCTCATCTTCTTCCTCCTCCCTCTTCTCAGCCTTGACAACTCCTCCCTTTTTACCAACATCAGGTTTTCCTTGAGCCCAGTATGCAGCAATATCCTATTCATATTTTTCCTTAAGGTTTTCTTTCCATAAGGTTGCTTGTCATCTGCAGCAGTATTATTCCACATTTCTCCCAATTTTTGGCCACATCTCCAACAGAAAGACCAGGATGCTCCCCTTTGATTTTTGGACAATACTCAGAACAGAATAAGAAAAAATGCCGAAGGAGGGCTCTTTGGTGCATTGGGATCCTTAAGCTTCCTTTTTGTTTCTCCTGTAGGTGGTACGTAGGTTTTCATTTCTCTTTCACAACGAACCTTATCAGCTTCTGCCATGTCCTCAAATTTTCCTTTCTCTTTGGCAGACATTGTCTTCCACCTTTCTGAGCATTTTTTAGAAAATTCTGAGAAGTTCACAGAAGCATTTGGGTGCTTCTTCTTGTGCTCCTCTCAGCAGGTTTGCACAAAGAAGGCATATGAAGACATTTTCCCTTTTGGCTTCTTAGGATCACCTTTGCCCATTCTGATTACTTTCCCTCAGCACCGCAGAGTAGCCCAGTGCGGGCTCTTACTTGCCCCGGTGCTTTCTCTATGGAACTTAATGTACCGCAATGGCCGTGAGAGCGCCGAAGAGTATGAATTTTATTTGTTTGATGTTGATTTTGGTATTTGAGAGCTCTTCTGTTCATCAAGAAGTAGATGACTATGGCTGCTGAATGTTATATTTAATATCAAACATGATTTCTTGGTCAGAATTGCTTAACATAAGAAGTAGTAGCTGATTGGTTGTTGTCCTTCATTCTCGAAGAGGACCAAAATGCCATCACTATGTCAGAGTCAAGGTACAGTGTGTCTGACTGTGGCTCATCAGACCAATACAAGTTTGGAAGGCTCTGCCACAGTCCAGGCACAAATAGTCCACATGAACATTTGGTGTAGAAAGAAGCAATAACAATGGTGAAAGGCAACAATAAAAATTTTGCTTTTAAAGGAAGAAATGAAGATCAGTAATGGCCCACACCAATTCTCCCCAGGCATTAATGCAGGAAATCATCCAAATAGAAATGTCTGTGTGACCCAGAGAACTTTTGGTTCCTAGTGTTTTAGTAAGACTTTTCTAGATTCATCCCTGCAATTACAAACCCTAGAGTCAGACACAAAGAATTGCTAACACTGTTGAGTGCCCAGGAAGCCAACCCACCAACTTGAAACATCATAGCAAGCCCTGGACTTCCCAGGAATCAGGAGGTCTGGGTTAAAGTGCTAGCTTGGCTACCAACTAACTGTGTGACCTTTGGCAAGCCACTTCTATGCTCTGAGTACCAGTTTCTTCATCTTTACAAAGAAGAGTTCATCTAGGAGGTTATTCCTGATCTAACATTATTTAAACTTTAGAATGTTCAAAGACCCTTTGTCAAATGTCTGCCAGGATGCTCTCAAATACTCTCATTTCATAATGAAATTAATAATGCTATCATTAAAATATATGAGTTTATGAAATCAGGCAATGTTGAGATATGGGGCAACAAGGTGGCGCAGTGTACAGAGTGCCAGACTTGAAGTAAGGAAGACTCATCTTCCTGAGTTCAAATCTGGCTTCAGACACTTATAAATTGTGTGGCACTGGACAAGTCACTTAACTTTATTTGCCTCAGTTCCTGATCTGTAAAATGACCTAGAGAAGGAAATGACAAATCACTCCTTTGCCAAGAAAACCCCAAATGGGATCAAGAAGAGAACATGACTGAAACAACTGAACAACAACAATGTTGGGATGAATTGAAAACACAACAATAAAGCTAGAAACTTCTTTGCTGGGAGAGAGAGATACAGAGGGAGCACAGGGGAAAAATGGAACCAAGGAAGATAGACATGACAAAGTGTCTTCCACCAACTTGGGTTCCAACCTTACCTCTAACATCTGCAACTTAAGTCATTTCTTTGAGCTTCCTTCAGCTTACTCCTCATGGATAAAATGGTGATAATAATTGCTAGTAATTATATAGTTTTGCAAAGCATTTCCACATACGCACCCCATTTATGATGACAATACTTATGCAATAACCATCTTGGGATCATTGTAAGGGAAGTGCTTTGTGATCTTTAAAGTGCTCAGTAAATGTTAATTGTTGTGGCTATTATTGTTATTGAGGCAACTGGACTGAGAGAAAGCCTCCAAATCATTAAGAAAGGGCTTCAAGTCTTGCTTCTGATACATACTGGTTGTGTGACCCTGAGCAGTAACTTCCTTGAACCCATATGTCAGAGGAGAGATTTGAACCCAAGTTTTTAAAGTTCTGAGAAAGATTCTATCCATGTGACCACATTGTCATCCTCATCCTCCTTTTCCTCCTCCTCATCTCCATGATTCCCATTTCTAGAGGGAGATCCCACATTCAGGAGTTCCATGCATCAATTAAATTACATATCCAGGCCCCACTCCTATTAGCATTATCAAATGAAGGGCTCTCTTCTGGAAAAGAGGAGGTGATGGGGTCTTTGGGGATCTTCAACCCCTGCAAATTATCATTTTAATTCATGGAGACCCAATAAACTTATAAACCACAGAACTCGGAACCAGAGTTGGGTTAACTTAGCAGCTTGAGTGACAGGGAGCCACAGTCTCTAGACCTGGGTCTCTCACATATGAAATGGATACCAGGACACTATTCTCCCTACTTTGCAGAGTTGTTGTGGGGCTCAAATGAGATTGTGTAATTTTTTTCACATTTTAAAGTATAAAATATTATCATTATAATCTAGCTCAGAATAATGGTTAGAGAGCCTTGCTGGAAGGAAAACCTGGGTTCAAATCCTGCTTCCAACACTTACAAGCTCTATGACCCTGGGCAAGTCACTTTAATTCTCAGAGTTCCAGTCAACTGCAAAACAGATACAGATGTACATTGGTAGAGAGAGTTTCCTACCTAGAGGTTCCCTCTACAAAGGACATCACAGGTGACAAAATAACGAGGAGGAAGGGGAGGAGGAGGAGGAGGATGAAGACAATGATGATGGTAATGATGATAATATGATTTATAAAGCCACAGAATCCAGAAATCAGGGTGATCTAGGATACACAATTCAGACTGCTATGCTAAAACTGACATTTCTTTTTCCTATCAGTCTTCTGCCAAGTCTTCTCTTATCCTACAGTGCATTTCTTGCAACAAGGGTGGGCCTTTCTAAAATAACTTATCACCATTTAAACCCATAAAGCTTCTCCTAAAGGATAATTCTTCCCCCCCCCCCAAGATCCAATGGGTGTTACCACCTGTGCCATTACTATGACCTCTGAATCCCTGGGCACTGCCATAAGAACTCCTAGGCCTTGTCACTGGCCCCACAGATGAACCTTATCTCCTCTAATTAGAATGAGCTCTTTGAGAAGATTGACTGTCTTACTTTTCTATTCATATTTTCAAGACTTAGCACATAGTAAACATTTAATATACTTTCTCCTTCCAGGCCATTTCACCATAAAAAAAAAAAAAAAGACAATCAAAAAAATTATTTCCACAGGGAAAATCTAAAATCTATTTCTTGCTAAAGAGATTGTGCCAGGAGTTCCTAGCCAGGGATAAACATATCCCCGGGGGCTACACAAATCTTGCCAAGGGGATATAGAGAATGTTTGGCAAATAGTCCCATTAACCTATTAAAATTAATTCATTTGTTTTATTTCACATGTATATATACATGGCAAACTCTAAAACTGATGTCTTTTCTTCTTGGACAGAGGGTATGGGAAGATTTTTTTCCATATACACATGCATTATAAACTTTAGGATAAATTTTCTTTCATATTGATCAAAAATATATAGCGAGGTTTATTGAAAACCAAGAGGTATGGAGCCTAAAAAAGATTGAGAACCCTTAGATTATGCATTATCGGAACTATAGAGCTATCAGAGCTGGGAGAAACCTTCAAAATCAAGTCCAACGTGTCTCATTTTATAGAGGGAGAAAATGGAAATAAAATGTCTGCTCAATTTCACACAGCAAATTAGTGGCAATCAGGACCAGAGCCCAAGTCTCCTCCCCCTCCCCACCCCATGTGGTGCTCTTTGCGTCATGTCAGCTGGTCCTGTTATCTCTAACTGCCATTTATAATTTGGTGGAATTATAATTGGCCAGATATTCTTGACCAGGAAGAATGTGTTTAAATGAAGATCAATTGTCATCTGAATATTATGCCTTTAAATAATCCTGAATAAGTGAAAAATTCATCCTTTTGATATTTTACAACTTAAGAATATGACTTTCCCATATGGTGGTGGGGTTTTTTTGTTGCTGTTTAATCATGTCTGACTCTAACCCCTATTTAGTTTTGTTGGGGGGGGCGGGTTTTGGCAAAGATGCTGGGGTAGTTTGCCATTTCCTTCTCCATTTTACAGATGAGGAAGCTGAGGTGAACAGGGTTGAGTGACTTCCCCAGGATCACACAGCTAGTAAGTGTCAGAGGGCAGATTTGAACTTAAGTCTTCCTGACTCAGGTCCCACACTCTATCCACTGTGCCACCCAGCTGCTTATATAGTGGTGGAGCATGGGAAAAATTGATTGAAAACTGTATTCTATAGACCAACCTTCAGGCAGGTTGTTATATTTTATTTTTGTTCTGTTTTATTTTTGTTTTTTAGCAGGGGAGTGCGAGGATCAGTCCCTTGTTTTGTGATTTCCTTTCTGGTGAGGCAAATTCAATTGCTCCATAATTCTCTGTAAGTAACATCATTTTCAAGTTACCTGCTGGCACTGAGAGGCTATGACTTGCCTAGAGTCACAGTGACAAAGCTTGGACTCAGGTCTGCCTATCTATCCACTAGACCACTGAATTTCCATCTCACTTTTGTTTTTGTTGAGTCATTTTAGTCATATATGACTCTTCCTGACCTTATTTGGGATTTTCTTGGCAAAGATACTGGAGTGGTTTGTCATTTCCTTCTCCAGCTCATTTGACAGATGAGGAAACTGAAGCAAAGGAGGGTTAAGTGACTTGCCCAGGGCACATAGCTAGTAAGTATCTGAGGTTGGATTTGAACTCAGGTTCTCCTGACTCCAGGCCCAATACTTTAGCCACTGTACCATCTAGCCGCCCATCTCACTTCCTAATAATAGCTTTTTATTAGAGTTAGTGGTGGAGAATGGACCTCTGAGTTCCTGGGATAGGGAGTTCCAGTGAGAGACTTCCTCTTCCAATGCATTTTTTCTACAACTTATGAGCCTAGAGAGTTACCTAGAACACAGAGTGGTTAAATAACTTTCTCATGGTCTCAAAGTCAGTATTTTTTAGAGATGAAGGCAGGTCTTTCAATTTCAAGACCAGTGCTCTATCTACATCATCACAGTCTTCTATTTAGTAGAGACCGGAAAATAATGGTTTAGTATGGTAGAAATATCAGGTCATTAAGGGTATTATACTAAGGTACTAATTAACAATCAATTTTTAGTTATCTATTTATGCATTATCTACTCCATAAAGCATTTATCCTATAGGCATTTGTCTGAGCATGCTCCAGAAGGAAGGAGGTCCTGATCATTCTTTCAGCCAACATCTGTTGAGTTTGCTGCTCTGTTTGAAAAAGAGTAGGAGCTTTTTAAAAATGTTAATTGACTGGAACACCAACTATGTGTTAAAATGAAGAAACTGGAGTCCCTTTCCTCAAGGAGCTCATCTAGAAGATAAAGTATATATACAGATAACTCTAAAGAGAAGAATTAACTGTAAATAAAATACTGAGAACACACAAAGGAGCTGTGATCTCTTCATTATGACTAGGAACTCTTGGTGTGGAAGCTCCCTCCACCATCACAGTCTATAACTTGGTAGGTAAGTCATTAGGATCATCATTTTCATCCCGTCTGGTCCAATTCCCTCCCTTGAGGGAATGAGGAAAATGAAGTCCAGGGAGGTAAATGAATGAGCCAGTGAGCATTCATTGCTTATTAATTACAGAATACTGTGCTAAATGCTACAGATATATAGAGAAAAATGAGACAACCCCTGATCTCATATTCTCATTAGAATGGTGAATGCTTATTAGGGGGAGAAACATAAATTGGAAGTTTCAGCAAGAAATCAAGCATAAAGGCCTAGGGGTCCTTGGGACAGAGCAGCAAGATAAATAAATGGTAACGCACCTTCTCTATCATCATGGACATTGATAAAACCGTATCTGACAAACCAACCTGAATTTCTTTTCTGAATCCTCAGTAACTTTGGCTTTTGATGGAGGGGACTTGGAAGCAGCCCTGCACCTATGGAGCAGTTGTCATGACCCATCTCCATAAGAGTTGATCAGTTTGATAATGAATTGATGATTGATTTTTGATTGATTATTGATGGCTCTGGAGGATGGGCTGGAAGCAGGCTGGAAGCAGTATCTATGGGATATTGCTACTCCTGAAGCTTACATGCCAATCAGTGGCAACTGGTGTTAGTGGTACTAGGAGTGGCAGACTCCTTCTCCACAAGGTTTACTGTGGGGTCTGGTCCAAAAGGGAGGCCACAGCCTGGGGACCACAGCTATTTCAGAGGCTCTTAGGGATAGGGTCCTGGTCTGTCTTCACTGAGGCCTGAGAGGAGGTGGTGGTTGAGGTGGTGGTTTGTCCCACCTGGTACATGTTGCCTCCTGTCTCTTCCTCAGGCTGTTTTGGCTAGGCTGACTTGCCTAGAGACTTAAAACTAGTCCCTCTTACTCCTAATCCAAGGAGTTGCCTGAAACATAGGAAGATTAAGTCACTTGTGACCCTGGGCAAAGATTTCTTCAAAACCTCCTGATTTGCTCTTCAGATACTTAGAAATTCATATGTGTACTAGCATACACATATATCTATACATATATGAAATAAACTACTGTATATGGTAGATTATAAATGTGATGTATGGTGTACATACTTATGTATTATTAGTTTTATGATAGGTATTTAATGAAGTTTGTTGAATTGAATTGGAATTGAATTATATGAGTGAAGCTGGCCCTGTGTACAGCATTAGGATTCCAACTTCATTTTCAACACTTCTCAATATAGATTGAAATGTGGGGGGTGGGGGGCAGTGAGGGGAGAGAAGGAAAGGGAGGAGAAGCCCTTTCAAGTGTCAAAAGAAAAACCAACCCACAAAATATTTTTACCCTTAATTTAAATCATTGTTTTTCTAGGGAAATTTAATTTGAAAAAAAAATCTTTTTCTAATTAAATGGAAGACTGTGCTATGCAAACAATAAAGATTCTTGTTTGAAAGTAATTCATGCCCCTGCTTCTAGGACTATCAAGGGAATTGGGGGAAAAAAAAAACATTTGAGCGGCCCAGAACTTGTGTTTTGTCAGAGCCAAAGAGAATTCACAGCTCTAAAGTTTTCACGTCAGTTCTCAATTTAAAAGCCACAAGTGTTGAGTGGGTTCAGACCTCAGCAAGACACATCTTCTCATCTCTAGAAATGACTATATTTGATCTCTCTCTGGTTTTTTTATGCATGTTCTTCTTCCCCGCTCTCTCTCTCTTTCTTGCTATGGTTGGCCTGAAAGGTTAGAGAAAGCACGATTAGACCGATTGGGAAAGAGTTCCTAATGCTCTGGTATAGTACTAGGCAGTCTAGCCAAATTCCATTCATTAGTGAAGGCGCCAGGGTGAGTGTGGCCAGTAAGAATGCTGGGTTTGATTCTACAGAAGTGCTAATATCGAATAAGCTGTTTCCTGTTTCCTGGGAGGCTGTGTGGACAAGGGAAAAGTAGATGGGACTGAGAATCCAGAGTTTGGATCAGATTCCCAACCCAGCCACTGACTCATTGGATGGCTCTGGCAACTTCAGACCTTTAAGATTTGCAGCTATCCTGTTTCTGTATCTCTGTTGCTATCTTAATGTTCATTCTGTATGTGTCAGCAAGTATACTGTCCATAGACTCAAGGAATCTGTGAGTTAGAAGCCACCTCCAAAGTTAAATCTAGTCTAATCCATACACTGAAGGAGTATCTGATGAATAGGCCTACAGGTATGCAATACCAACAAGTAGTCTTCCATTCTCTGCCTGAAGACCTCCAAGGAAGAGGAAGCCACTATCCTCTAGAGACATCCCCATTCCTAGAAGCTAAGCTTCAAAGACATATTTTTCTAACGAGATGAAAACCTATACATCCCACCCCCAATGCCAACAAAAAAAAAAAAGCCCTATTTGAGAAGGCAGCACATTTGAAAATTTAAGGAATAGTCATGTTCCTAATGATAAATAAAACCCCAACAGAACTGAGAAAATCATAGATCACGTATAATGTTGCTGTAATTATTTTGCCCTTTAGTTACATAGAGTCAGCAAACTTCAGCTCTCAGAAATCTGATCCTGCAATTTAGATAGGCAGTCACCAGGTGGCAGTGGTCCCTTAGCCCCGTGGACAGAGTAAGCCCCTGTGGGCTTTGCCTGAGATTTTTCTGCTTAGGCTCTTAAGATATATATACTTAAGAACTGTCCACTTTTACTTGTTAAAAAGATCACTCTTTACTAAAAGAATTTAACTTAAGTGACATTATTTATCTTCTATTTTTTGTGACATTTTCCATTGCAAAAGTTTACAAGGTTATCTTTTTGGAGACTGTTTATTTCGTCCAGGGCACCATTCCTGCAGTTGGGATGCTCTGTGGTGCCTGGCTACAGCTTTAATAATCTGTCTGTCGGTTGTTTAGGTATGGGACTAGACCTTAGAGTTCTTTGAAATCCAGAACTCCCAGATAAGAAAATTCTCTATATCAGTACAGGCAGGTTAGCCCTTTCTCAATCAATCAAATGAAATAGTATGTATGAAATACTTAGCCCTGTGCATGACACATAGTGTTTTTGTTGTTGTTCAGTCATTTTCAGTCATGCCCAACTCTCCCTTTTGGGGGATTTCTTGGCAAAGATACTGGAGTGGTTTGCCATTTTCTTTTCTAACTCATTTTACAGATGAGGAAACTGAGGCAAACAGGATTAAGTGACTTGCCCAGGGTCATATGGCTAGTAAATGTCCGAGGCCAGATTTGAACTCAGGAAGTTGAGTCTTTCTGACTCCAGGCCCAGCACTTTAGCCACTTCATCATCTAGCTGCCTTGCTGATACATAGTAGGCACTTAATAAATGTTTGTTTCCTTCCCCTTCCCTCCAACTTAGAGTCTTTCAAAAGTACCCAGAGCCACAGAATGTGAAGGATTTACCCAGGATCACATTGCCAGTATGTCAGAGGCAGGATCTGAACCCATGTCTGCCAGCTCTATCCATTCCACTACTCTGCATTTTCTTGGTTTAGAGACCGAAAGCTCAATTTCCCAAGGTGTATGTAACTGGGAGCATGGATTTAGCAAATGGTTCCACTCAATTATGCTTCTCTAGAAGAACAAATGCTTTGTTAAAATAACGAAGCATGACATCTGATTTATCTCTAATTACTAATTACAAGCACAGTATTGCATAGTTAGAATCAGATTCATAGAAATGCTACATTTTTGTCAATAATACCTCAGGAACCCATGATGTCATTAGTGTTATCACTCCCCCCACCGATCCCAACCATAGCCCCTCTTGGCCTGCATTGACAGTGTCCTAGGATTGTTGTGGCCAAAAGGTAAGTCATCTGATGGTCAGTCTTCTGACCATAAACATGTCTGAGTTTAGCTGGGCTAGTCTTAAGGTGACAGCCATGCAGTCTGTCCCTAGGCCTATACTTGAAGCCTCGGTAGGACGTTCTGAAAATACGTGGTGCCCTGGCAGAGCCTTCCAGAATTCAGGCTAAGTCATGAGAAAGCATCTGAATGGGACTTCAGTGGGAGAAGGAAATATAAATTCCCATGTATTCTGGCTTTTCTAGAAGTGATCCCTGGCCCTGAATGACCTCCTTTAGTCACTTTGCCATAGTCTGAGGGGCATCTTAGTTATATAATAATAATAAATAGATAACATTTATTTAGTGCATTAAGGTTGGCCAGGGCAGCTGAGTAGTTCAGCAGATAGAGCCTAGAATCAGGAAGACTCATCTACCTGAGGGCAAATCCAGCCTCAGACACTTACTAGCTGGGTGACTCTGGGCAAGTCACTTAACCATGTTTCCTCATCTGTAAATTGAGCCAGAGAAGGAAATGGCAAACTCCTCCAGTATCTTTGCCAAGAAAACCTCAAATCGGGTCAATGAAGAATCAGATGCAGCTGAAACAATTAAGCAACAACGAGTTAGCCAAGTACTTTCACAAGCAATCTTATTTCATATGCACGACACTGGGATTCATACTACTGTTGTCCTGACTTTACACATAAGGAAACTGAGGCTGATAGAGATTAAATGATATTGGAGTGGGTAGGTGGTGCAGTAAATAGAGCACTGGCCCTGGAGTCAGGAGGAACTGAGTTCAAATCCACTTCAGACACTTAACACTTACTAGCCATGTGACCTTGGGCAAGTCACTTAACCCCAATTGCCCTGCTTTCCCCCCTCCAAAAAAGACCAAAAAGAAAAAGAAAAGAGATTAAATTATATTCCCAGGGTCATACAAAATAGCAAGTATGTGGGATAGGATTTAAACTGGGTCTTTGTGACTCAAAGGTTAGCAATCTATCCACCATACCACTCAGCTGCCTTCACGTAAATTGATACAGCCAACACCATTATAAGCTTCTCTGCATCTACAAAGCTGAAAAACTTGAAACAGTGAGTTTTACACACAGTAGACATTTACGGTGTGTTCAATTCATTGCTTATACACAGCTTCAGCTCTGGGTCTCACTCAGGCTTAAGCATTTCAGGGTTCTAGACTAGCTTAATAATAAAAAGTTTTATATGAAACTTTCTTCTACCTTTTGATACTAAGGTAGTTGGAACCCCTGAAAACAGGGCTCATTGTAAGGATGACCTCTTTGAAAAGAAGAAAATGTATACATATATAATCAATCAGCAAGCATTTATTAAGCATTGTGTGCCAGGCTAAGCATTGGGATGATAAAGAAAGAAAAAGAGGTTACCCAGCTAATAGATAAAGAGTAAGCCTCAAAGTAAGGAAGGCCAAAATTCCAGGGATGCATCTGGCATACATTGGTTGTATCACCTACCTTCCCAGGGCTCCAGGCAAGTCTCTAGAGCTCTAGATTGCAAGAGAGTAAGCAGTCTGCATTGGCAGAGGGAGTTCCTCCTACACTTAGAGGGAGCTAAGTGAGAGATTCTAAGAAAGATCTAAGCTCAAATGCAGGACTCTGGTCAAGACGCTTAGCAGCTTTCTGACTTAGTATCTTTTTCTGGAAAATGAAAGGTATAATAATAACACCCACCTCCCAGGATTATTATGAGAATCCAATGAAATCATATTTGTAAAGAGTTTAGAACATAGTAGGCACTTAATAAATGCGTGTTTCCTTCCTTCTTACACTGACAAAATCACAGGTACAAAGTTTAAAAAAAAAAAACTGTGAGATCCAAATGATCTGTGATTTCCTCAGTGTTCGGAGCTCTCTATGTAGAAACTATGTCCATCCACACAGATCACAAACCCCTGACCCCCACACTTAGTAGACAAGTCCTAGGAAGTTATCAGAAGCATACAAACATTAAGGAAATGACTTGTCCAGGGTCACAAGACTAGGATCAGAAGCAATATAGGAACTCATTTCTTACTCCAAGCATCCCCACACATACACACATATACACATTATATATATATATATATATATATATGTACATATATACATACACATACATATATATACATATATACGTATATATGTATATCTATATCCCCATACATACACACATACACATTTTATATATATATATATATATATATATATATAAATGTGTGTATATGTATACATGTATGTATATATATAGGTATATATATGCTTATTCCCAGCCTCCCCACACATACATACACACATTTTATATATATATATATATATATA